>LNAC01000053.1:5564357-5610015 GCA_002007465.1 Ailurus styani
CGCCCCCCTCGCTCGCGGCCGGCGGGGCGCACGCGGCTCCCTTCGGGGCGCAGGAGCCCGGCGGCCGGCGCGTCGCCCCCGCGCCCGGTGCGCTCCAGCCTGCCGGCCCGCTGCAAGGGCACCCCTGCCCTTCGCCCAAGTCTAACCCCTGCCTTCTGGCCCTGGACTCTCCTGGGGGCAGGGAAACTGAGTCATAGCCGCTGGAGACAAGGACCAAGTGTCTAGTGTCCCGGCGGGGGAGGTAGGGGGGCTTTTAGGGCGCTGCTCTTACTTCAGGAAGGCCTGGGGTCTGGGAGGGAGGGGAGGGAGCTGTGTCGGGGAGGACGGGCAGGGGCCGCGTTGACGTGTCCTTTCACCTGCAGCCTTCTCCCCTCCCCGCGCAGCCTCAGAGGTCCTAGGACAAAGGCCTCTTTCTCGGCCACGTTCGCCGTCGGCGCGTGCGGGGAGCGAGGTGTGCGCGGGGGCGCCCAGCAGGGACAGTATCCACCTCTCTTCACGGGGCCCCGGGGGCCCTTCGCCCTCCTTTCTTCCAGGCAGGGCACCCCAAGCACAGCGCAGCCTCGTCCTCCGGACAGCCCCGCACACGCGTGCAGGGTACCTAGTTCATACCCCAGCACCCGCAGCAGCTCTTTCTCGGACAGTAAGTACCCCAGAAGTCGCTCCATCATCCTTGGTCTCCAACGCGCAAGCCAAGCCCCAGGCCAGACAGATCTCTCCCCAGAGACTACAGGAGTCTTGCTTCCTTCTGGCCTCCGGAGAGTCCTTCCCATGTCTAGCTTCAGTCCTTACAGCTGCAGCTTAAACTTTTTCTGTTTTTTTCTTCGTATAATAGTTCAGGTTCTTTTTTTTTTTTTTTTTAAAGATTTTATTTATTCATTTGACACAGAGAGAGAGATCACAAGTAGGCAGAGAGACAGGCAGAGAGAGAGGAGAGAGGAGGAAGCAGGCTCCCTGCTGAGCAGAGAGCCCGATGTGGGCCTCGATCCCAGGACCCTGGGATCATGACCTGAGCCGAAGGCAGCGGCTTTAACCCACTGAGCCACCCAGGCGCCCTCAGGTTCTGTTGGAAATAATTAAAGACAGGGAGGCAGATGGGCGTCACCCGAAGGCAGAGCTGGCGCCCAGCCAACATTCCCTGATAGGATCATGTTCACTATTAAGATATTGAAAATATTCTGTCCCAGTTGATAAAGAATAGCTGCTGGGAGTCCTCCTCCAAGTGTTCCCCGCCCTGACACCTCTACATCAGCACCCCAGTTCTCCCTTGGGACCTTCGACAACCAGCCACACAACCAAGCAACTCAAGAGGCAGTCTGACACGGCTTCCTCGAAGCTTGTGTCTGTGTGGGAGGTGGGGGTGGGGTGGGGACTAGGACCAGCTAGTGAAATTCTGCTTCACGTAAGAAAAAAAGTCGCTGGCAGGACATCTGCTCAGGGTTGGAATGGTAGCGAATTCCTTGTCAGAAGCGTTTAAGAAGAATCTAGATAGTACATTTGTTACATCTGAAACTGCAAAAAGAATTTCTGCATTAGGAAGAAGAGGCTAAATCACATCTAAGGGGTTTTCCTACAGAATTCTAGTATAAATNTGGGGAGGGTGGGTGTTGATCAACCCCCACACCAAACCCATGGTTAAATGCTTCGGATTCGGGCTCTATCCCGGGAGATCATGATTCTATATGCATGATTCATGTAGGACAGGAGGGGACCCATGGCTTCATGGCACGTTACTTGTGGGTCCAGAATCTCTTGATGACCTGGACATGAATCTGGGTCACACACCTGGATTCTGGGCATTCGGATATAGCTGTCCCAGTGGCGTACTTACTCGGGCCCCTCAGAGGGGATGAGGGGTGATGATAGTCACACTTGTGGCTGATTAAATAATGGTATCAGGTTACAGCTAGTGAACAACCATTTACTGAATGAAAACTACCAGCTCAGGACACTGCTGTGGCATTGCAGATACAACTGTGGATAACGCAAACCTCATCATTCATCAATCCATTCAGCAAACAGTTATTGTCTACTATATGTTCTATGCTCCTAGAACACAAAGATGAGTAAGACATAGCCTTTGTCCTCACTCACTGTCTAGTTGGGGAATTACACTAATAAAGGTCTATTAAAGTGCTATGAAGTTGAATTTCTGCTTGATGAAATTCAGGAAAGTCTTCACAGAGGAGGTGACAACTGAGCTGAGCTGTGGAGAACGACTAGGGGTTCACCAGGCAGGGAGAGGGAGAAGGGTATCCCAAGCAAAGAAATGAAGGCACAGAGCCATAACACATAGGGTAATACCTTGGGTCTACTAGGGTGCGGTGTGGGGTAGGAAGTAGTAGAAGATAAGCCTGGGAAGCTTGGGGCTAGATTGTAAAGTGTGCTGAGAGTCAAGCTACAGAGGTTGTGTTTCATCTGGTAAGCAATAGGCATTTACAGAGAAGTGTCTGGAGCAGTTGACTGCTTACTGCAGGCAGACAGACATGGTCATGTAGGGGGGACTAAGTGAACAGACAGCCTTCACTGAGGCAACTTGGCCAGGCAGAAGTGTCTTTCCCACCTCTCTCCTATTCCCCTCCTGTAGGAAAAGGCCATGACTGCCATTCCCACGCCATGTCCTGCCTCCAGAACACCTTTGACAGCCCTTAAGGGGTGGGACCCGTTCCTTCAGCCTCCTCCTCTCAGATTCCTGATGTCCAGAGTCAACAGCCTTCCCTCGTCAGTCTCCTTTGTCTGATTTATGACCAGCAGGGGATTAGGAGCCTGGATGGGCTGGATAGTGCCTGTGGCTTGGCGAGGCAGAATACCTAACATTTTCCAATCCCAAGATTCTCCCACTTCAGCAAAGACAGCAAACAGAATACGGAGAAAAACATGGCAACATATTGCTACTTTTACACCATTCTCCATCCAGGCTGCTCACTTATCCGCAAAAGGCTGACTTGTCACCCCTGATCAATCCACCCCCCCCACCCCAACGCATGTGCACACCACCACCAGCATTAGGTCAAGCCACAGGCAATGTTGCCAAACACCCCACTGGGTTATGCAAGCAGCTTCCCGAATAGGGCGGGGTGGGTAGAGGTGGAACCAGGGGAGGGCCATGGGTCCCAGAGGGAGATGGCTGCCTTGCCTGCTTGCCTGCTGGTCTGACCGCAGTGGCCCCAGGGGGCGGGGGCAGGCCTGGCCCTTTATCAGTGCCCTGCAGGGTTGCACCCGCCACCCCCTGGCTTCCTCTCTCAACAGACGGAAAGGGGAGGCAGCCACAGGAGGCAAGGGGAGGGCTGGGCCTTATCCTAGGCGCCAGAGCCTGGCGGTTACCCCGGATGGCTGGGGGAGGTCGTGGAGGGGGTCTGGGACCTGGGAATAGCTGAGGCCCCTCTTACTAAAGTAAACCAAGGCCCAGGTATTGGAGCCAGATCTCCAAAGCCATCCACTGGGGTTTTTCCTTGTGTTCTAGTTTGGGTAAGGATAGGATTTAAAAAAAAAAAAAAAAAAAAAGCCTTTGAAGAGGTTGCTCTCCAGTGATAAGAATTCCTAGAGGATTTTCTCAGGAGTTGAGAGGAGACTGAGCCCCACTCCCAGACCAAAAAAGCTTAGGGCTTACGGGTCCAGGGAGTTGGGTAAGACTGAAGTTCCCAGACTCTGACGCCTAAGAGTTATGCCCAGCTAGCAGAGCCTAGCCCTGAACCCAAAATGGATGAAGGCTAATAGATGGGTCCAGAAGAAATAACGCCTGGGGCTTCGTCCTAAATCTCAAAAGAGACATGGGCATGGTGTATAGCAGAATGAGGGAGGGCCAGATCCTGAATCTTGAGACCCAGGCTTGAGTCAGCATTTCCTGGCTATGTGGGCTTGGGCAGCCCAACCTTTCTGAGCTTTCTCTCCTCACCTGAAAAATGGAGATGATGATGATGACGACCACGACGATGATGATGATACCTATTTAGTGGTGTTGAGAAGATGAAAAGAAGTCAATAGGAAAGCGAGTCTATTATTATTAGGGGATGGAAGCTTCAAAGCCTGGAGGCCAGAGCGCCTCGGGGGTTTGGCGAACAAGACTAACCTATCGGGAGGCCACACTCCTGTGTGAGAGACACTTGGAACTGGACCGCAGTCAGCCAGGGGGCAGCCGGACTCTGGGAGTCATCCAGGCCTAGGAGCATCAGTTTGTGGGGGCGGGTGGAAGCTAGACTTCCAGGAACTAGCCCTCAGGCCATGGCTCTCCCACCAGCACTATTGGGTGGGGCCCGTTTTGGCCACACAGTGGGCACAGGGCCAGCCTTCTGGGCTTCAGTCACCTTCCAGGAACCCCAAACCCCTACCCCCACCTCACCATGTTGCAATCCTCTGCAGGGGCAGAGCTGCCTAGGAAGCCCCAACCTCTGCTCCTTAGAGGATGAGACTTGATGCCTGATTATTTTTTAAAAAATTTTTAAAAAGATTTTGTTTACTTATTTGTCAGAGAGACAACGAGAGAGAGAGTGCAAGCATGGGGAGCAGCAGGCCCCCCGCTGAGCAAGGAGCCCAAAGCGGGACTTGATCCCAGGATCCTGGGATCATGACCTCAGCTGAAGGCAGATGCTTAACCTACTGAGCCACCCAGGCGTCCTTTTAACTTTTTTTTTTTTTAATTAAGTAAGCGCTGTGCCCAGCTTGGGGCTCGAGCTCACCACCCCAAGACCAAGAGCTGCAGCCTCCACCAACTGAGCCAACCAGATGCTTGACTATTTACTCCTTCTCACAGCCGTCCTGCTCATTCCAGCCGCCTGTCTTTGTTCAAGCCACTCCCCTCTACCAGAATGCCCTCCTTGGCCCTTCCTACCAACCTGAGGCAGTGTGGAGTAGAAGAGAGATCTGAGTTTAAGTGTCAGCTCCACACACCACTGTGCATTTAGGCAAATTATTTAACCTCCTCAAGCCTCAATTTCTCCTAAAGGGGGAGAATAGAGCTCCCGACACAGGTGATTGTCCGAGATCAGATGAGAGGACGGACGTACAGTGCTTATGAAGAAAGTCCATGAGTGTTGGTTCCTTATATGTACCAAACAGTTAATAACCTGATTTAAATGTTTTATTTGCAAATTGAACCATATGATTTTGTGTTTTATTATATTGCCTTGTAATAGTGATGCTGTAAACTGTATTATACAAAACTGGCCTCAGGCCCTATTACACAAAGGCCGAGAGCATAAATTTGGTGGGTGCCTGGCTGGCTCAGGTGGAAGAGCAGGAGAACCCTGATTTCGGGTTGGTGAGTTCAAGCCCTATGTTGGGTGTAGAGATTATATAAATGTATAAAATCTTAAAAAAAGTTTTTTTAAGAGCATGAATTTTGGAGTTGGAAATGCCTGTACTGTGACGATTACTCTGAGATCTCAAGCTAGTTCTTTAATCTCTCCAAGCCTAATTTTACCCACCCAGTAATTTGGGGGATAATAATAATATTTATATGTTATTGTGAGAAGTCAGTGAGTTAAAAACCAGATATGTGTGTTTAATCCAGCGATTCAGTGCCTGGGATATAGTAAGCACTATTAAATGGGACGTATGTGGCACATCTAATATTATTATTAAATATATTAAATTATTGCTAACAAACTTATCGAGAAGGATTGCATTTTATGTTTTGTCTTTTTTATATATACCTCAAAGTGTCTAGTTCTGAATTTAAATACTGTCACTCAATCAACAAATGTTTATCGAGTATTTGGCAATTTGCTAAATTTGGAGGATACCAAGATAACTAAATTGTGATCTTTTGCCTTTGGGCACTCACGAGTCTAATGGTGCAGACACATGTACAGACAGCGAAGTGGATATGGCCAGTGATGTGAGAATAGATAAACTAGGGGGAGGCCTGGGTGGCTCAGGGGACACCTGGGTGGCTCAGTCAGTTAAGCCTCTGCCTGGGGTTCAGGTCATAATCCCAGGGTCCTGGGACCAAGTCCCACGTCGGGCTCCCTGCTCAGGGAGGAGCCTGCTTCTCCCTCTGTCTGCTGTTCCCCCGGCTCTCTCTCCCTCTCTGACAAGTAAATTAATAATTTTTTAAAATCTTTAAAAATTAAAAAAAAGATTAAAAAATTAGTTTTGGGCAGAACAAAAAAAAAGAAGCAACTGTCTCTGGAAAGGGCTCAGAGAGGAGGTAATCTTTCAACTGGTCTTGAAAGATGAAAAAATCTGAATTTCCTAAGAGAAAAATGGGAGACAACATTCTGAGCAGAAGAAACGATATATGTAAATGCACAGTTGTGGGGGGCGAACCTATAAGATTTGACCAGTTACACTGTATGAGAACCCCAATGTTATAAAATGAAGTTTGGGTGGAGAGGAAGTTTCCTGAAATTTCCTGGACAGCAAAGTAGGTCTTAGTGAGGAGGCTCAGGGCCCACTCCCTGCCTGGAGTCTAGTTGCCTATCGAAGTCCTCAGATAGACCCCCTCCTTCCAAGTACCCAGGGCAAGTTGGGGTGACCTACTGTGGGAAAAGTTACAAGGCTTTACTGAGGTCCTTCCAGCCTCTAGGAGTGACCAACTTGGCCAAAACTGACAAGGGGATTCTCCTCACTGTGGTGGCCTGAGCTCACCTCTGTAGAGCACGTGGAGACCCCAAATAAAGGTTGTCTAATTTTCCAAGTGCCTCTGGGCCCCTTCCCGAAGTCTCTTGCATTTAAAGCTTCTTCCAAAAAGCCTATCTCCACACCAGGGCCTCATACTTTCCCTGTAGGCAATTCTTGCCTGTGTTCTCTCTGGTTGCGGCTGAAACCACACTCATAACCTGCTTGCTGCTCCTCTGGCCATATTTTCCCCAAAGATCACTTGGCAGAGAATGAGACGCCCACAAGGAGGAAGGTGTAGGGCTCCTGACCTCATCTTCTCCCAACTATCAGCTTTCCTTCTCCAGAATGAAGAGGCAGAAAAAGAGACCGAGATCCATAGTGAGGATTGGGGGAGAGCCAGCAGCTCAGTTACCCAGACAAGAAATGAAAAGCAGACTTCATTGTTTCTTACTCTCTGGTGGGAGGAGACGTGGAAAGAAGAAATAAGGAAAGATTGATGGCTGGAAAAGAAAAAAAAAATTGGAACAATTTAGTCCAGATAAAATTCTCTGAAATGTCCAAGTACTTTAACTTCCGTTCACCATTTTCTGCCTTTTCTTCTGGCACCCTAATACGTCTTATCCCACCCAATTACCTCTTTTCCCTCAAGGATCTCTAAACCATTGAAACTATCTTTTTATTTTCTTCTTCTTTTTTTAAGATTTAATTAATTTAGGGCGCCTGGGTGGCTCAGTGGGTTAAAGCCTCTGCTTTCGGCTCAGGTCATGATCTCAGCGTCCTGGGATCGAGGCCCGCATCGGGCTCTCTGCTCGGCAGGGAGCCTGCTTCCTCCTCTCTCTGCCTGCCTCTCTGCCTACTTGTAATCTCTCTCTCTGTGTCAAATAAATAAATAAAATCTTTAAAAAAAAAAAAAAAAAGATTTAATTAATTTATTTATTTGACAGAGGGAGAGAGTGAGAGAGCATAAGCAGGGGTAGTGGCAGAGAGGGAGGGAGAGGCAGGCTGCCCACTGAGCAGGGAGCCTGATGCCGGCTCCATCCCAGGACCCTGGGATCATGACCTCAACCGAAGGCGGACACTTAACTGCCTGAGCCACCCAGGTGCCCATTTATTTTATTCTTTAAATAACCCACCCACTCCCTTTCATATCTAGAACTATAAACCTGCAGACACTGTTAACTTCCTTGCCCCACTTCCCCCTCCACTAGAACTTTCCTAGGGGGAAAACAATCAATTCTGGGGTGACTGGCTGGCTCAGTCTGTAGATCATGTGACTCTTGATCCTGGGGTTGTGAGTTCTAGCCCCATGTTGGGTGTAGAGATTAATTAAGGAAATTTTTAAAAAATCAATTCTGGGGCGCCTGGGTGGCTCAGTGGGTTAATGCCTCTGCTTTCGGCTCAGGTCATGATCTCAGGGTCCTGGGATCGAGGCCCGCATCGGGCTCCTTGCTCAGCGGGGAGCCTGCTTCCCCCTCTCTCTCTCTGCCTGCCTCTCTGCCTCCTTGTGATCTCTCTCCCTCTGTGAAATAAATAAAAAAAAAAATTAAAAAAAAAATAAAAAATAATAAAAAATAATAAAAAAATATAAAATAAAAAATCAATTCTGGTTAAATCCAACAATTTAGCTTCTCCACGTCTATACTTGGGCAGCTAAGTATTGGCAGGGGAAATCCCAGATTCTTGCTGACGAGTATCACTTAAATTTATGGCCCCCAAACTCAACATTGCCTAATACTACATTTCCCTGGTAAATTCTCATTTCTACTCTGCTCAAGAATTGTTTCACACCCTCTCTTCGAAAATTTCCAACACCCCCTCCA
This sequence comes from Ailurus styani, assembly GCA_002007465.1. Taxonomy (NCBI): domain Eukaryota; kingdom Metazoa; phylum Chordata; class Mammalia; order Carnivora; family Ailuridae; genus Ailurus; species Ailurus styani. The sequence goes on from LNAC01000053.1 coordinate 5,572,736, forward strand.
CTTCTCTCTCAGTAGATGACCTTGCCTCACATTTCACTGATAAAATAGATGCAGTTAAGTGGATTGTCTTATTTTTCCAATACTAAATCCACCATCTTACTTGTGTGTATTTCCACATGTCCGGCCTCCTACCTTATTAAGATGAAAAAAGTATCCCTGTTACTAAGGCTATTCCCTCTCAGCTCTGTGAAAAAATGAGACAACTAGATTCCTCTGAGTGCATAGCTAACATTCAGTTAGCACAGCAAGGTTGCTCTCTGTACAGCTAACTATGTGGTTCCAGGTCTGAGTAAGAGTGATGAGATAATTCAGAGGTAAGGCTGAATTGAAAGTTGGCGGTCCTAAGATTTCATCTAGATGGAATTCCCACCCCATTCTCTTGGATGAAAGCAGCAGCTACAGAACCCCAGGAAGCTTCCTCTTTGTGGTCTTAAGTGTCATCATAGTCGTATGTTGGGGAGACACTTCCTTTGCTTCAGACACAAAGCCAGACTGCTGTTAGGTCAGAAAGATTCTACCTTCTTCTCTTGTCTCCCCAAGACCTGCTTCACTGTCAGAAAGTGCCCCTCCCGGACACCCAAGAATCTCCGTGGCCTTACTAGTCACCTTGCAGAAGGGATATGCCCTTATCTCCAGGTCATCAGCTATGGCTGCTGACACTCTTCTATCTGTAATTCCCCTGTTTGTGCTGTTTCCCATTCTGTAGAAACCATCAATGACTGGTTTAGCAAGAGGCAGAGCAAAGCCTTGGGCTGGGAGTTGGAGCATTTAGCACCTAATTTATGTGAACTATGTGCAGCCCTAGCCGACCTAAGCATTTCTTTGTTCCACTCTAAAATGGAAAAACAAAACAACAGAAACTCACTACCTCTCTGAGTACATGAAAGAAGTCTCCTTCCAAGCCTGAGTTGATGTTAGAGCAACAAGAGACAGAAACATTGTTGAGTTTTCTTCTTTAAGAGGATCTGAGCCTCAGCTTAAATGCAAAGAAGTTGATTTTCATCCAATTAATTCATCTTAGGAGAACTCATTTATGCTGACCAAACTCAGAAGAGCATGAAATATAAGCCATATGGTTGGTTTAATGTTCCACATATAACTTACGGTGGCCTAGACAATCCTATTGACCAATCAAAATACTTGACGATTTTGGAAGTCAAATAGTATAATTAAAAGGCTGTTTAGTGAACAAGCGAATTAGCTGGATAATTTTAATGACTAAGAGAACTACACCCATCTTCTTTATAAATAAATAAGAGACTTGCGTAGGCCAAACTGGGAATCTTCTTCCCTAAATATCACTGGGGAAGTACTTTTTTTGGGGGGGGAGTGTTGGGGAAGGGGGAATTCTATGCACATTATCTCCCCCTTTTGTGAAGACAAGGTACAATTCAATTGATTGAGTCTCAGCTCCAGCCAAGTTAATATAATTGATTCTGTTTATGTTCACTTCAGCCATTTTATTATAATTGATTAGGTTAGAGTTGGACTGTGTTAGGGCTCCAGCCATTCTACTTGAAGTGATTAGGCTGCTAGAGTTTTAGATATATTGATAGAATTATGCTTTCCTGAAGCTACACCAGGTCGTTTGCTCCTTCTCCAGATGGCTAATCTTAACCATTACACTCTGACTTTTCCTAATTTCACTTGTGGTACACAATCTTTTGGGGGTATTTTCCCGTTGTTACTATTCTGTGTTCACTGCGATCTGAAGAACTGCAATGGCTTCCTTCATGGCTCCTGGAATCCTTCCTACACACACAGTTGTCAAAGTAATTGTCTTAAAATTTCTTTCATACAACCTACAAAATAGGAGAAAATACTTGCAACTCATACGTCTGATAATGGTCGAGTAGCCAAAGTATATAAGGGACTCTTAGAGCCCAACAACAAAAAGACAAGCAACCCAATTTAAAAAAATGGGTAAATGACTTGAATAGATATTTTTCAAAAAAAAAAAAGATTTACAAATGTCCAACAAGTACATAAAAAGATGCTCAGATCATTAGTCATTAAGGAAATGCAAATCAAAACCACAATGAAGCACCACTTCACATCAACTAGGATGGTCAGTTCTAACATGGAGAAATTAGAACTCTTGTACCCTGTTTAAAGTAAAATGGTACAGCTGTTGTGGAAAATGACTTGGTGGTTCCTCAAAAAGTCACACATAGAATTAAAATATGGCCTAGCAATTCCATTCCTAGGCATTTAAGCAAAAGAACTAAAAACAGGGGCTCCTGGGTGGCTCAGTCAGTTAAGCGGTTGCCTTCGGCTCAGGTCATGATCCCAGGGTCCTGGGATGGAACCCTGCATGGGGATCCCAGCTTAGCTGGGAGCCTACTTCTCCCTCTCCCTCTGCTTGCTGCTCTGTCTACTTGTGCTCTCTCTGTATCTCTCTGTCAAATAAATAAATAAAATATTAAAAAAAACCAACTAAAAACAGGCACTCAAATGTTTGTAAGATGAATGTGCATAGCAGTACTATTCTATTCACAATAACCAGAAGGCGGAAAGAATCTGAATGTCCCTTCACTGAATGGATAAACAAAACAGGGTACATTAAACAATGAAACATTACATGACCACGAAAAGAAATGAAATACTGATACTTGTTGAGAAATGTATGCATCTTGAAAATGTTCTGGTACGTGAAAGAAACCAGATACAAAATGTCACATATGGTATGAGTCCATTTATCTGATATATCCATAGAGATAGAAAGCAAGTTGGTGGTTGGCAGGGGCCAGAGGGAGGGGAATATTGGGAACGACTGCTTTATGGGTGTCAGGTATTTTTGGGGGGATAATGAAAATGTTTTGGACCTAGATAGAGGTGGTGGTTGCACAACATTGTAAATGTACTTAATACCACTGAATTGTACGCTTTAAAATGGCTAATTCTGGGCGCCTGGGTGGCTCAGTGGGTTAAAGCCTCTGCCTTCGGCTCAGGTCATGATCTCTGGCTCCTGGGGTTGAGCCCCGCATCGGGCTCCCTGCTCAGCGGGGAGCCTGCTTCCTCCTCTCTCTCTGCCTGCCTCTCTGCCTACTTGTGATCTGATCTCTCTCTGTGTCAAATAAATAAATTACATTAAAAATAAAATAAAATTGGGCGCCTGGGTGGCTCAGTGGTTAAAGCCTCTGTTTTCGGCTCAGGTCATGATCTCAGGGTCCTGGGATCGAGGCCCGCATCGGGCTCCCTGCTCAGCGGGGAGCCTGCTTCCCCCCACCCCTCTCTCTGCCTGCCTCTCTGCCTCCTTGTGATCTCTCTCCCTCTGTGAAATAAATAAATAAATAATCTTTAAAAAAAAAATAAAATAAAAATAAAATAAAATAAAATAAAATAAAATAAAATAAAATAAAATGGCTAATTCTGGTGGGGGGTTGCCTGAGTGGCTCAGTTGGTGAAGCGTTAGCCTTCAGCTCAGGTCATGATCTCTGAGTACTGGGATGGAGCCCCACGTTGTTGGGCTCCCTGCTCATCAGGGAGTCTGTTTCTCCCTCTCCCTCTGCCTCTCCCCTTGTTTGTGCACTCTGTCTCTCTCAAATAAATAAATAAAATATTTTAAAAAATAAAATGGCTAATTTTTTGTTATATGATTTTTGCTCCAGTTAAAAAAAAATTGCTTCCAGGGAAGCCTGGGTGGATCAGGCAGTTAAGCATCTGCCTTTGGCTCAGGTCATGATCCCAGGGTTCTGGGATCGAGTCCTGCATCAAGTTCCTTGCTCAGCAGGAAGCCTGCTTCTCCCTCTGCCTGCCACTCCCTCTGCTTATGCTCTCTCTCTCTGACAAATAAATAAAATCTTAAAAAAAAAGATTAAAAAATTGCTTCCATAATCTCATGATTTTGCTCAGAGGTGTTCAATGGGTTCCAGGTATTTTTAAGGTAATGAATAGCAATGGTAAAGCATTTAACAGTTTATGTATGTTGCTACTATTTCATTTAATCCTTACAACTTTATCCTTATTTTGATATTCACTTTTTTCTTTATTAGTTTTTAATTATAAACACATGCTTGTTGTAACAAAGTCAAAAAAATACTGACATATATAAAGGAAAATTATTTAATAATCCATTCTTTCCATCTCACCCTCTAGGGTAACATATATATGTATATTTTTTTCTTTTTAAATACGGCTTTATTGGGCGCCTGGGTGGCTCAGTGGGTTAAAGCCGCTGCCTTCGGCTCAGGTCATGATCCCAGGGTCCTGGGATCGAGGCCCACATCGGGCGCTCTGCTCGGCAGGGATCCTGCTTCCTCCTCTCTCCTCTCTCTCTGCCTGCCTCTCTGCCTACTTGTAATCTCTCTCTCTGTGTCAAATGAATAAATAAAATCTTAAAAAAAAAAAAAAAAGAGTCCCATGCTCTACGGACTGAGCCAGCCAGGTGCCCCTAGGATAACATATGTTAATACTTTTCTTCCACATTTCCCCCTATGTGCTCTCTCTCTCTCTAAAAAACTTTATTTACTTGACAGAGAGAGACACAGCGAGAGAGGGAACACAAGTAGGGGGAGTGGGAGAGGGAGAAGCAGGCTTCCCAGCAAGCAGGGAGCCCGATGCAAGGCTCAGTCTGTGAACTCTGGGATCATGACCTGAGCCGAAGGCAGACGCTTAATGACTGAGCCACCCCCAGGCGCCCCCCACCCCTTTTTAAAAGATTTTATTTTTAAGTAGTCTCTATACCCAACATGGGGCTCAAACTCACAACTTCAAGATCAAGTCACATGCTCTATAACTGAGCCATCTAGGTAACCCCTCCTCTATGTTCTCTTTGCCTGGAATGCTCTTCTCCTATATCTCCACATCATTCATTCCCTTACTCCTCTCAGATCTGTTATCAAATATCCCCTTCTTTGTAAGGTCTTCCTTGATCATCCTACTGAGTTTCCACATGTCCCTCACTTTTCCCCAAGGTTAACGGTACCACTCCAAATTGTGCAACATACTAGAGTTGCTCTCTAGCCTCTTCTCAGTTTTAAATTTCTCCCTAACACTTATCACCACCTAAACTCCGATACAGTTTGTTTCTTTTTCTTTTTTCAGTTTACTTGTTTCTTCAGTTATCGTCTGCTCCTGCTCCCAACTGGAATGCAAGTTCCATGAGTAGGGATACTTGGCTGTTTCGTTCACTGCTATATACCCAGTCCTTAAAGTAAGTGGCTGGCCCACAGCTGGAATTCAATAAATATTTGTTGAATGAATAGAATAGAAATATTTACAAATATAGTTATTTATAATTAGAGTCTTATATTGCTTCAACTAAAAGCATGCAGGGGCACCTGGGTGGCTCCGTTGGTTAAGTGCCCAACTCTTGATTTCGGCTCAGGTCATGATCTCAGGGTTGTGAAATCGAGCCCCAGGTCCAGCTCCGTGCTGGGTGTGGTGCTTGGGATTCTCTTTTTCCCTCTGCCTCTCCACTCACCCCCTTCTCTCCCTCATAAACAAACACGCAAATATGCAATCATTTCCCATAAATTCCTTTGCAACTTACATTTTTTAAAAAGATTTTATTCGGGGCGCCTGGGTGGTTCAGTCCTTAAGCATCTGCCTTCAGCTTCGACCATAAAGTACCTTTCCAATTTTAGCTTCTGTATTTTTTTATTTGAAAAATAAAAAAATCTGCTTCTGTATTTTATTTGAATCCGCTGTGCCATCAAGTCAATCCCTTAAACATTTCTTACACAACCATGAAGTCATTATGTTGAATGAAATAAGCCAGACACAAAAAGACAACTATCATATGATTCTACTTATAGAAGTTACTGGAATAGTCAAATTCATACAGACAGAAAGTAAAACAGTGGTTACCAAAGTCTGCTGGGGGCCAGGGGAGAATGCGGAGTTATTGTTTAATGGGTACAGAGTTTCAGTTTTGGATGATGAAAAAGTTCTGGAGATGGTTAGCGGTGATTGTTGCACGACATGAATATACTTAGTGTCACAAACTGTACAGCTAAAAGTGGTTAAAATGGGGCGCCTGGGTGGCTCAGTGGGTTAATGCCTCTGCTTTCAGCTCAGGTCATGATCTCAGGGTCCTGGGATCGAGGCCCGCATCGGGCTCCCTGCTCAGCGGGGAGCCTGCTTCCCCCCCTCTCTCTCTGCCTGCCTCTCTGCCTCCTTGTGATCTCTCTCCCTCTGTGAAATAAATAAATAAAATCTTTAAAAAAAAAAAAATAAAAAAAAATAAAAATAAAAGTGGTTAAAATGGTAAGATGTATGTTATGTATAAAATAAATTAAAATATTTTACATTACTTTACAATTAAAAAGTAAAAAAAAAAAAAAGGCTTTCTTATACATCCCAACCTCCGTACCCTTATTCATACCAAACTCTAAACTCTACGTAGCATTTCAGCAATTCATGAATGAATCAAGTCCCAACTGAACACCTCCTCCTCTCCCACACCTTGACAACCCCTGCCCCATCCTGTCAATATCTGTGCTCCTTGTTAGTCTTTTAATCCCACACTTCCCTTTGACACCCACGGTTCATTCCACTTTGTATCTTGCATTTTCACAAATGTTCATTTCATTCCGTTAACACTGAGTGTTACCATTTGAGGGCCAGGTGCTGAGGAAATGAAATGAATGGGACATAGACGGCAAGCCTAGTGAGTTAGATCTATGTGTTACAACGTGGCTGTAAGTAAAGTCAACAATGGCCACGAAGGGGAAGGTTTATGGGAAGAAGTTGATTTTGTTCTTTAAAAAATAGCTTCTTTTTCTCCCTTTAAATAGCACTCACACATTTTAGAACACCCAGAAAATATGAAAACATTGCAAAAATTCCTAGCACTTAAAAAAACAAAACAAAACACTGGTTACATTTTGGTACATTTCTTTCCAGGCTTTTTTCTCCATTTTTTCCCCATATATATTTTTTTAGGATTGTATTTTAAAGCGTGGGGCACCTGGGTGGCTCAATCAGTTAAGTGTCTGACTGTGGCTCAGGTCACGGTCCTGGGGTCAAGTCCCACATTGGGCTCTCTGCTCAGCAGGGAGTCTGCTTCTCCCTCTCCCTGTGCTCCTCCCCCCTGCTCGTTTTCTCTCTCTCTCAAATAAATCTTTTTTTTTTGAGATTTGATTTACTTATTTGACAGAGACACAGCGAGAGAGGGAATAGCAGGGAGAGTGGGAGAGAGAGAAGCAGGCCTCCTGCCGAGCAGGGAGTCCGACACAGGGCTCGATCCCAGGACCCTGGAATCATGACCAGAGCTAAAAGCAGACACTTAACAACTGAGCCACCCAGGAGCCCCTAAATAAATCAAATCTTAAAATAAAATAAAATAAAATAAAGGAATCTCTACACTCAACACGAATTTACAACCCCAAGATCAAGAGTTACAGGCTCCACCAATTGAGCCAGCTAGGTGCCCCTCCCACACATTTTTTATTAATCGTTTGTAACTGTGTATGCATAGTTTTATATTATATGTACATATATGGGGGGCAGGCACATATGCATTTCCCCTTTGATTGATTCTTTTATTTTAAAGATGTTATTTTATTTGAGAGAGTGAGAGAGAGAGAGCCGGGGCAGGGGGGAGGGGGAGAAGCAGAAGGCCCAGTGAACAGGGAGCCTGATGTGGGGCTCGATCCCAAGACCCCACGATCATGACCCGAGCTGAAGGCAGTTGCTTAACTAATGGAGCCACCCAGGTGCCCGATTCTTCTTCTTTTTTTTTTTAAGATTTTATTTATTTATTTGCGAGAGCATGTACATGCATGCATGTGCTCAAGACAAGGGGCAGAGGAAAAGAATCTCAAACGGACTCCCCGCTGAGCAAGAAGCCCAAAGCGGGGCTCAGTCTCAGGACTCCGATTTCGAGATCATGACCTGAGCTGAAATCAGGAGTCAGACCCTCAACTGAATGAATCACCTAGCATCCCCATTTGCTATTTGTTTTTTTTTAAGATTTTATTTATTTATTTGACACAGAGAGAGAGAGATTACAAGTAGGCAGAGAGGCAGGCAGAGAGAGAGGGGGAAGCAGGCTCCCACTGAGCAGGGAGCCTGATGTGGGGCTCGATCCCAGGACCCTGAGATCATGACCCGAGCCCAAGGCAAAGGCTTTAACCCACTGAGCCCCGGTGCCCCCATTTGATTGATTCTTAAAGGTTTTCCAAGTAAAGGGGCGATGGAAAATAAAACTTTAACTCTAGATAGGGCTCTAGATAGCTCTAGTCCAGGTTTTCGTGTTTTTGTTTTTGTTTTTTTTAATTTTTAAATAATCTATCCTGAACGTGGGGCTCAAACTCACAACCCCAAGCTCAATGGCTTGGCTCTATGACTTAGCCAGCCACGTGCTCCAGAAGGCTCCTGCTTATTAAGTCCAAGTCACAAAGAGAATAATGTCTCCCGTCCAGCCAACTGTTTTCCCCCACAGCACAGTCACCTAATAGGCTGGAGAGCTAAGAATGAGCCATTTTCTGGAACAATGTCTGTTAAAATCTGTCACCTACTCTATCAAGAGGACCCCCTCCCTTCACACACTTTTCCTCCTCATGGTCCTTATAGAACATCTGGCACTGGTTTAGGGTACTTCAGGTAGGACTGGAATACACAAGAAGCTGTACCACAAGTTAGAAGAGTGGATTGTGGATAAAAACATGGTTTAGAACCAGACCGCCTATGCTTGAATGTATGGCTGACAATCTCTGTATGGTTTCAAGTAAATCATTTAGCTGCTCTGGGCTCTACTTTCCTCATCTATAAAATGTGTATAATAACCATCTACCTCATAAAGATTTTTTTTTAAGATTTTATTTATTGATTTTACAGAGAGAGACACAGTAAGAGAGGGAAAACAAGCAGGGGGAGTGGGAGAGGAGAAGCAGTCTTCTTGCTGAGCAAGGAGCCCGATGTGGGGCTTGATCCCAGGACCCTGGGATCATGACCTGAGGGGAAGGCAGCTGCTTAACTGCCTTAACTGACTGAGCCACCCAGGCGCCCCAAGATTTTCTAAAAATATTAAATAATGGGCCTTGAGGCAGCTGGGGGTGAAGGGGTGGTCTTGGAGTAGGGGCTGTGGCGGTGCTTGGGAACCGGGCACAGTGGCTGTGGGGTCGGCGAGAAACTACTAAAATTCCTGTGGAAGTAAAGTAGAATTTAGTAAGAACATAGTGGATGGAGAAGAGAAAACCTATGGTGGCTGTGAAGGCCCTGATGCCGTGTATACCAAATTGATATCTTTTGACGGTCATGAATTTACTGTATAAAGGGCACGTGCTACTAACATCAGGAACAACAAAAGCCATGTTGAGTGGCCCGGGTCAGTCTGCAGAGAATAAAACTAATGAGGGGCGCCTGGTTAGCTCAGTCAGTTAAGCCTCTGACTCTTGATCTCAGCTCAAGTCTTGACCTCAGTGTTGTGAGTTCAAGTCCTGCACTGGGCTCCACTCTGGGCCTAAAGTCCATTTTAAAAAGAAAAGAAAGAAGGAAGGAAGGAAGGAAGGAAAGAAAAGGAGAGAAGGAGGGAGGAAGGAAGAAAGAAAAAAAAAAAACAAATGAAGTCAATTTGAGAGGTCCATTCGTATGTGCTATCAAAAGTAAGCAAGCATTTTACCTACAGTGTTTGCTACACTAACAGCTCCACAGGGGTTCCTGAATTCCCAGTTACACCTGAAATTGCACTGGAACTGCTGATGACTGAGAACTTCCTAGATCGTCAAATAAATTATAATAAAGTGTTAGCTTTTCTTAGTATTTTAAAAATAGATATTAAATAATCTAGTCAAAGATTTAGCATGTGCCTGGCACACAGTAGATGGTCATTAAATGTTAGTTTTATTATTAAGCCGCCAAGCCAAGGACAACCTCGTGATGCCAGGCACAATGCTAAACGTTTGAATAACTCCCCATTCAGAACAGATAAAGGCTAAGCCCTTCCTTCCTCCAGATACGAGGCTTGTCACCTGGGACTTGGCCAGAAACACATATACCTTCCTTCACACCATATGTTAAGTCTAGTTTTGTATTGTTCTATACTTTTCTCTTAGGCCCTCCGGCTCTACCCCGAAATTATTAGAAGAACTCCTGGGTCGGGTCGCACGCTCTTCTTGGAGAGCTCCTGAAGACGCCATCGTCAGAGATGGGAAACAGAGCAAAACAAACCCCTCTCTTGAGAGCTCGCGTAAGGCAATCGGCGTCCCCGACTTAGGAGGAGTCGGGACCAACGATCCGAGGGCAGGGGAAAGCTAAACCTCATCGAAACCCTTCCACATTGTGAAATCCCTGCATTCCGTCAACTTCTCGTTTCTCGTTTTGCAACAGCTCGTCCCTTCTGGAAAACCGCAGACCCTGTTCCCGATACCCCTCCTCACCCTGGAGCCTCCCCCTCTGTCCCTACTCCCTCCTCCGGAGCCTCCGAAGCTCTGACACCCCGTTTCACGTCTGCTCCAACGAAGTCTGCTCTGGAAGCTCGGGGCTCCCTGTCCTCCCCTGGGCCCAGCACAGCCTGGGACTCCGTCCTGGGGGTCGTCGCTGTGGCGGGTCACGCTGGCGGCCTTGTTCCGTCCAGTCAGTACGCGGCAGCGCCGGGCTCTGCCCGACGGTTGTGCAGACTTTGCGCGGTTGCTGAAGGGACCTCAGCGCGTCGGAGGCAAGAGCTAGCCGTGTCCGCCAGAGCAGCCCGGGTACCCAGGGCCGAGGGCGGGCTCTGCGGGCGCGGACGACGGGGCGATCCGGCCCAGAGCCGCCAGTGCCGGGCGCTAAGGAGACACAGCGCCCCCTAAAGGGCGTGCGGATTAAAGTGGCGGCGCCAGGCCGACGATGTCACGTGTTCTCCTCTCTGCCAATTGAAAATTAATCCTCGCTTCCTCTGTTCGCCATGGAAACAACCCCGCCCCGCTGACCGTCCCGCCCCAGTCAACCGAGAGCTTTTGGCGTTTCATGGAGTGTTTCCACTGACAATCAAACGCCTGAGCTTCCTGGCTGGACATCTCGCTTCCGCTAAGCAAGTTCGTGCACTGATTGGCCAATAGAGCGAGAGCTGGTACGCTATGGCCCAATAGCCCTCCTCCTGGGCGGGGTCTAGCGAGGACGCGGGGCCAATCAGCGGCGGCGTTGCTCTTGCGGCTCCACGTCGGCACCAGCGGCGGGGCAAGATGGAGGCGCTGATTTTGGTAGGAGCCGGAGGGGCCGCCGAGGTGCTGCGGTGCCCGGCGGGGCCGGGAGTTGGGGTCCCGCTGACGGGGCGGGGGTAGAAAGGGGAATTCCGGGTGACTCTGAGGGGCCGAAGCTTCGGCCGGCCCCTGGGATTAGTGTGTGGCCCAGTGGAGGGACGGTGCGAGCTAAAGCCTCGCTTGAGGAGGAAGCTCTTCCGGGGAGACGGCGGACTCCCTGGAAAGTTGAAGGGGGCACATGGAGTCCTGAGGATGAGCAGGATCGTAAGCGTACTGGATCGGGGTCCTGCGGGTCCCCTCATGCCGAGCGTTACGGGTGACAGCCTGGGCCGACTTTCTCCACACCTTCACACTAGCCCCAAATTCTAAGAACAGGCTGCCGGTGTTGTCATCACGGGTCCCCCTCATGGTCGCACAGCTTGGCTCTCCTTCGATAACAACGTCACATTTCTTCCAAAAACGGTTTTCCCTTACTTCGGTCTCCTGTTAATCCCCCCTGTGAGGGTTTGTCGTGGTGTATGTATTCTGTCAAAGTTCTGGAATACCTGATATGGTTAGCATGGATTATAGAATACATCTCCAGACTCCTCGTTCTGTTCCTCTTTCCTCCCCACTGAAACTTCGGAGAGTCTTAGTGCAGGATCTGGGATGCTAACTCTCCCTTGGTTATATGAGGATTTTGATGGCTAAAGGGTGTTTTCGATTCCTTGCCCATATGATCCCTTTGCTTTTTTTTTTTAAGATTTTATTTATTTATTTGACACAGAGGGAGAGAGATCACAAGGAGGCAGAGAGGCAGGCAGAGAGAGAGGGGGAAGCAGGCTCCCCGCTGAGCAGGGAGCCCGATGCGGGCCTCGATCCCAGGACCCTGAGATCATGACCTGAGCCGAAGGCAGAGGCTTTAACCCACTGAGCCACCCAGGCGCCCTCCTTTTTGCTTGTTGAAACAAATAAAATACTATTACTCCTTCTTGAGAACTGGACTAGAGGATTTCTCTCTAAAGTGTCCTGTTTTGCAATTTGGGATGTTAGTATGTATGTATGTATAGGAATTTAGCTCCCAGTCTTCTTCCTTGATTAAGTTGAATTCCAGGCTCTTTCCAAAGACGTTTTGTTGTATCTTTTCCTTCAGCTCTAATATATGTGCACATTCAGATTTTCATCCGGTAAAAGAGAGTAACAGGTTTGATTTCTTTTCTTTCAAAATGGCAAAGATAGGGATAATTCTCATCGTATGAATTGGTCAAGTCTATGCAGCAAGCTTAAAATCTGAGGTTTTTAAATTTTTTTAATTTTTTATTTTTTTAAGTAATCTCTACACCCAGTGTGGGGCTCAAACTTGTGACTCAGAGATCAAGAGTTGCAGGGTCCACCAACTGAGCCAGCCAGGCATCCCCAAAGTTTTTTTTTTTTAATTTTTTTTTAAGATTTTATTTGTTTGTCAGAGAGAGAGCACAAACGGGGAGAGTGGCAGGTAGAGGGAGAAGCAGGCTCCCGGCTGAGCAAGGAGCCCAGTGCAGAACTCGATCTCAGGACCCTGGGATCATGACCTGAGCCAGAGGCAGAGATGCCTAACCGACTGAGCCACCCAGGCATCCACCCCCCTGAGTAGTTTTTAGTAGGATATTTTCTGTATGTGGCAGCTAGTCAGTATTCTTAACCAGTTAACAGACTAGTATAAATTCCAGGGAGTTGATTTCTTTGGAAGTTTTTAGAAAATATTTTTAAAATGCTCCCTTCATCTGTCTACAAGGGAGCCTGCTTAGAGGTATGGGGCTGAGGGACATGATACTTGGGGAGCCCTCTTCAGGGATCTGTGTGTAGTGGTGAGTTGAAGGAGGTATATGTGAAAGTCTCTCACATTTTCTCTTACCTCATTTTCCAGTCTCTGCTTCCTCAGTGAAGTCTGTTTCAGTCTGCTTCTTCCTTATATCCATTTTGATCTGTACCTAAGATGCCACTTTCACAGGTTCCTGCTAGACTGGTCAGGGACCCCTGAACTTTGTTTTTAAAACCATACTGATTTGTCATGAGAAATCTATGTAATGGGGTTAGGGGAAACCAAATTAAAGGGAAAAGGGATTGCTCAAGGAAGCACAGGTCAAAACAGGATTAAATTTTGACTCCTCATCCTCCCAGACTAAGTCTCTCTCATGTTACTATAGGTTTTCTCATCATGGACTTTATACCTCTTCAGTATGCACAATTGTACTTTTAAACATCAGTTATATAACGCTTTTGTAGGGGACAAAGTACTAATAGGTATCAATACGTGTGCTGGTCTCCACAGTTCTTATGATACTAAGCTAGTATTTTCCTTCCTCTGTGTCAGCTCTTTCCAACATTTTTTTTCTCTTTACAATTTCATTATATTTTGGGCCCCAATTAAGAATTTATTTATATTTCTCACCATTCCAGCCTTTTCTCAACTAGAGTTCTAGGAGAGAATTAAGCCCTAAGGCATTCATTAACGTAATGAATCAACTTCTCTGTATCCACAATGGTACTAATTTGTACCATTCTTGGGAGAAGTTAAAAAAAAAAAAGCAGTCATTTAAGTAGTTTTGAGTATTCAGTGCTTCAGATGAGGAACCCTAGTTAAGAATCAGGTGATACTTCCTAAACTTTTATTTCTCTCTACCCTCACAAACCGGCCCACGAAATTTAGCCCCAGCAGATTCCGAATCCCCTTCTTGCACTGGTCCTTTTTAGCCTCATCCCTTCCTCTGTTTACTCAGCAGCCTCTGATTACTTAAATTGCCATCTTTGTTGTGAAAAGTATGAGGAATACCTGGATTTTACCTTAGCTTGCTACTGAACTAGAGTTTACTGTACCGTGATAATACTGAACAGACCACTTCTTAAAGAGGGTAGACACCTTCTAAAGTTCTTGCCGGCTTTCTCCTTTCACGTTTCTGTTTTCTGGTTTCACTGGACCTCTGAAGAAATCTGATCAAAGTACATTATTCTTCTATCCTCACCTCTACAAGGTACACAGCCATAGGATATTGAGAAGAAGGGAAGGGTAATCTAGAGGGGGTCAAGAAGAAACATCTGCTGAAATTTGATCTGATGATGGGAATTTCTAAATACCAGTATTTTCTCTTCATTTAAGTACTTTACAGTGGGTGTCATTTCTTTCTTGACTTAAGTAATCTGGCTCTAGGTTTTGAGCAGATTTGTCTTAATCTTTCTCCGGTCCTCCTGTAGTCTCTAAGGAAAGAGACGCTTTCATCACCTTCCCTTCCCAGTGCTTTATAGTGCTCCCAGCTTGCATCTTTGGACTCAGCTTCCTCTCTCCTGCTGTTTTCTGCTGGTTTTCTCTTTCTTAGCTGTGAACGGAGAGGGATCTCTGCAGGTCACCATTCTCCATTAATAGCCAGTGAAATCTTAAAGGTAATGACTTATCTCCTTCCTCCCTTCCCCCTTTACCTTTTTCCTCAAAGCTGAATTACTCTAGCAGTCTAGATCCTTAAATCTTTCCAACATTTTTCCTAATCCTCCCTAGATTCACTTTCTGAGTGTTTTTCCAGTGTTCTTCCAACTAAATTCTATCCTTTCTCTCCCCTTAGTAACATTTTTTACTCTAAAAACAATGACCAAGTCCCGAATTCTAAACCTCATTCAAAAATCAGGGCATCCACAGTGCACAAGAGTGTGTGTATATATGGAGGAGGAAACTATGCAGAATACATCCTTGACTTAAAGGTTGATACTGCTCTGTGGCCTTCGCTTCCTGAATCATCTTAATGGGGCTTTTGTTAAATTCCTTTGGCACACTAACAGTGGAGGTACTTGGCCTAAATGCCCCCTCCCCCTGCTCTGGGCAAAGGTATCAATTACATTAAGCCCCCAAAGCACTCCCATCTCGTTCCTGGCAGTCCCCTGTGCCCCTCTCCCAGCTGCGTCCTTGCCGGTGCCTGGCCCCTCCATTTCGTTAGGAAAAGCAATCTCCTCGTCCCTGCACTGTTGAGATATATTTCTCAGCTAGGGCGCGAGCAGTGCCAGCACTGCCCCCGGTGAGGTCCCTGGCAGCCATAAAAATTTTTATTGTGATTATGTTGGTGTCGGGGTGTCCATCTGGGTTATTGCACACCTAGTTTAATTGATTGAAGTTTAATTTATTGACACTTCAAATTAAATGATCAGAATAAACTGTGCTGTTACTCTGGCCGGCTTGTTTTAATGGTTGATTGCTGGAAGCAGACCTCGGCTTGAACTAAAACCCCCAAAGAGCAATTGACGCTGCTTCTAACTCTCTCCATGTCTTGCCCTCCAAGAAGACCTCGTTATAGATTTCCGACGTATTTATATATATTTTTTCCCTCTCCTTCACAGTGGTGGGAAAGAGTTGGTCCCTGGCAAGGTATAAATTATATCAAAGGTCTAGGGGAGCTGTCACACGGTCAAAAGAGGAGGAGGGGGTCTCCATGTGAAGAAAGCCAGATCTTTGAGAAGCCAGGTCTTCCCTGTGAGGCAGAGGATGACTGCAATTATCCAGATATTTGAGGGAGCCTAGTGGCAGATTTAGGGTCTTTTTCATCTAGATATTTGCTACTGTTTTTTACTCCATTGACACGACTTGGTTAGAGTTAGGATGCTGACAAGACAACTAGTTATGGAAAGGGAAACTCAAGAAGCAAATAAAGGACCGAACAGGAATAAAGAATCAGTGCCTGCCTATCCACGTACAGTAGAGTAATTAGAAAGGCGAGGGCAGAGTGCCCTCAGCAGCTGACGAAGATGGATGGGGAGGTCGAGTCCCTGCACGTTATAAGATGCTGGTCCTGGCCAAGGCCCTCTCCCATTCTGTCTTGCCTTTCTCTCAGATCGGATTATTAGAAGAGTTCTCTTATCCTTAGATTTCCTAGCTTGAGTTTCTGGTGTTTGACCAGGTCCATCTCTTCAGAAGTCGTTCCTGCTGCGTCGCCTGAGTCTCAGGCTGCATGGGAAGCACATGTCTCCCTGTCTGGCTCTTTAGTTTTCCCACCGGCAAGGCAGATATTATTCCCCACCTACAGCCACAGGTTTGGACAGCTCTACCAGTTTCCTTCAACTCCTTTTCTATTATTTGTGGACTTACTAGAGGGAGACAAACTGGGGCAGAGGATCGCAGTTATTCCTTGGCTTGTGATTTTGAATTTTGGGTTGATAGACTGAAAGATGAACACAGAGCTTGTCAGCTCATTCTCTTAGACTTGCAGATGTGGGGCAGCGGCGGGGTGGGGCGTGGATAGCATGAAACATCATAACCAAGTACTCCACAGCAAGGGATCTAGTTCCATTTGATATTTCCCTTTACTGAGCGGTGTTTAAATGAGAGCTCTTGGATTACCGAACTGGGAAGGCAGGAAGTTCTAATGCTGCTCTCAGGCCTTGGGTGTGGAGTACTCTGATTTCTGCTTGTTCAACTCCTCTCTCTTTCCAGTGCTGCTTGCTTTGTCCTGCATTTCTGTAATTCTTTCACTTTCGTAACAGTTGGAGAATTGACTATGTGGCCCCTGGGGAAAAATTCTACAGATCGCCTTTCTGATTTTTTTCTTTTTTAAAATTAAGTTCTGGGCCTAATGTGGGGCTCAAACTCACAGCCCTGAAACCAAGAGTTGCATGCTCAGCCTACTTACTGAGCCAGCCAGGCACCCAGCTTTCTGAATGTTAAGAGAGGACCTGAGATTTTGCATTCCTGAAGAGCTTGGGCTTGGTTACCTTTGTCCTTCCTGTCTCACTGGCACCAAATTTAGTCATTGAAAGGTGCTGACCTTTGCTCCCCCTGCTGGCTGTGTTAGTTTTCTCAGTCATATTCATTAATTTATGAAGGCCACACACATATTTATTGAAATCATTATTTGGTGCCAGGCAGAGGAGAGGGGGCGATTTACAAAAGTATCACTCATTTCCCCCTTTTTTCCCCTCCCCTCTCCACACCATCTTATTATCCTCAAAAAGTATTATATTTGGGGCGCCTGGGTGGCTCCGTGGGTTAAAGCGTCTGCTTTCGGCTCAGGTCATGATCTCAGGGTCCTGGGATCGAGGCCCGCATCGGGCTCTCTGCTCGGCAGGGAGCCTGCTTCCTCCTCTCTCTCTGCCTGCCTCTCTGCCTCCTTGTGATCTCTCTCCCTCTGTGAAATAAATAAAATCTTTAAAAAAAAAAAGTATTTAATTCTGAGCTCCTTGAAATCATAAAAATTTGTGAATGTGTATTTTTCTGGGAATGGGGTCCATAGATTTCATCAGCTTACCAAAGAGGTCTTCTGTAACTAAGGTATTAACTTTAACTGATCTAGGTCAGGCCTCTCATTTCTCTGATGAAGAAGCAGAGTCCCACAGAAAGGTAGAACTTGAATTAATGGCTGATCCAGATTATAATAAAGGGTTTGGGGAGTTTAGAGACATTTTCTTCTGTAGCGTGTGAGTTCTTAGTGGTGACTGTGCTTTCACATTTTGTATCTGTGTCAGATAGGAAGACTCTTCCTAGGGGTCTCTTCCTGACATCACTTCTTTCTTCCTAAGACTTGGGTTCAGTTTCCTCTTTATAACCGGTATTTGGTCTCCTGGCATCTGGGTTATCTTCCATGGTACCTTTGGCTCCTAGTCTTTCCTGAATTGTGCTTGAATCTAAGCAAACCTTGGGTAGTGTATAAAAACTATGCTTCCTTGTCAAATCCTTGAGTTAATTCTTTTCATCTGAGGTCCCTAGGCTTGTGGCTGGCAATTCGGAGCCCTCAGCCCCAGAGGAACTTTTCATTTTAAAGAAGTTGGCACAGGATCAGGGAGCAAAATAGCTGCTTAGCTATGTGGACCTGGGAGTTGTATCCAGGAATTTTTCCTTCTAGTTTATACTGTTTTGGTTTTACTTTATAAATAGGGTTGAGGGAAGAGCATCTTGTTTCTTGCTCTTCAAAACCTATTGCCAAGCCAGGGTACTACTTTTGGCATGGCCAGAAAGATGTCTTTATAAGTGGAAAATGAAGAACTTTCTAGGAATCTCAACCGGATTCTTACTTGTGCCCTTTCAGCTCTGTGGATGGCATCCTCCAACTCCACAAAGGCTTCCTGGCTGTGTTCCGCACCCCCCCCTCCCGCCCCCGTGAATTAAATAAAGTAACCAGTCTTAGCCCTCAAATATCCTGTCTGCCTGCTGCAAAGACTTACCCCCCCTCTTCTGGTGGCATTCCATGATCTTACCCCAGAGTGCCCTCTTACTGTATACATTGTGAACTGACTTCATTCAGTGCTTTTTCAGAGCCCATCTCTCCTAGTCTGACTTAAAAGACACACAAATAGCTTTTATCTGGAGCTGTCTTTTTAATATTTTTGCGGGCTCGAATCCTGAGGAAGCGCTGCAGGTCATCTGGAGGCCCACAGGGGGCAGCACTAGGAATGACTTCCCCCTTCCGTCACCTCCATGCTGGGGGCGGAGGTACTGGGAGGTGATGTTCTTCACCAGGCTTCAGACAGCCTCTGATTGAGATCCAAGACTCCTTTGCAGCAGGCTAGCTGCTTGTTCTGTGCTGTTTCAGCTCTCCTGAGGAGCCCAGTGTCGTTTTCTTGATAATAAAAACATACAAGAAAATCTGAGCCCCCCAACCTCCCCCAGACCAGTCTGCCTACATATCATTTCCAGGCACTGTTAGCATTTGAGGTGAAGTTCTGTTATACACTCAGGCTGTGGCTCTCTGAAAGTCAGTGCATCACAGAACTTTGTCTCGAAAGCTTTCTAGCAGCTACACGTTCGGGAGTGGGAGGGAAGAACAGACCTTTTACATCCTCTGAACACGGCCCGGAGCTTGTAGGGTCTTTTTTCAGTAATCAGCATTTAATGTGTTACAAGGTCAAGCCTCGTCCATTGTCCAGGAGGCCCGTTTCTCCATAGCTGGGAGTTATTTATAAACTTGCCCTTTGCAAAAACTTAAGATGAAATTACATTATCAGTAATGGCTTCTGGGGCCTTTAAACTGGCTGGTTTTATGGTAGGAGAGGAACTCTTGGCCTCCCCACTCCTGAGAGGTAAAGGCTCCCAGCCGAAGCAGAAGCGGCAATAGTCAGGAGGTGGCAGAAGTAAGGGAGAAGCTGCTGGCTCCATCTGTAGCAGAGTGGAGAATTAAAGCAGCATTTAGACTCATGCCGAAATTCTTGGCTTTGTTTAGGATGGTTATCCCTTTGGAAGTTTGAAATGATCAGCCTTTTCTCTAGTGCCTTCTACCTCTTTCAGAACTGTAGTAAGTCAGATCTGGTCTTCTGCCTGCCTTCCTTTGCCTGTCTTTGATCCTTTCCAGTAAGCTCCACCTCCTCTTTGGGGGCTTTCCGTGATAGCATCTCCTAGGAAGCCAGTGAGAAAAGCTAGGCCTGGAACCTAGGAGTCTGTTTCTCTCTTGGCCAGCAGTTTTAGGCACTCATACCCCGTTGGCCACAAAGGGCATTGTTTCTCTCCTAGTTGGCCGGTGGCTCTACGGGTTTTACTCTTCTTTGGGATCCGTCCCATTCTTTCTAGGGATGCCAGACTCTATGGCTGCAAGAACCAGTTACCTGTGGCCAGATCAATGCCCAGTTTAAACCATTAGGAAGCTCTCCAAGCTTCCTGTGAATGTCGGAGAGAGGAACAGAGCCAAAGATTTCCAGGGAAAAGGTTGTAGGAAAAATGATCTCTTCTAAATTTCCTTCCCCGTGGGCTTCTTTTCCTCTGTTACAGGAAAGTCATTCCCATGGGTGCCTCCCTTTTGGTGAGTTGAGCATCCAGTTGCTATAGAATTGAGCCTGCTTTATGGGAAGATCTTTCTGTGGGGTACGGGAGTTAGGAAAGCTTCTCTGTTTGTGACCTCTTCGATGGTACTCTAGGGGACTTCCCTCTGCTAGACACAGAGTTCCTTAGTATGAGACAGAGCATTTATTCCAGGGAGTAATGTGTACAGGGTAAGCATCTCGAAGTAGTATTTATCAGAGAGAGAAGTTGGTGGTAGTATCACCCATAATGGCCACAGCAGAACGTCTACCTTTATTTGGAAGTCTCATTAGAAGAGGGTCCCCTAGATGCTTACTGCCTCCAGAAATTTTACTTCATTCTCCAGTTTCATCAATTCTCATAATCATTCAACAAATACCGAGAGTTTAGTGTGTGTCACACATTCTTCAGGACACTTGGAATAAATCAGTGAAAAAAACACAAAAATTGCTGTTCTCAGGAATTCAAGTGGGGAAAGCTTACATTCTTCATCACCCTGTTGTCAAAAGCCTGGGTTCCCTTTACTCTCATTCTTAACTCCCTGAGGTGGGGTTGGTTCTTTGCATGGAACCAAAACCCTCCCGGAGCCTCGTGGGACAGTTTACCTTTCTAGAGGTTGCAATTTCTGGGTCCTTGGCTATAATTCTCTCATCCTCACTCTTGGGTCTTTATTGAACACATGCTTGGAGATGATATGTAGCCCCTGTGAGGACTGCGGGTTTCCTAAGTAAGGCCAGGAAAGGGAGGCAGCAAAGCAACAGCCCTTTTTCATAGCACAGGGAGGGATAGCAATGGTAAGTAATGTTGATTAGAAATTCAAGGAATGCGAGGGGCACCAACTGGCTCAATTGGTAGAACATGTGACTCTTGATCTTGGGGTTGTGAGTACCTTGGGCGCGGAGCCTACCTAAAAAATATATTTTAAAAAAAGAAAAGAAATTCAAGAAATGTGAACCTGCAGTCACCTTCCATTTACATAACACTGCCTCCCTTTCCTTCCTCTTTGTCTCCTGGTTAGTTGGTTCCCTAGAAGTTGCAGGAGTAGACGAGCTTTTGCAAAGTGATGTGTTTTGCAGTTGTTTGAATGTAACCATTAAGGCTGAGGCTGTGGTTTCTTTATGAGAGCCATTATCCTCAAAATTTGATTTTGGGTAGTAAAGAACACTCCCCTCCTGCTCATTATATCTAGGCTCGAGGCTTCTTAGGTCCTCTTCTTACTACTTCTTAACTCCCCCCCAATTCAGATTGGTTTACGTCTTGTAAGTTCAGTGGTAGTGGTTGGGGGTGCAGTAGAAGGATTGGGATCATAGGGGAAGTCTTGGAAGATGGATGTCTCACTGGGCTGCATTCAGAACTGGTGTGTCTGTGCATGAGTGTGTGCACACGCAGGCGTGCTCATTTCCCTCTGCTCAGTGTGTGGGTGGTTTAGGGAAGTCTTGCTTTATGCCTCTGCATTGCTACTGCATTGGGACTGCAGAAACTTCCAAGTACACCAGGGCATTCAACCCTGTTTTCAGATAGCCTCGTGCAGTGCCTATTAATTAATCTGGTCACATTGCCTACCTACCTGTGCATGGGAGACCAGGGAGGGAGAGTAATTTGGAAAATAACTGTAGCATAATATTTGGAAATAACAGCACGACCTACCTTGATTAAACCCTCTGTGAGTCTGGCTCAGGAAAACTGTTTCCCTGATGCTGCTTTGGAGTCCTTTGTTGAAATGCCCCCGACCCCCAATTCACTTCATTTACAGCTTGATCATTCTCAGTGGGAATTGCCTAAATCTAACCAGGTTGGGGGATAAGGGACATACAGAGGCACCTCTGTATCCCCTTGCAGCCCCAGTGGGACTGGGGGAAGGTATCTGGTTTGCCAGTGGTGGCAGGAGCCTTCAGGACTGAAGGTATGTTCATATCTCTTCAGGAACCCTCCCTGTATACTGTCAAAGCCATCCTGATTCTGGACAATGATGGAGATCGACTTTTTGCCAAGGTGAGATTCCCTTTGAAATTCATTTCGGAGCAAGACAAAGACTTACTCTGAAATTTGGATCTTGGGACTGCTCCTGTTGTCTCGTATTCCGCGATACTATAATTTTGAGAATTCTTCCATTTTCCTGCTCCAGACAAAACCCCAACTGCTTCTGTATCGTAGTTGCCCGGCTTCCGTATTGCCTCCCACAGGTTTTGACCTCCTTCGTTGTCAGCATCAGATCAGGGAATACCTTGGGAACCTTGGTTTCTGAACAATACAGTGTCTGGGTGTGAGAAGCAGGCTGCCTGTGCCCATCACTCCTGTCCCTTTTCTGTCTGCCTTGTCACCCTGCCTGGGCTTTTCCAGGGAATTCTCTTGCAGTTCCAGGGTTCCAGCCCTAGATCTGCAGTCCCCACCAAGCTTGTTCCCTCCTCATGTCCCTCGTGTGATGTTTCTAACTTTGGATCTATTGAAAGAGAGGAGAAAGGACACCCCTCTCCTCCCCCTTCATATTCTCCCCCTCCTGTGGAAATTTTTTCTGTCCCTGGTGTATTAACTCCGGGCGAGCACAGCATAAATCAATCAGCAGGTAGAGATTAGTTTAGAATTCACCAGCTGTTCCTCCCTGTAATTGGATGTAACTATGCAGGACACCTTTTGAAACAGTTATCCAGTTACTAAATGCCAGACCTGTCATAGGTCTTCAGCTGACTGCGACGGATTAGCCCCTAAAGAGCAGAGCGATTTCGCAGCCTGTATCCCCACCCCATGCCAGGGAGAGCTTGGGAGTGGGCTCAGCCATGTGCTCGGTTGTCTCCTGCTTCTTGCAGTTTGCAGAAAAGAAAGCTAAGTCACGAGAGAGATTGGGTGGGCTTTGCCTTTCTTCAGAGGGGGGTTCTGCAGCCTTTCACCATTCCTCAGCTTCATGCTGTGAGTGAGGGTCTGAAGGAAGCGTTCTGTGCTCCCAGCGCTTTTTGTGTTCCCTAGCGCTGCTCCCTGACGTGGGCAGCTCCTAGGCAGCACTTGCTGAGAGCAGCCTTGGGACCTGCTTTCCTAGAATGCGGGGGGCCCGGCTTCAGCATAGAGCTGTAGGCCTCTGCCCCTACGGTCTTAGAACTGTGAGGTGGGCATGCTTAGAGCAGGGCCTTTAAAAGGTTTGGGATTTTTCGTTTGTTTGTTTGTTTTTTTATTTTTCGTATTTGCTTACTCACCGACTATTCCCTGCCTCCATAGTTCTTCCTTCTTCATGCCAGTATTTTCCCCTCACCCCATGCCTTGAAGGAGAGAAATCCAAGATCCAGGGCAAAACACACACACTAATCATTCGGGGCTCCCAGCTCTAGTGACCCAGCCCATCTCCTTTCTCTCTGACCAGTACTATGACGACACCTACCCCAGTGTCAAGGAGCAAAAGGCCTTTGAGAAGAACATTTTCAACAAGACCCATCGGACTGACAGTAGGTCATTTTCCTTCCACTGCTCCGTGTGTTGGGGGAACCATGGTGGGCAGGGGGTGGCAGCAGGGCTGCGGAGAAAGGATAAAATGACTGCCTCCTTTTTCTCTTTTTTCCGCCTCCCCTCATATAATAAACTCTTCAGCATGTAATGGGGAGGTGAGTGTACCTCACGCGGGAATACCGTGCTGGAAGGTTGGCTGTTAGCTACCTGTCTAGTCCCTGGATTTATGAGCCTCACTTGACAAATTTAACTGCAGCTCTGCTTACCGTACCGCATCCATTAGGGCAGGTAAATGGAAGTCTGTAAAGGTGACCGCTCTGCATTTTCACCTCCGAAGGATCGACTGGTATCCTGTCTCATATACAAGGAGGGAAATAAGGGTAGTTGGTGGGGAGGTGGTTAGAGGAGGAGATACATTTCGATTTCCCCAAGTTTGTACTTGCCGCCTTCTGCTACCACCGGGAAGGAAAAAGCAGGTCAACTTCGGTGTTTGGGGGTTATTATGACCCAAACAGCTTCAGCCCAAATAGCTGGATGCCGGAGTTCAGGGTAACTCCTTCTATCCTACTTTCTTATCTCAGGCCACCCACTGTTTTCGCCCTCCCTTCCCCCACCCCCAGGTGAAATCGCCCTCCTGGAAGGCCTGACAGTGGTATACAAAAGCAGTATTGATCTCTACTTCTATGTGATTGGCAGCTCCTATGAAAATGAGGTGAGAATTCCACCCCTCTTTGCTATCTCTGATCCCACTTCCTAAACCATAGGCAGGGCGTAGTTGTTGGTTCTGAACCCTAGGAATGCCCTGTTCCTCTGGCTTCTGACTGGGTGAGTGAAGTTATCAGAGATCCCTGCTGACCTCACAAACATGGCCTAGCAAACAAATCAACCTAGAGTGGAAGTTTTTAGCAGTTGCTCTTTTTCTTTTTCTTTTCTTGCTTTTTTTTTCCTTTTTTTCCTTTTTTTTTTAAGATTTTATTTATTTATTTGACACAGAGAGAGAGAGATTACAAGTAGGCAGAGAGGCAGGCAGAGAGACAGGGAGAGGAGGAAGCAGGCTCCCTGCTGAGCAGAGAGCCCGATGCGGGCCTCGATCCCAGGACGCTGAGATCATGACCTGAGCCGAAANCCCCTTTTTTTTTTTTTTTTTTTTTTTTTTAGATTTTATTTATTTATTTGAGAGAGAGAGAGCATGAGAGGCGAGAAGGCAGTCGCTTAACTGACTGAGCCACCCAGGCACCCCTCTTTTGTCTTTTTTTAAGTTCTGTTTTTTTAAGTGATCTCTATGCACAAGGTGGGGTTTGAACCCACAACCCTGAGATCAAGAGTTGCATGGTCCTCTGACTGAGCCAGCCAGGTGCCCCCCCTCAATTGCTATTGCTCTTTTATCTCCATGTAGGAGACACCATATGTATTTTAATACATACTAGCATATATCAGTGGCCTTCCCCATATAGTGTTTTTAAACATGGATTTCTTTCTTTCTTTTTTTAAGATTTTATTGAGAGAGAGTATGCATGCGTGCACGCTCAGGTGGGGTGGTAGGGTGGGTTAGGGGCAGAGGGAGAGAGAATCTCCAGTAGACCCCATGCTGAGTATGGAGGCTGTCACAGGGCTTGATCTCATGACCCTGAGATCATGACCTGAGCCAAAATTGAGTCGAACACTTAACTGACTGAGCCACCCAGGCATCCCTTAAAGATGGATTCCTGAGGTTTGGTCAGGTTCGGGGGGATGCTTGCTCCTGCTATGAAGGGTCCACTCCTGACTGAGTTTGGGTCAGTTAGCCAACAGTTGGGGTCACGTTGAAGCCATACATTCTGAATGGATCAATTTGAGAAGACTGTGGGTGTAGTCCTAACCTGTTTCCTATGCAGAGGAAAAGCTACTTACCTCAGGTAGCAATGTCTAGGAGAGAAGATAAGTAAAAATAAGCCCCCATATAATTTGAAGCAAAAGTAAGTTTGAGGGAACCAATTCTTCTGAAGCTCTTACTACTTTGTTTTTGTAAGGTGCATTGTCACCTAAATCTTACAGTACTTCTGTGAGTTGTGGGCGTTAGTGCCCTTGTTTTATGGACAAGGAAACCAAACCATGAGGAACGATATGAAATTACTTGCATGTGACCACTGTTGAACACAGAAGTGGCAGTTTCATGTGGTTCAGCCTAATAATTTTTCCAGGGTCACACATCTAGAAATGGCTCAGCTGGGATTTAGCCCAAATCTATCTGACGCCAAAGGCCATGCTCTTTCCACTAACCCTCTGACCTTAGCTATTGTTTGGTTAATGACTTCTTTACCTAAGATATCAGGTAACACATATATGTAGTTGGTAAAGACATGTAGAGGACTGTGATGGGAAAGTTTGAACAGTCTGGTCAGAGACCTCGAATTGTGAGATTGTGTAGCAGAATTTATTTCCGTGAGAAACCACAGGTCCTCTTCCTGTTTTGCTCTCACTTCCACCTTATGTTTTTGTCCTTTGTGAAAGGCTGTGTCTTTTGATGCTTAATGAATTATCGGGGTTTGTGTTCAGGTAGCAGTTTTCAAGGGCCTTGAACCTTATCCTTCTGCTTCTTCTGTCTCCCAACAGCTGATGCTCATGGCTGTTCTGAATTGCCTCTTTGACTCATTGAGCCAGATGCTGAGGTGAGCAGGCCATTCTTGACATCTGTTTGGGAGATAAAGTCACTATTCATCAGGCCCAGGGGTTTGTGGGGGAATTAGCAGAGGCTCCAGGGAATTGATTTACCTTGAGAAGTTCGGCTTATTATTTCAGAGTAATTGGCACTGATGGGGGAGACTGGATGGAAAGTCCCTCCTGGGGGATGATTCTCAGGAAGGGGACCGGGAGGGAGCAGTGTCTCTCTACCCTCTTGTTACCCAGTGGCTCTGTCAGAGGTCGGAGCACCATTAAGGTGCCTTCCTAGACTTCAGTAGAAGGTAGGGAAAGGGCAAACATCGGGAAGTGTCCCAGATGTCACATTAGTACCTCGGAAATGGACGCAACATTCCCAATTTTTAACTTTAGCCCATAGTTTTCCCTTCTTTAGAACAGGAAGAATAATCCATTTGCTCTCTCCTCCCTTTCCATGTCCCCAGCAGCCCTCTGTTCCCCATGTAGATGGGCAGCAGAAGAGATATAAGATACTTTTCCTGAAAACATCCAGGAGTCTGCACTTCATTCCCCCAGCAGCTCCCAAGTGAACCCAGTACAGACAGCCATCCGCCATCCGGAGCAGAACAGCAGGCGCTCTCAGCCCCACAAAATCAGCAGGGCGAATGGCTCAGATTTCCTCAGGAAGGGGATGATTTATTTCTTAGCCAGGTGAATGAATAGACTTCATTTCGGTGATCTAGTGAGAGAGTCAAACTGACGGATGTGCCTGGCCACATGCGCAACCACCGGATCTAAGGCTGGTAGATGAGGGCCCCTAGCTGGGCTTCTTTTCAAGGCCTGAGAGGAGCTGGGGAGGGAGGGGGAGAAGGGGGAGCGGAGAGAGGCTTAGAAGGTTTGTCCGAGCTTAAGTGCAAATAGAGTTTGCACTCAACTCCTCTCCACCTCCCGCCACCTCCAGATTGAGTTTAGCTGCTTATGTCTTTTTCCCACTCACTGATGTCAGTGTTTATGAGCAGTGTCACTAGCAGCATCACGGTAGGTAGGGAAGAAACTAGCTCTGGAGAATCAACTCTTGAATAGTCAGAAATTGCCTGTGTTTTTTGAATCTCTTTCCTGACATTCCCGATCCTTATTCAGCAACTAAGAGTAAGAAGAGGTTTAGAGTGGACAAGCCAATAAGTTCTTACTTACTTTTTAGTCTTGTGGTCGGTGCAGACATTTTATTGGTCTAGTTTTGGATCCCCAACTCAGACAGTGGCCTAGGATTCCTTTTATGCACGGGCTGGTTTTTTCTCTTCTCTTGGGGACTCAGGAAAAATGTAGAAAAGCGTGCTCTCCTGGAGAACATGGAAGGGCTCTTCTTGGCTGTGGATGAAATCGTAGATGGAGGGTGAGTTTTCTGACCTGCCTGGACTTCCCTGGGTTTGGGTTGAGGGAGTGGGATAATGGCCTCTGTCCTAAGGCGAGTGGCCTGAGTGACCAGAGTATCCTCATAATGAATGAGTTCGTCTTCAGGAGCGAGTGAATGACGGTCTCTTCTTTGTCTTAGGGTGATCCTAGAGAGTGACCCCCAGCAAGTGGTCCACCGGGTGGCATTAAGGGTAAGCAGGAGTGTGCTCCCCTACGTCCCCCATCTACTCATCCTCCAGGGCCATACCTGCCAAAAGCATCCGGAGGTCAGGGCTTACAGAATACAAACAGCCTTCCCCTTCCCTTTTATATTCTTGTCGTCCTCTCAAAGAGGGGTGGCAGAAGGAGCATACTTTTGCCCCTTACCTGGTACCTAGCATCCCATACAGTCTTTGCACGGAGGGGACACTTAATACATACTTAAGTGAATCAAAGCAAAGATGAATAAAAGAAACTTTAATATTAGTGGTTCTGAAACCATAAAGTAACTTGAGATTGACTTATACTTCCTTTGGGGATGGATCCCAATCAGGTGAGTCAGGGGGCTGTCTTCCCTGTCTTAAAGTCTGAGGACAGGACCTCTCTCTCAGGAAGCATTTATTTGCAAGAACCTCAGTCCTCTTTTGATGGTAGTAATATCAGAAAAGGGCCTCTGAGTTAACCATAGATGCCTCCAAGTCTGCTGGGGAGATAATGGTGGGTGTAGAGAGAGCCCACCAGCAGATTGTGGGGTGCAGAGATGTTCGAGCAAAGCAAATTTCCCCATTCATAGAATGTCCCAGCTCTGACCTCCACAGAGTGAAGGCTGACAGTGTCGGGTAATGGGAAATCTTCTCCCTTAACTGCCGTGGGCTCCATTTGCATAGTTTAATCTTCTCCTCTAACATATGTCTCTATGTGGCAAGAGAGAGGGTTCCCCCCACCCACCCACTCCCGCCTTCCCCTTCTCAGGCTGCTGTTGCAGCAGTTTATTTCTTCAAATTAACATGCTGTCGTTACCCATCAGGCCTTGCGGGATCCATTAAATTACCCCTGGCTCCCCCTCATCCTTTCCCTAGTGATATTGATATTCAGGGAAGGTCTTCTCTGACTAGGGAATCAGGTCCCCACCCCCAAGTTGAGGATCAGATAACCTGCTGATTACTTGGAATGGAATAAATCTTTTAAGAAGTCCTCCTGCCTTAAAACAGAGGATGGATGAAATGACCCTTTTCTGCTCACAGTGCCTCTGGCCAAGAAAACTGTGTGTACTACCTAGAAGGGACTGAGAAGTCAGGCATCTGCCCTTTGCTTCAGTTTAAAGATTTTATTTATTCATTTGACACAGAGAGAGAGATTACAAGTCGGCAGAGAGGCAGGCAGAGAGAGAGGAGAGAGAAGGAAGCAGGCTCCCTGCTGAGCAGAGAGCCCGACGTGGGCCTCGATCCCAGGACCCTGGGATCATGACCTGAGCCGAAGGCAGCGACTTTAACCCACTGAGCCACCCAGGCGCCCCCTTTGCTTCAGTTTAAAGGACCACCTTTTCCTTCTGCACTACCGACTTCAGTCAGGTCTTACTCCACCTTCCTCTCATGCTAAATGCTTGTCTCTCTGTGTCATAGGGTGAAGATGTCCCCCTTACGGAGCAGACCGTGTCTCAGGTATGACTTTTTCTTTTCTTTCTCTCCAGATGGACTGGGCCACTAAAGAGGCTGGAATAGCATTCCACCCCAGCCCAAGTTTGAATGAGTCTAGAGACTGAAGGCACATCTTTCTTGGCTCCCTCTCATTCCAGAGAACTGGGGACTCATACAGCCAAACACTCCCTACCCACCCAACTCCTAGCCCATGGTCCTGTGAGCAGTGGCTGTCAGCCTTGCTCTGTACCCTTCAAACCCTCCCGGCCTGATGCCTCATTCAGTGGTCTATTCCCCAGCAGAGGCTTGCCTTAAGCAGATGGTCTGTGTGCGTGCACGCGCGCGCACACACACGCGGAGACACACACAGACACACACACTCTTCCTCTCTCCTCTTATTATTTAAATGAGGGCTGAGCTGGAAATGCATAATCTAGTATAAGCAGGTTTTGCAGATCCATCCTGCTACTTCGTGGATAGATTGTCTACCTGATGGGGAGGCAAGGGAGAGACTCTGTTTTCTGCCCACTTGGAATTCTCACCAGGAAGTCCGTCTGGATGTGGCAGCCCCTCCTTTCTAACATATGTCCAGTAACCCCCCGTTTTTTTCTCTCCTCCCAGGTATACCTCTTCCCTCTTCATCCCCCCAGTGGATTTGAATTTTTTTGGAATTTCCCAAACTGACAATCCTCTAGGGCCTTAGAGAGCTTCTTCCCATCCCTCTACCCTTGGGGATTTTGTAGTTGCCATTCTTCTAAGGACAGGGAAGGCAAGTGAGGGGAAGGAGCGCCCCAATCTCTGTCCTTGCCCTGCCCCCCAGCAAGCCCCTCAACTGCCACCCTTGTCCCTGCAGGTGCTGCAGTCAGCCAAAGAACAGATCAAGTGGTCACTCCTTCGGTGAAGACCTCACTGTTCCTGGCTCCTCACCCCCTCAAAAAATGCGCACGTCTCCTGTGACTTCTCGTCCAGCCCCCCAACTGATGCTCTCAGGGTCATCTCGGGGATCACAAGGGGTCCTGAAGTCCCCATTCTGTCTGTGGTCGCTCCCCCGGACCCGCGCCCCACCTATGCTTCCCGTTCTTTCTCACTTTTTTTGCAGCTGGGAGTAAAGCTCCCAGCAGATTCGAAATGCAGGGTAGGGGAAGCACCCTCTTCCTTTTTACACCGGATTATGCTCTCCTACCCCCCCTGTATTTTCTTCTCAACTTCTGTGCCCTTTGCTGCAGTTACACTTGAGATCAAAGCAGGAGAAAGAATGTGCTGAGTGTTTTCCTCCCTTTGCCTTTACTGGGCCTTCATCCCAGCAGCCCATATGTTAGCAAGGGGAGGGAGAGAGAATTCTTTTCTATAGGATGAGTGGGGGTGGCATATCCAGTCTCAGCCACAGTCCCACTTACTGGCCTCAGCGTTTCTTTCCATCCCTTCTTACTGCCCTGTCCTCCAGCCTCGGAAAAAAGATTGGGAACAGCTCATGGGCCGGCGACAGAGTGGAAGAAGCAGGGATTTAAATTTTATTAGGTAGGGCTTATAAAATTCTGTATTTCAGTCACAGCTGCAGTCTTTACCCTGATCCTGGCTTACAGCTTCAAAACCGCTGTGGTTTGTGAGTGTTCCTTGTAGGAGTGTCCGTCTCCTGGTCCACTACCTTGACTCTCCACCTTCCCTACCCATGGGATCTTTGCCTGGCTTGTCCTCGCTGTGCCCTGGAGCAAAGCCAGTCCCTGAACTAAAACTCCATTTTAGTCTTGGGAAGAAGAGTTTTTGCTCAGAACTGGGGAGGGGGTGGGATTTACGACGCGGGCCTCTGGGCTCTGTCCCCTTGGCTCCCCCACACGCATTTCACTCCTCTGCCTCCTCTGCCCCGGGTCTGCAATCTCTGCTGCTTAACCCTGTCTTCTCTCTGCCTCAGCCTTACATCCAGGCAGTAGGTCTGGGCTCCTTCCCTCCCTAGGTCGCCGAGAGAGGTGCCTTTTTTCAGAAAACCTTTGGGATTTGGATTTCCCCAGGAAGATGGAGGTTGGAACACCTACTCTTGGGCTGATCTTTCCCCTTGACAGAAAACTTCCCACAAAAATGTCTCAAAAAAACCTTCCTGAAGCTTGAGCCTTCTCTCCCACCCCCTAACTGCCAGTTCTCCAAGACTAAAGTGGGGTGAATAACTGGGCATATTTGAGGGAGCGTTTTTGTGTCAGAGATGTATGGAGTCAGGAGATAGCCACCTTCTTATACTGCTCTGTGCAAAGAGGAATAAAACAGATTTCTTTTTCCAAACTGCCTTTGTGTGATGTTTCTGTTCCTCTTCCTCTCCTTTTGGCAGCTGCTTCTATTCCTCCAGCCCCCCCATCACTCCCCATCTTACAATATTTCTTCCCTCCTACCTCAGAGACTCCCCAGCATCCCGCCCCCCATCCCTAATTTACGGGGCTGTTTGCCTCCTTGGCATCTCCCCGTCCCCTCGCCTGGAAATTGGCGCCAGGGGTGGGGCGGGGGGGGGGATTTTCTCAGTGGGAGTCCCAGGGAACGGAGTGCTCCCCCCCACCCCCAAAGCCAGCTGCCTGCTCCCGCCCCAGCCATTAGTAACCCGGAGACGCGCACCTGCGTGGGGGCTCCGCTCAGCCCCTGCTCCCTTCCTGCACCTCCCACTCCTGCTCGGGGATGGCGCTGAGCGGGTTATTTATCGGAGCCAGCGCTGCTCCAGAAGGTCAGGACGGTGGTGTAAATAACCTCTTCTCGCCATTTCCCCGTCCCTCCAGAGCCGCCTGCCCTCCCCCTCCTCCACCTTTATTCGCGCAAATGAATGTGGCTGGGCTGGCGCAGAGCCTGGCCCTGCATCTTAATGGGGCGGTGAGCTCACAAGATGGATTTAGCTGGGGGTTTTATGGTTGCCGCGGCGACAGGAGAATGCTTTGCTTTTCTTTCCCCCTTCCTCTGCAGGGTTTGAAGGAGGGGGGAGTGTGGGGAGCCCTCCTCTGCACTGCAGCTTTGAAGGGTCTCCTTCTCAGTCACCTCTACAGCTCCTAAGATGGGCCTGCAATTCCGGGAGTAGGAGAGACCACATTAGGACCCCAGGAAAGGATGAGGGAAGGAAGGTAATGGGAGTGGGAAGGGTCTCCCCAGCATCAAGACGTGAGACCGAGTTGTCCAGTCTTGCCTGCTGTATGAGAACCTGGCAGTTAAGCTCATCAACTCTGGGGCACCTCTGCCCGGCATCCCCCTCAGCAGGTAGAAAAGAAGAGAAAATGCTTGGGTTCTCACCCCTGTAGTCCTGCATTGAAAGGTGGGGTACAGGGCGCTGGATGAGGGCTAGGGATCTTTGTTTTTGCCTGTCTGAGAGGGGGAAGAAGCAGTGTCCAGCCTTACCCGTCTACTCACCACCCAGCACTGACCGTGGTTGGGGAGGGCAGGTCAATGTGAGAGCTGGGGGGGTCAGTGGTGGCTGATCGGTGACAGTGTGGAGAACAGGGTTCTAACCAGTTCTCAAACTTGAAATTCTCTGAGCTTGTTTCCCCAGCCTGCCTGGTTTGAACTTTCCTGCCTTCTCTGTTTCCCGCGAGGAATGGAACTCTGGTTCCTAGGTGGCCTGGCCTATCCAGAGCTTTGGCCAGCAATTTTCTTCCAGGACTGTGAGCAAACCCTTCTCTAGCACTGACTAAAGCGGAGACTGGGGAGCAGGGTCTGATTATCTCCCTGCATTGGTCTCCGTCTGATTCTGGGCCTCTGGGTCTCTGTTTGTAAGCTTTTCCCTCTTCCCCAGGGGACCCTGGGAAGCCCCTCCTCCCCTCTCCCCCTTCTTCCCCTTTGGCTGGGAAAGTGACTGCAGCCCGAACAGTGCCAGACACCTGCCTGCCAGATGTGGCGATTCCCCATTCTTCTTCTTCCCCCCGCAAATGTCTATCCTTTACCCACCCCACTGAGCTCAGGCAGAGAGAGCCCCCACAGCGTGATTTAGTGCTGCAGCCCCTCCTCCTCAAGTGCCCCCCTCCAGCTCCTCTCCCTCCCCCTGGTGCCCGGGGGAGGGGACTCCCCTTTTTTCTTCCACCGTGTCCTGCAGATGGCTTCCTGGTACAGCCCCCTCCTATTCCACCCTGGGGTGCTGGCGTGCATAAGCCCCAGCTCCTGGACTGGAGAATGAATGGGGGGGCAGAGGTGGTTGGCCTCTCTTTCACCCATGGGAGAGTACCTCAGCAGGGCTGAGGACAGTGGCAGCCAGAGCTGATGTCATTTGCACTGGTGGCTAAGGGAGGTGTTAGGGGAGGAGGAGGTGAGTGGGAGGGGGAACAGCACTCGAGGACTGTGCAGAGGAGAAAGAGGTCTGTGAGACCTCAGGCGAGAGAGCCCAGAACCACGGCTGCCTGGTGGACATCACATCTTTGTTTCTCTGGCTGGGTCCGCAGATCCCGTTGCTGGATCTGTGTCTCAGTATGACTCAGTAGGTGCCCCTCAGCTCCTCCCATTCAGACCCAAAACACACTTAAAGGGAACCTTTAGTGCTTACCCTCCTCTCCTTAGTGTTTGCTCTTCTGTATCTTTCTCTTTTCCAACCTTTCATCTGTTCCCCCTTACTCGAGCTGCTCTCCTAGTCATCCGGCTTCCCTGTCCCCCTGCCATCCCATAGCATAACACGGTATGGCCCAAGACCAGAGCCTCTTTTCTCCTTCCCCTCCCACCGAGGCTCTGGGGGCAGGTGAGGTACCAGGGAATTACTGGGCTGAAGAGCAGCAGAGGCGGGACAGATGGAGAACTCAAGGAAATGGGGGCGGGGGGTAAGATGGAAAGAGAAGCACAGTGAGAGAGAAAAAGTGACTGAGAGACAAAGAGGCAGAGGCCGGGGGTTGGCAGAAAGCCGGCATAACGACCTGGGAGAGTAAGAGAAACTGACACAAGGAAAGAGCAGCCAGCCCGGGGACAGAAACGAATGGAGAGATGGAGATGGGGAGTCACAGCAAGAGAAGGCAGCTGGGGAGGGCCCGCGCAGGGGCAGGCCGGCTCTCCCGAGCTCCCTCGTGCTGATGGGCCGTAAATCTGGGTGTACGCATGCCTGCGTGTCTGTCTGTCTCAGTGTGTGCGTGCACAGCCCATTTGTGGAGGGGTCTGGTGGGGGCCAGTTTGATTCTCACAATATTCTCATTCCTTCCTTGAGGCGCCCCACAGCAACCCCCACCTCCCAGTATTTCCGATTTCCCGGGGGGGGGGGGGCATTCCCAAGGTACTTGTACATTGCAAGAATCCTGGCGGGCTTACTCGCAATGCTGGCCTGCTGGAATGTGCTGTCGGGATCCGCAGCATCAAGAGAAGAGGCCCCCACCCCCAGTGCCTGCTCGCCAGCTGCTCCTGTCCGTCTTCTGCTCCCACTTTCCTTGTGCCGCTCCGCTCCACGCTGACCCCTCCCCCAGCCTCTGACCCCCAGCCGCCCCGGGCCCCAGGTTGGAGGGGGAGACAAAGACAGGATTTATCATCGGGACAGAGAAGCAGCCAGAGACCAGGGCTGAGGGCAGTGGCTGACCTTCCTGGGATGGGAGGGAGTGCTGGCCAGATGCGGGGAGGCTCGGGCTCACCACCTCCACCTCTTCTTACTCCAGCCTTGCTCTCTCCTAGCCCCTGAAGACTTAGGCAACGGAGAGGGATGGCCTCGAGCTGATCTTAGGTCTCTGAAGGACAACCTGGGAAGAGGGAAGCGAGGGTCTTTCTCGCAGGAATACTGGGGAGCACTTGGACACCAGGGAGCCATCAGGCAGCAGCTGTGTCCAACACTAGCAAGGAGTTAGGTGTAGCGCGGCCGCAGACGAGCCGGAGAGGAACCTCCTCTAATACAGGAGGGCTTGTCCAGAGCAGCCCCTGGCTGCCGGGCCAGAGAGAGAACTGTCATGGGCCCTGAAAGACTCGCTGGAAAGTAAAGCAAGACTCGGGATTCCCCCAGGGTTACTGGCTCCAGCCCTTCTGAGAAGGCCTTCCTCCCCGAGATCCCGACTGCCTCCCGAGAGGTGCGAGGGGCAGCCGGACCCTGCCTTTACAATACACAGACTACTGGCCCGAAGTCGTCTCTGCTCAGCAGGCAGGGTACGTGGTCAGGGAGAGGGAACGGTGTGACCCGGGAGCTTCCGAGAAACCCAGCCGGCTGTCCGTCTGCGGACAGCCCCTGCAGCGGCCCCAGCTGCCCTCGCAGGCCCCCGAGCCCCGTAGCGCCTCCGGGGGTCGGAGGGCCCCGCGCTCGGTCCGGCTCCTGGCGCCCGAGTCCTACTTCCGGCCTTGCCGGCCCCGGGACAAGGCTGCTGCAGTTACCTGCCAGTGAAAAGAGGGCGGAAGGAAGAGAAACTGAGGCAACTGGGAGCTTCCAGCCTACTGGCGTCACACCGCAATCCCACCCACCCGTTCCCACCCCGCATTCGGTGAAGGGGCCCTTCTTGTGGCTTCCTTCTACCGGCTGAAAGTACTACCTCGATTCCTGATGGGAAGTCCAAATTCGGAGACTTTAGGGGAAAAGGGTCACGGGCTGGGAGAGGACAAAAGGAATTGAGGTGGGGGATGCACAGGTTAAGGGAAAAACAGGAAAAGGGAAAAGAGAGCATCTCGGCTTCCCTCGCTCCCCTCCCCCCAATTGAGAAGGCAGATTTACAGCCTTGGTTGGGGGGCGGCGAGCATAAGGAAGACAGATCTGCAGGGCTGCCCTCTGAGTGTCTGGGTACTTAGCTTTAACTCCCCCATTAGCATCAATCCCCGTCCGTCCTGCTGCCCATCCGTCTTCTGACATCAGCTCCTTCCCCTCTCCGCAGCCCAGGCTTTCTGACCCTAAGTGGCTCTTAAAGGGCCAGTCTGGGCCCTCCTCTCCGCCTTCTCCCCGCGCGGGCGGCGGTGCGGTGCGTGGGCTTGCGTGCTGGCGCCGCGGCGTCCCTAACGCCGCAGTGACTGGACGGCCGTGCGCGGGGAGGGGGCAGCTCTCCCTCGGCCCTGCGTTCTCTCTGGACGCCCCCCCCCCCGTTCACTCCGCACTGGAGCCCAGAGCAACCCCGCAGCCTGGGGCGGGGGCCGCGCGCGCGGTTCTGGGAGCTCAGGGCCGGAGAAGGCCTGCGGGTCACAGGGTCACAGGGTCACAGGATCGGTCCTGTCCCTCCCTCGTTTCCTGGGGGCCCGGGGCGCCGAGTAGCAAGACCTGCTGGCTGTTTTGATTCTCGGCCGGCAGTGGCGGCGGGCCGGTTGGGGGGCTGGGACTCCTCGGAGGGGCCGCGAGCCCCACTTCCGAGTCTCCGCTCCCAGGCGCCCGGGCCGTGGTCCGCGGCGGTGGGGACGGCAGATCCTCGTCTCCCCGCGCGGGAGGCGCCCTGCCAGGGAAGGCCGGCCCTGAGTTTCCTGGCTCCTCTCCCCTAGTTCTCAGCCACGGAGCCCAGCGGGCAGGGGGCAAAGCGGCCGCTCCCCGTCTCCGTGCACCTCCCGCAGCAGCGCTGGGGCTGCACTGCGGGGGCCGCGCGAAAGCCGGGGCCTCGCAAGTTCCTCCCCCATCGGCCCGCAGCCCTGGCGGCTCCGCAGGGTGGCCCGACCCCCGCTGACACCCGGAGCCCGTCCCCGCGCCCTCGGCGCCCCTTCTCCGGCTCGGCTGCGCGGGGCCTTGGGGAGCGGCCGCGCCGCGCCNAGGCCCCCGCTTGGCACCTAACAGGCCTCCCTCCGCCGAAGCACACACGTTGCTGGTTCCGGAAGGCGGCCCTGAGCTCGGACACCTGACGGGGGAGGCCTGGGCTGGGGGCGGGGCGCCGCCCTGAGGCAGAACGTCCGGGGTGGGGCTCGGGGCGCCGGACGGTCCCCAGGAAGCGCCTGTGGGTCTTCGAGCGGAGGCCTGGGCCTTCCTTCTCTCAGTAGTTCCTCGGCCGTTTAGGCTTTTCTCACGACCGACCGCTGCCCCCCACCCTAGGTCCGTCCCCCCGCCCCCTCTCTTCGCCGCTACCGCCCGGCTCGCCCTCGCTGCCCCTCGACACCCCCCACTGCGCCCCGGCTCCTCTTAGCCTCGTCCTCCCAGAGCCGTTATCTGAAGGGCGATTTCCGTCCCCGATTCAGTCCGCACAGTGAGGTTTGCAAAGAAATCGCCCAGTTCCCGGATTCGCGCCCCCCTTCAGCCCATTTGCCCCTTCAGATGCGCCTCGTCTTTTCAGCCTCTCCTTCCTTCTCAGATTCCCTCGGGCTCCCTTTTCTCCTCAGCCCTCCTTTTTTCCGGTCGCCCCTTCGATCCCCTCAGTTTCCCCCTCGCTCTTCAGTCCATTCTCTCTCTCCCCCTACTCCACTGTCACCCGACCCCCTCGGGGCTCCCCCGCCCAGGTTTACCCCTCCAGGTCCCATCCGCTGCTTCGGATTCCCCCACCCCCACCCCAGTTC
>LNAC01000053.1:5628632-5639624 GCA_002007465.1 Ailurus styani
GGGGGCGGGGCTGGGGCGGCGAGGGAGGAAGCGGGGCGAGGGCGAAAAGAGGGGCGGAGGGGTGTCCGTATCCAGATACTCGGTCCAGGGCAGACGTCGTCCTGGCGGAGGGGCCGGCGACCGGGAATTGACCAGGCGGCCTCGGCGGCCTCCACCGGGGACCCTCGCGGGGGCCAGTGTCCCCGCCAAGCCTACGGACGACCCCGGTCTCTAGCTCGGACGTTTCTCCTTCCTTACATGCGCTCCGCCCCGGCCCTCGCTCCTTCGCTAACAGCCTGTCTTCCAGGTCCCCAGACGACCCTTCTCCTCTTCCCTTTGCTCCCCACCCCTTTGCCCTTTTTACACGTCACTGCTACGGGGAGGGCAGATCGAGCCCAGCTACCTAGGTGTCAGGCACTGCGCTCGCAGCGACGCCTCTGAACGGCGGAGCTCGGGGGCGCCCAGAGCAGAAGCGACCTCAGACTGGGGACGTCGTCCCTACCTCTTCCCACCTCCCCGCGTCGCCCGCCACCTGCTGGACGAGCCGGGTCCCAGAGAGCTTATGTCTCGTGCACTTGCTGCCCTCTGGCGGTCGAGGAGCGGCAGCACGGGGGGCTGAGGGGCAGGAGGCGCTCCCCCAGACACCTCCTCGTCCTCTGGACAGGTCCTAGGTTTCCCGCTCGCTCATCTCTGGGCCTCACCCTCTCCCATCCCACCTACGACAGAGAGACCAGTGCAGCAGGGGGCTGGAGGTCGAGCGAGGTTGTCTTTGGGAGACAATGAGGGACGTCCAAGGGCAGCGGAAAGGGGTCTAAGAGGTCGGAACTGCCCCAGCAGGAGAGAGATCTGGAGGTCTTAGTCCAGGGAGGGGGGCCTCTGCGATGAATAATAAAACCACCACCACCTCCGCCACCACCACCACCTAATGTTGATTGAGCCCTTGCAACGTGCCAGCCTCTGTACTGAGCTCTTTGCATGGATTATCTAATTTAATCTTCACAACCACTGTTCAAAATAAGTACTATTATTATCTTCATTTTATAGATGAGGGAACTGAGGTTTAGAGAGGTTAAATAATTTGTCCAAGGTCATAAGCTAGTAAGTGGCTGAACTGGGATCTGAATTTAAACCTGGGCAGCCTGACTCCAAAGCCATGTACTTAACTGCTGCACAGTACTGCCAAGGGCCTGTCTGCAGCTTTTCTGCAGTCCTCATTCCCCTGCAGAATTTGACACTATTGATGCAGCCCGCCACACTCTCTCCCTTGGCTTCTCCAGCACTACAGGAACCAGGTTGCCTCCCCACCCCCTCCAGTGGCTCCTCCATTTCCTTTGTTGGAGCCTCCTCCTGTTCCCTCTGCCCAATTCTGCTTATTCCAAAAGGCTGAGGCCTCGGCCATACTACTTCTCTCTCTGATCCTCTCTCTCTCTTTTTTTTTTTTTAAAGATTTTATTTATTTATTTGACACAGAGAGAGATTACAAGTAGGCAGAGAGGCAGGCAGAGAGACAGGGAGAGGAGGAGGCAGGCTCCCTGCTGAGCAGAGAGCCCGATGCGGGCCTCCATCCCAGGACGCTGAGATCATGACCTGAGCCGAAAGCAGAGGCTTTAACCCACTGAGCCACCCAGGCGCCCTCTCTGATCCTCTCTTAAATAAAAATAATAGCAATAACGTACTAATCATAGCAGCTAACACTGAACACTTACTTTGGGCCAGGCATTATGATTATGCAATACAATTCTCCCAACAGCCTTGTGTATTGGTACTATTACTATCTAATTTTACAGCTGGTAAAACTCAGGTTCAGAGTGGTGAAGCAATTTGCCTACGGTCACACAGCCAGTACTTTTGGAATGTCAATTCAAATCCTGCCAGTCAGATGCCAAAGTTGGTGCTGCTCAACACTGGGCTGCTCTCTCCCAGCTCATCAGCGCTCATGGCTTTAAATAGCTAGTCCAAAAAAAAAAAAAAAAAAAAAAAAGGGCACCTGGGTGGCTCAGTGGGTTAAAGCCGCTGCCTTCGGCTCAGGTCATGATCCCAGGGTCCTGGGATCGAGGCCCGCATCGGGCTCTCTGCTCAGCAGGGAGCCTGCTTCCTCCTCCCTCCTCTCTCTCTGCCTGCCTCTCTGCCTACTTGTGATCTCTCTCTCTGTGTCAAATGAATAAATAAAAAAAAATAAATAAATAGCTAGTCCCTACCAGAGGCGGTGGAGCCATGACCCCGTGGGAGTCAGAAAGCCTGAACTGTCCATGTGAATGGACTAGCTTTGTGACCTTGGGCAAGTCACTTA
Organism: Ailurus styani; assembly: GCA_002007465.1. Lineage (NCBI taxonomy): Eukaryota > Metazoa > Chordata > Mammalia > Carnivora > Ailuridae > Ailurus > Ailurus styani. The sequence continues at coordinate 5,630,902 of LNAC01000053.1, forward strand.
ACCTCCCTGGGTCTGTGTTTCCTCATCTAAAAAAATGGGGAAAATGACGTCCGAGATCTAAGGGTAAATGTAAATTAGGTGTGTAGATGTGGGGAGGGGGGAGGGAGTATTCCCAGCCCCTTCTGCTCCAAACTGCATCCATTGCCCTTCTTCAAGTGCTCTTTTCTAGCCCTTGTTCATGCTGTTTGCTTCAGTCTGGAATGTTCTCTAAGGTCCCTTTTAAAAGCCTGCTAATAATTCTTCAAAGCCCAAATCATATGTTACCTCCAGGTTCAATCCCTTTTTCCTCTGTTCTCTTTCTCCTGCTCAGCTCCGGTTGGTCTCTTAGGTACCGCCTCATTCAGCAAGTCTTTCTTGACACTGGCTTGGGCTCCCATGCAAACGAAATGCCTCTGACACAGCTCTTTTCACACTATAGGGTACCTGTTAACTTGTTATCTTTCCTACTTAGCATGAGCTCCCTAAGGGCACAGACTGAGTCCCGTAATCCTGACACCTGGTACAGTGCCCAGCACCTAGTAGGTGCCCCAATTTTTTTTTGTTCACTTGAACCATTGTCAGTGTCTCTCTCACAATACTTATAACTCTTGCTCTGTTTTGTGTTATGGATCACTGCATAGATGTCACTATTTCTCCCCTGAATATAAGGTCTTTCAAGATTGGACCTTATCGGGCGCCTGGGTGGCTCAGTGGGTTAAAGCCTCTGCCTTCGGCTCAGGTCATGATCCCAGGGTCCTGGGATCGAGGCCCGCATCGGGCTCTCTGCTCGGCGGGGAGCCTGCTTCCCCCTGCCTCTCTGCCTGCCTCTCTGCCTACTTGTAATCTCTCTCTCTGTGTCAAATGAATAAATAAAATCTTTAAAAAAAAAAAAGATTGGACCTTATCGGGTGCCTGGGTGGCTCAGTGGGTTAAAGCCACTGCCTTCGGCTCAGGTCATGATCCCAGGGTCCTGGGATCGAGTCCTGCATCGGGCTCCCTGCTCCACGGAGAGCCTGCTTCTCCCTCTGCCTGCTGCTCTGCCTACTTGTGCTCTCTCTCTCTCTGTCAAATAAATAAATAAAATCTTAAAAAAAAAAAGATTGGACCTTATCATTTCCCCCCTCACGTCTCTATCGTATCTAGAACAGTGCCTTGCTTAGAGTCAGTACTCAATTTTCCCATCTGTAAAACAGGGATAAAACAATAGCTTCCCTATAGGGTTGAATCATACCTTTGGCACATACTGTGTCAACTGAGGTGAATTACTAAACCCTTCTGAGCTTTAGTTTCTGCCTTGCCGTATGTGAAACAGGAATAATAATGTCCACTTTGTTGCGTTGTGGGGAAGAGGAAGTGAGATGAGGTATAGAAACATCTACTACGGTGCTCGGTGCGTAGCTGACACTCAGCCCATGTTTGTAGCTGAATACGGTTTGATGGTGGGTATTTTGAGCTGAATAAAGCTGACTTCCCCAAACCTTTAGCTCGAGCCCACATGCAAGGACCCAAATTCCAGCTGTCTGCTGGACATGTCCCGCTCAACGTCCCACTCGCATACCAACTCACTATGTCCTAAAGCGAGCTCAGTAGCCCACCCCCGGCCAGCTTCCTCCTCCAAACCCCTGCCCCTGTCAAGGCGACTTCCAGTCACAGAGGCTTGAATCCTGGAGTCAGGCTTTACTCATCCTCTCTCTTCTCCCCGACCCCCAAATACCAGCTGGTCACCACGGCCTATGAATATTTCCGTGGAAGCACCTTGCCTCTCCCGCTTCCTCTACACTCACACTGCCCCTGCCGCTGGCCCAGCCTGGACTCCCAGGCTCCCTGCAGGCCTTCCTTGCACCTCCATCCTCTGCTCCCTTTCATCCAGCCGTCTCACCCACCTTCCCAAACACTGCTCTGACCAAGTGGCTTTCCTGCTCAGGGGTGGATAATGGCTCCCTATTTCCTACTGTATTCAATCTAGACAACTTTGCGAGCCCTCTCGCCCTCCCCACACGGCTGTGGGTTCCAGAGAGCTAGAATTTACAAACAGGCAGGCTTGGGGCCCTGCTTATTCCCTCCTCTGGACTCAGCACCTGTCCCCCCTCCCCCCTCCCTGTAGTCACAATCACCCCTCTAGGTCCCATTTCTCCTCTAGATGTTGGACTTAATGAGAGGATTCACATAAAACATGTAGCACAGGGGCTGGCTCATAGTGAGGCCTCAGCAAATATTAGCTATTCGTTGTTGTCGTTGTTAATAGTGTACCAGGTAGCCAACGATGCTTGTAACCGACTAGAAGTCAGGGAGATGGGGTCCTAAGCGGAGATAAGGAATTGGATACAAGAGAAGTGGGGAGGGGTGAGTCGGAGGGAAGAAGGAGCCGGGTCTCGGGTCTCGGGTCCCGGGAGGGCAGGGCGGGCAGGCAGGCTCTACTCACAGTGTTGTAGCTGCTGAAGAGGCCCAGGGTGGGGGCCGGCTCCAGTGGGAAGGGCAGGATCTGCTTGAGGTCCAGCGGGGGCTGCATGATGGGGGGTGGCCGAAGCAGAGGGAGGGGCCCTGCCCGGCTCAGGCTGCCTGAAGGGCAGAGAAAACATTCCGTGGGGCAGGAAGATTGAAGCTTGGGGGCCCCGCCCAAACCTGTCCGGCCCACTCCCCAGCTGGGCCCGCATTCAGAAGTGTGACCCCCGTGGTGCACACACACTTCCCCTGCCTGACGTCTCCGGAGCAATGGAGCACAGTGCCCTGTGGGCCCAGGGGAGGCTGCAGACCCGTCCTTCCCTTCTGGGTGGTTTTCACTTCCCCCTTCTCCAGCCTCCCTCCCTCCCCCAAGACCTTGAGGCATTTTACAGACCCAGGAAGAGCACAGACCTTCTCTGCTGGATCAGCAGGACTCGGGAGCCATGGGGCTCCCGTCACTCCCGTCTTCCGGTTTGGTTTTCCCCCAGGGAACCCCGAAGCCTAAATCTCACCCCAGGGAGGACAGAGTCAGGTGGGTGATTCAGCCCACTGCCCGGAGGGGAATACTGAGGCCTAGATTTGGAGGAGGGCTACTGAGTCAGGCTGCCCAAAGAGCTGTGATCTGTCCCGGTCAGAAATCCTGGAATCGTCCACATCTCTGGGGGTCGGTAAGAGATGAGTGGCATTTGCTCTGGGAGGCGGACTGTCTGGGCGCATTCTCAGAGCCCCTTTCCCCGACCTTCCTCCAGGCCCCTTTGTCTCACTGGAAGTGTTCAGCTCCAGCTCTGGGCAGGAGGAACCGCCGGCCGGGCCTCTGGGAGGGGAATGCCTGGGTCTGACCCCAAGGGGAAATGAAAGTCCAGGCCAGCCACTCCACTACCCGCCCACCCTGGAAACCCTCTTCTCCTCTCCCCCCAGAGCCACGGGAGGAAGCCTGCAGGCTCCACAGGGGGCGCCCCTCTGGGCTTCCGCTAGCCCAGCTCCCTTCTGCGGCCGAGCTGTCCGCCAGTCAGGGACTTCTGGCTGCCCTTTACTGCTCTGGCAACCCCCTGCCAACAACAGGGGTTCCCAGGAACAAAGGCAAAGCCAGGAGGCTGCAGGCTTGGCCCGGTCCTCCCTTGACCTTACTGGGGCAGAGGGTACCCGGGATCCTTTCCTGCTCCCTCCATAGAGGCTGCCCCTTTGCATACCTTCAGCCCGTGGTGCCTGCTGCCCCCAGGCAGTGGCCTGGCCCTGGCCCCCCAGGGGCCTGGGCCCGCAGCGTCCCCTTCCCTTGGTTCTGCCCCCTGCCCCCTCCCTTGCCAGCCCCCTCCGCCCCAGCCCAGTCGGTAGAATCGGCCAATCAGAGTCCTGGAAAAGTGGGGCAGAGGGGAGGGCGGGGGAGCAGGGATTAGGGAGGCAGAGGCAGAGGGAGGGGGTGGGGCTCAGGCACAGCTGGGGCGGGGAGCTGGTCCAGAAGGGTCCGGAGGGGTCTGTCCCTCCTGCCAGGGTGGGTGGCCGGGGTACCTGAGGTCAAGGCTGCCGGGAGCTTGGGGTTTAGACGGCGAAGGGTCGGCGGAAAGGGCGGGATGCTTGGCTCGGGCCTTTGGGCCGCTGGGGGTCTGTCAACCCTGTGTGCGTCCCCTCCTCGGCCACCTCAGAGTTGGGATGGGTTGGCGGGAGAGGGGAGACAGACAGACAGACAGACAGACGAAGCAAGTGAGAGAGAACGGGAAAGAATGACAGAAGCAGGAGTAAGTGACTGAGAAAAAAGACACAGATCCCGAGAGAGAAAAGGAGAGCGAACAGTGGAGAGATGAAGAGAGTGGATGAGAGAGAAAAGAGGAGCCTTTGCTGAAAAGCTGGAGACCAGGGTAGAAGGACCGAGCGAGAGCAGAGAGAGGAAGAACGGGAGAGAGAAGCGAGGGGCCGTTCGACGACCCCGCCTCCCCGTCGGCCCTCAGGGCGGCGCCCCTCTGCCCCCAGCCCGGCGGCGGACCGGAGAGAGAAACCCCAGCGCTCCCGGACTCCCGGGCACCCAGCACCCACCCCTGGCAGCTGCGTCGGGGCTGCCACTGGCCCCGGCCCAGAGCAGCCCAGGCCCGAGACCCTTCCCCAGCTCCAGCCTCGGAAGCCCCCACCTCTCCAACACCCGTCCCAGAGGACAGGGGTGAGGGCGCCGGCCGCTCGTCTGTGGAGCGTCTGCCGTGAGCTGGGCCGAGGTTCCGGGGCCCTGGATCGAGCCGCGCATCCCGCTCCCTGCGCACTGGGGAGTCTGCTTCTCCCTCTCCCTCTCCCCCCGCTTGTGTTCTCTCTCCCTCTCTCTCTCAAATAGGTAAATAAAATTAAAAAGAAGAAGAAGAAAGAAGAAGAAGACAGAGATGAGTTCTAGAAAACGCAGTAGAGGGCGCCTGGGTGGCTCAGTGGGCTAAAGCCTCTGCCTTCGGCTCAGGTCATGATCTCAGGGTCCTGGGATCGAGGCCCGCATCGGGCTGTCTGCTCAGCGGGGAGCCTGCTTCCTCCTCTCTCTCTCTCTGCCTGCCCCTCTGCCTACTTGTGATCTGATCTCTCTGTGTCAAATAAATAAATAAAATCTTAAAAAAAAAAAAGAAAACGCAGTAGAAAAAAAAAATGTAGCGGGGAGCCACTATGTGCCAGGAATGAGTTCTGAGTACTCTCCCATTTCATCTCCGAGGTAGCTATGATTCTATGGAGGAAGCTGACACTATTCTCCCCATTCGACATACGAGGAAACCGAGGTTCAGAGAACTCGAAAACCTCGGGCGATGTTTACATAGCCTATAAGTATCAGGACTGGGATTTAAATCAAGATTGTTGCACTCGGTAGCAAATTCCTTCACAGCTACATAAGCCCTGAAGGACTCTAGTCTCACTTGGAAGGCACGGAGATCCAAGCACAGGCTTCCATCTTGTTCCGGGAGAACAAGGTCCCCGCGCTTCCCGGGGTTGGAGGGAGACAAGCAGCGGTGATTCAGTTCCCTACGGCCAACTCATCCTTTCCACCGACAGGAGCCCTGGAGGGAGGGAGGGAGGGAGGGGAGGGAAGTGGGGGCACGGGCTGAAATGAGGATGGAGTGAGGCAAGGAAGCAAGGTGGGCAACTGCAGATTCACCTGTCTCCCTCCAAACTTCGGGGTCCACTCTGCCATGAGACGGGAAGAGGGCTGACGGCAGCTCATGGGCGGAGGGGGCAGAAGCAGGGCTCTGGTTTCCGGTGGCCCAAGCCTCAGTCCCCTCTCCCCTTCTCTGGGAATAATACTAGTTGCCACTTTCTGAGGGTTTACTATATGTCAGATACTGGACATTCATGATCTCCCTGAAGATTGCTCCGCACTTAAGAGCTGGGCGTGGAGCTCATCTGGCAAAAGGGAACGACAGCACTGCCTCAAGGAATTGTTGAGAACATTGGACGGGTGCACAGAAACGGCTGCCATGTTACCAAGGGAGCTCAATCAATGTTTGCTAGATAAACGAGTCCTCATCTTATCAATGATGACAATCAGCTCTGAGAAGGGGAGTTGCTTGACCAAGGTCACACAGCTAGTGAGGGCCTTGAACCTGTCTGTCTGGCTCCAGAGACAGGGCTTTCAAGCCCTATACTTTTGTGGGTAGACTAGGGATGGGGTATGGGGGTGGGGAAGGGCAGGAACACAGTGAGGGCTGGGGAAGCAGGAAATGAGGCAGGAAATCCAAGACTTCTGACATCTGGCTAGGTGAGGGCTTCAGGTAGTTTTGGAGGGAGTAGGAGAGCGAACTCAAGTGTGTGCCTGCATGGCACACAAGTCAGGCAGGGCAGAGAGGAGCTGGGGCCCGGCTGGGGCAGGCCACTCCAGAGGGAAGCTCATTAGAGTAATTACCTCCAACAGATAGAGCCCCACCCAGCTCTGTGGGGGAATTGCCAAATGCTTTATTAAAGACAGTTCCCATTGCACTTCAGAGGGGTGAACTCTCAGACCCTTGGATGGATGTCCATCTGTCCCTTTCTCCGTCCTATCTAGCTCTAGGCACTTTGATCCTGCTCAGGTTTCCTCTCTAGCACCGAGCCACAACCAAGCCACATCTAACTCCTTCCATCCCACTGAGATCTGGTCTTTTCCTTCCTCCCTTCCCCAGAAATTTTGGCCAGGTCAGAGTCCCAGCCCCTTGGCTGTCTTAGGTCAGGCCTGGGGCCTCAAGCCCTTGTGGTAAAGAATGGGAGTGTCTGCCATGAGCTGGCTCAGGGAGTGGTCATGTGTGGTAGGAACAGGAGTCAGGAAAGGTGTTAGGGTAGGGCTGTGAGTTAGCGTTGGTTGTCGTGAAGGTTGGGCCAGGCTGAGAGTGAGATGAGAGAGAGGTATTCGGATTAGGGTTTCAAGTACCATTAGAGTCCTAACCTAAGGTTGTGAGAAGCATGGGGTCAGCACTGGGCTAAGATGGGAATTGAACTCTGGGCCCAAGGGAGGAACTGGACTGGGGTCTGGACTCGGTTCTCATCTCTGATCCAACTTTCTCTTCGGTCCTTTGGGCCTCTTTTCTCTCCCCAGCAATGCCTAAAATTGGGGATTGGGGAGAGAGCCTCGAACCCCCGCGTCTTGACTTCTTGACCAAATCCCATGTATCTGTTCCCTTCTGCTTCAACGTCCCCCATCAGGACAGGAGGTAGGCTGAGGGCTGGAAAAGCTTTGAAGTCAAAGATGAAAGAAGCAAGGGGATGATTATGAACAACTACTTAAAACATCATCCTTAATAACCCTAGGGTGGATGTAGGCAGGGCAGGGCTAAAGGGAGGAGGTGGCCAGGAAGGGGAGAAAGAGAAGATCCCTGGGAAATCTTCCCAATCTGACAGGAAAGGGCCTCCTTCAATACCCCCTGCCCCCAAGGGCCTAGCTGGAGACAGTTAGAAAGGCCCAGAACAGGGAATTGAGCCCAGAACCACCATCTGCTTAAACCTAGGCCCGTGGTCTAGATCTTGAGCAGGCAGGTGAGGCCCCGCCAGCTGGTCAGGGCCACCGTGCACATGGACTCACTAGACCTCAGCATTTGGAACAGAAGATCTTACTATGGGCCCTGGGGGTGGGGCCTGAGTCTGGCTGGCAGGCTCCTCGCCCTCCTGTAGGCCGGCCCAAGGAGGGAGTTAAGGACAGGGTCCTCTAGGAGCTGTGGTGGGCGTCCAGTTGGTGGCCCCGGGGATTTTTCCTGTGGTGGGTTCTGGGTCAGGTTTGAGCAGGTCCCCGAGGTCATCTTTCGAGCCCGTTGACCAAGGGAAGTGCTGCTGTCCCTGGCCTGCTCTGGATAAGCATCCTGCTGCCTCTGGGGCCCGTGCCCGGGGTGGGGGCCGTGCCCGGGGTGGGGGCCGTGCCCGGGGTGGGGTCCACACACAGGGATTGCAGAGGTCGGAGGAATGTGGAGCCTGCGCTCTGGGGGCCTGAGTCCAAGATGTGGTGGCGAGGGTCACTTCAGGGTGGGGACAGTCTTCGGTGTTGGGTGAGGAGTCTTTTCTTTGCCGGAGGTGCTGGCGGGAAGGAGGCGGGCAAGCAGTCACTCAGGCTCGGTCCGGGGTCACCGAACAGGTCTGCTGGAGTGCAGACGTGGTGTGGGGGGAAGAGACACGGGCCGGGAGGGACCGAGGCAGAGGAAGGAGGGCAGGAGGGAGAGAGACCACTAGTGGGAAGTCACCAGGGCTGCAAGGAAGGAAGGGAAGCACCGGAGCCAAGGAGGTGAGCCGCAGAGGGACCCAGCCCAGGGCCCAGGCAGGAGCCAGGCAAGCCCTGGGGCGGCAGCCGGGACCCGGGGTCCCCAGTGCCAGGCAGGGAGCCTGTGGGCCTGCTGCGCGCGGGGCCTGCCACCGCAAACAGGCCGGGCAGCGGCCTCCGCAGGGCAGAGGGCAGAGGCCGGGGACGCGGCAGGCCGGGGAGCGCTGTGGAGCCGGGGAGCCCCGGGGGCGGTGGGGGTGCGGAGAAGGGGTCGGGCGACGGCTGGTCCCTCTCCTCCCCCACCCGGGCTCCCCTCCCATGTAGGTCATGAGGATGGGGTGGCTGTGGCTGAAGGGCTGCCAGAGCCCCGCGGGGGTGCCCGGCCCCAGCCTCGCTGTCTGCGTTGCCCCTGGGCGCCCGGGGCCCCCGGCCCCCGGCAGCGGTGGGGGTGGGGGCAGGGGTGGGGGCAGGAGGAGGAAGGGGAGGAAGGGGAGGAAGGGGAGCCGGAGGCGGCGGGGCAGGTCCCGGCGTGTTGGGGCCGGTGGCGGCGGAGGCGGGCTCGGAGCCGCGGGCCCCGGGGTGGACGCCTTCCCGCCCTGCTGCTCCCCGGCCCTGCTCCCTGGCCCTCGGG
>LNAC01000053.1:5642231-5664540 GCA_002007465.1 Ailurus styani
CCCGGGCTACTAATGAGCCCAGGCCGGTTGCTCTAATTGATGTCAAGAAACTTGAGACCCCCAGATCAGCTTCCCGCCTGCCAGCTGCCTCTCCTGAGCCCCCTCCCCCTCCCCGCACCCCCAGCTGCTCTGTTCCTTACCCGGGGCCTCTTTCCCATCTCTGCACAAACAGACGGGGAGAGGGCTCAGGCCTCCTAGCCCCCTACCCTCCTGTCCCTCTGGATGGCTCAAGTCTCAGGACTAGAGGCAGACATCCTCTGGAGGGTCTGGGAGACTTGGAAGGGGAAACAGACCAGAGCCTGCAAAGTACAGTTCAGGGGCAGGAAGGCAGGTGCTAGATGCAACTGCAGCCTTTCTGAACCCAAGGAATTCCTTCCTCACATTGTGTGCCCTTGGGAGAGACCTTGTCGCTCTCTGAGAATCAGAGGTACAGGCACTATGCAGACACACCCATGACATGACGCCAGCCCAATATCCCCCACAGCTCAGTTCCCTTCCTCATTTCCTCCTGCCCATACGGTAAGAAATCTCCGATCTGGCCCCTGGAGTTGGGCTGAGGCCAATCCCACGCCTCCCCCAAGCAAGGGAATATGAGAGGTCCTTCCTTGAGAATTTCCAGGGCTTTGTTACGCACTAGCTGCCACCCTTGCGAACACTGGGTGGCTCTTGGCCTCACTAGTTCTCTTCCTGCTTATCAGTCCCTCTTCATTTCTAGGTTCTGGAAAGAAGTTCTGAGGTACGATTATCAGGGAGTCACAGGTGGGAGTATGCAGCGGCCTTGATCTCCCAGGAGAGATACGTTTAAGGTGACGCAGGCAGTGCTAGGCAGAAGCCTACGTTAGGAAGAACAGGGTGATGGGGGGAAGAGGAGGTGGACTTGAGGCGCTCCCCGCCCAAAATTCCCATAAATTTGTGGGTATGCTGCCCTCTGGTGGCTGAACTCTGGTCTAGCACGACACGGCCGACTTTGCCATCAAAAATCCATTAGAATTTTAGGACTGGCTTTGAAAAGACAGAAGACCCAGAGGGGCTCCCTCACTTCCATTTCTCTTCAAAGACTTAAACCCTAGGGCGTGTTGGTTAAGAACGAGGGCTTTCTCCGTCAGACAAGGCTGAATTCGACTCTGCTCTGGCACTCACTCGGTGACCTTGGGCAAGTTATATAACCTCTCTGGACCTCAATTTCCCCTGTGTAAATGGGGTTAATTGTATCTACTTCACAGGATTATTGCTAGAGAAACTAAATGAGATAACGTATGAAAACTAACACCCTCTCTACCTACCAGCGTACAATGAGCAATCAAAACAAAACAAAACAAAAACCTAACTGGCTTTCTTCTGATTGCATTTTTTCTCTCAAGCCATTTCATTATTCTGATTTAGAGAAGCCCAGGTGAGTCTTCCTGAACATCTTCCCCCATCTTCAACTTGGACCTCCCGCTTTGCATTCTTCCCTGGATGCTTAAACCCAAGGAGAAAGGATTCTTTTTCTTCTCTCTGGGAGGTGCCGGGAACCAGATCTGTTGGGACTGGGTGATGGCAGGAGTCAAGCCCTCCCTTTCACCCCTTCCATCATCTCTCTCGCCTAAGAGAAGGGAACCCGGAACGTAATTCCATAGTTCCTGGGGGTCATACTCCTGCCCCCACGTTAAGAAGCTGTGAAAAACAGACATTTCCTAGGCATCAAGCCATCTGGTTCCAGGATGGGTTTTGAAAGAGTAGGGTAGACACAAATTCCAGCTCTGGTCAGTGGGGGCACCGGGCCGGGTTTATTGCACTTGCAACAGAGTTTAAATAAGTCCCGGATGTCCGGAGCTGAGGTGAGGGGGGTTGGGCAGGGAGAAAGGGGCAGCGTCAGTGCAGCTAGTGGGCAGAACCCAAATCCTGCAGGCCCAGGACAGTGGGCTCCCCCTTTTCCTGGGGGACTGTGAGAGCCTGCGCCTGGCCAGGCTGAGGTTCCCGATCTGTCACCATCATGGCCCCAGGCCCAGGTCTGGAGCAGGCTCAAATGTAGTCCTGGATCTGCCTGGGTAGGCTACCAATGTCTGAGTCTGGGCCCCAGATCAACCCCAGGCCCCAGGTTCGATCTGGCCCCATTAGAGTTCTGAGTCCTCTTGGAGCTGGTTCTGAGCCAGCATGATCCTTGTTTGGGATCTGTCCTGAGCTGGGCCTGGGGCGCCATCCACAGCTAGTGTTCCTTGTTGGCCCACCAGGGCGGGGGCTGTCCAGAGCTTCCAGGTTCTCACTCCCCGGGTTCCAGGCTCTTAGCTGGGGGATCCTGTGGATCTCTGGCAAGACTGAGGATAGATCTTTGCAGGCTGGAGCTGGACAGGAAGTCCTGGCGGCACATCTGGCCCGGAGAACTGGGATCGGATTCCCCAGGGCTGGTTCCAAGTTGTTTTCAGGAAACTTTCTCCAAAACGCAAAGGCTACAGGGAGGCCGGGGCCTCTATCCCCGGATCTGAGTTCCCCGATCCATGAGGAGGGCATGTGTAAACAAGGGTCCTTCACAGTGCATGGAGGGAGGGGATCCCCAGCTCCTCACCTCCCGGCTCTGGCCCTTCAAGTATGTCTCTAGGCTGGGGAGAGGAGCTTCTCCCTGGCCCTCAGCACCTTCAGGAAGTGCCCAGCCCCCTCCCTGTCAGTAGACTGAGGGTGGGGGGACTGGGCCTTGAGGATTGGGCGTCCGGGATGGGGAGGAGTCAGGCATCAGAGGTGGCTGGTGGCTTGAGTTGAGCTTTTTCCATGGCGGTGCCGTACGGGAGGGAGCGTTTGAAGAATCCAAGCTAATGAGGGGGTAAGGAGGGAGAGTTTAGACATTCGAGCTTCCATTTCTCCCCAGAGCTTATCCCAAGAGGAAATGAAGAGGATTCTAGTGCTTCCAATCTCCCCACTTTGCAAAACTGGCCTAAATCGGGGCTGCTAAGACTACCTCTCCGATAGGTCCAATGGGCCAGGTGGGCTTAAGCTGGGAGTGGTTTTGGCGTAAGGGGTTCTTTCATCAGCGCTGTAAAACTGCCCCCAGTTAGGCCAGGGATGGCAAACAGCTTTGATTCAAGTTCTATGTCTGAACGCTTAGTAGTGGCTGCCTCTTGGGAAGGACTCTCTGAGGCCACTTCAGGTAAGGCCAGTTAGTTTTTGGAGGAAGGGAGAGCACAAATACCACCTATTTGCCACTTGTGGGTGGCACTGATTTTGCAAGTCTAGGTTAACTTATCGGCTCGAGTCAAGAGACTCCTTCTAAGCTGGGAGCTGTGGCATGAAGGGAAGGGTCCTACAGGCAGGATCAGGGTAGTGTGCGTGTGGCCAGGGCAGAGGAGGGGGCACGTGGCTGGAGAACTGGTCTGGAGATAGGAGCTTGGGACTGTGTTGGGTCAAGGGCAGGACCTGATGAGGGAGTGGCCAAGTCACAGGTAGGACGTGGCTGACCTTGTAGAGGATATAGATGAGCAGCCCTAGGAGCAGAAGGCCAATGAGGATGGCTAGGATAATGATCCACAGCGGGACGCCGTGGCTGCCTTCTGTCTTGGTCCACTGCACAGCCGTGGCCACCTGGGGAGCAAGTCAGGAGAGGTCACTGAAAAGCCATTCGTTCTCCCCACCCTACACCTGGCTCTCACTTGCCATCAGACCTAGCCCACCTCTCACCTCCCAGGTTGGGCTCAAAGAATTCTGAACTTCCAAATTTAAATTCCCAAGATGTGCATTATTATCTCTTACTCTTGGGTCTTCACACCCGCTCATTTCCTCTCCCCGGAGAATATACCTTTCCTGACTGATTAGCCCAGTAGTTCCTAGTTATTCTTCAGGCCTCAGCTGAAACATCGCTTCCTCCAGGCAGCCTTTCCTGACCCTGCAAGACTGAGTTTAAGTGTCCCTCTGGGGGCGCCTGGGTAGCTCAATTGTTAGGCCTTTTGCTCAGGTCATGATCCCAGGGTCCTGGGCTCGAGCCCCGGGTCGGGTTCCCTGCTCAGCGGGAAGCCTGATGCCCCCTCTCCCACTCCCCCTGCTGTGCTCCCTCTCTCTGTCAAATAAATAAATAAAATATATTTAAAAAAGTGTCCCTCTGATGTGTTCCCATAAACATCCCGGCGCTTGTCACAACGTGCTCTCATTGCCCGCTAGCCTGTGAGCTCCAAGAGTGAAGAGATTCCGTTCATCGTGCTTACTGTTCTAGCCCCAGGACCCATCACAGGCCCTGGCACACAGGAATGCTCCATCCGTGCCTTTTACAGTAGCAAGGCCAGCCGCCACCCGTGTCCCAGTCCCAGTGCCCGGTCCCGTACTCTGAGGCTTCCTCAGCCCAGACCTCTGGCCCAGGGTCACCTGAAGTTCCTTTCGGGGAAGCTGCTGAGGCAGGATTCGGTAGGGCATCTTCCGAGCTTCATACACAGCGTCACACTGCAGGCTGAAAGGCTGGTGCTCCCGCTGTGGGGGGAAGAGGTGCTCAGGGCAGCCCTTCTCGGGATCTAGAGGACAGAGGGCTCCCCGCGATCTGGCTCAGGTTGTGCTCTTTCCCTGTTCTGGACTTACTCTCTCCTGAATATCTGTGTTCTTTACAGGAGATAACAAATGTGTAATTAAATACTTATAACTAAATTATGTATAATTAGATGGCTACATGTTCAATAAAAATTTTTTTTGAGTCATTAATGTGGGTCAAGCACCCAGGGCACTGCCTGGCCCGCAGTGTTTGCTCGATAAATGGCTGCTCTTTACTCTCCCTACATCTGCTTGCCTCTCCACCATGAACTCGGCTCCCAGCTCTGTGCTGGTGCTCGGCCCCCCCACCCCGGTCTCCCTCCTCCGAGCGCGCCTGCAGCGGGAGGCTGTCACTCCCAGTGTGGCCACTAGGGGGCGCAGAGAACACACAGCCTGGCCTGAACGAGGGTGAGGAAGGGGAGCGGGAGTGTCTGGGTCCCCTTCACCCAAGGACGTGGCTGGGGCAGTAGGGAAAGGGAGGGTATGATCAGGCCGGCCTGAAGGCCAAGGGGCAGGGCGGAGGCAATGCTCCCTCACTTGCAGGAAGGTCTTGGCCCAGACGCGGAAATGCAGTTGCAGACTTCGGCTCTCTTGCCGGTGCAACGGCCCAAGCTCACAGCGCAGCCGGAAACACTCCACCTCGGGGCATTTCTGGGAAGAAAGAAGAGGCTCGAGCCCTGAGTTCTGCCCTTCTGGTGGCTCTGAGAACCCGAGCCCCAGTATGAATTACCAGGATCTGAGGTCCTGAGGAGGCCGGGCTCCGGCCTGAAGCTTCCCGTCTTTGCAGCCGGTGGTGCTGGGAACCGTCCGGATCCAGCTGGAAGAAGGAAGAGACGGTCAGCGGCCTTTCCCACCTCATCAGAGCATCCAAGTCAGTCAGTGCCCTGGGTTCCAGAGCAGCTTCTAAAGATTTTATTGGTTTGACACAGACAGCGAGAGCACGAGCAGGGGGAAGGCTCGGGGGCAAAGGGAGAGGGAGAGGGAGGAGGAGAAGCAGGCTCCCCGCGGAGCAGGGAGCCCAAAGAGGGGCTCTGGGGCTCCACCTCAGGACCCTGGGATCATGGCCTCGGCTGCAGGCAGACGCTTAACCAGCGGAGCCACCCAGGCTCCACTCCCCTTTCAATATTAAGTGTCTATTATTCTCTACTAAAATGTGAGCCCCATGAGAGTGGGGACCTTGTTAGTCTTGTTCAGTGAGTCACTTCCTGAGCCTATAACAGTGTTCAGTGTAGACACTCATTTACTTAAATGTTGCCAATGAGTAAAGCAACTTTAACCCAGGCGTTAGTGCCCAGGAAAACAGGTCTGAAGACGGCGCCCTGGAGAAGGTAGGACAGAGAGGGGCCTAGAAGCACGCCAGGGCAAGAAGTGAGGGAAGGGTCTTTCAGGCAGTGTAAAAAAGAGTCTCGTTCCCTCCCACAGTCTCGAGGTGTCTGTGGCCCTGCCCCTCTTCCAGTCCTAGCTTCGGGCACATCCCTTTGGCTCTTCTAGGCCTCCAGTGACCTCCCCCAACCTGCCCAGCCCTGGTCCCTCCTCCCCTGCCAGTCTCCAGGCCTCTCACCTCCAGGTTCTGTGGGTTGGGGGGGTGACTCGTGGTGCAGTTGCCAAGTCCTGTCACCCTGGTCACGTAGAGAAGCGGCTGACCTTCCAGAGTCCGGGGACAGCTGAGCTCCAGCATGCCCCGGCTAATGGAGCTGGGGCCGTGGTTGACGAGCTGGGAGAGGGGAACACAGCGATCTGAGACGGAGGGGAGGGCTCTGCCCTCCTGAGACCCTGGGTCACCAGAGCCCACTGTCTCCCGGGGCATGTCTCCTATCTCACAAGTGAAGGAGGGGAGCGATAGGCGAAGATGAAATCCTCTCTGGCCCCTCCGCTCCCAGCAGCCTGCCCCGAACGCAGCCCCAGCCTCGACCATTGCTCACCTCATAGACGTGGTGGACAGCGGGGCCCACGTCTCCTTCCTCCTGAGGCTGGTCTCGGGGATGCCAGTCACTCGCCGGGAACAGCACTGCCTCAGGTTTGGAGACACTGAAGAGGAGGGTGGTTTAGGGGACCGTGGAAGGGATCCTAGAGGCGTCCTTTCCTAGAAGTCTCTCCCCTTCCAGAAAAGCCACGTTTTGCCTGGGCGCTTACCCATTAAGGGAGACTTGGGCCTGAGCCTCCACTGAGAGCCGGAAGGAGACCACTTCGCTCTGTGAGTTGTTGAGATTCTTGCTGCGGGACGGAGGGGAGGCTGAGGGGTGCCGGAGCCCAGCCAGGGAGCATGCGCCCCCACCCCAGGCCCCACCCCAGCCGGCCCCTCACCCCCTACTCCCTACCTGAGAATCTGGAAGTCAAACCGGATGGCTTTCTTTGTGTCTCGGAGGTGCGGGACCGTGAACCGAAGGCCCCCCCAGATCTGCAGGGCGAGGAGAGAGGACAAGGGAGCCTGTCAGGCGGGCCGTTGGCCTCGTCCCCACTGCAGCCCCCTTCCCCATCCCGCAGCTGCGCTCCGGGCAGGCTGGCCACGGCCCTCTCAGACCGCCTCTCCTCTGCCAGACTCACACTGGCTCCTGCCTTCAGGGGGTTGCCCAGGTCACACACCAGCAGGCGGCTCTGGTTCGCAGCGGAGTAGTCGCAGCTCAGGCTGGAGAAGTTCTGGAGGTGGGGTGGGTGTGGGTAAGGTTCTGGTGGCCCTCTGATGGGCCCCCTCCCAAGCCGGACCTGAGAAGCCCCTCTCACCCCCGGATTTCTGACGAGTCCAGAGTACTCAGCCTCGGGAGGGGCCGTGACCCGAAGCTCGGCCTCATAGGCGCCTCCCTCACCCACATTCTGGGCGTGGAAAGTTAGGTTCAGGGAGTTCTTGTCGCCCAGGTACACGTGGTTCTGCTCCCTGGAGGGGAAACGCAGGGTAAGGGACACTGGGAAATGGATCCCCAAACCAGGACAATAGTGACATAACAATAACAATGATATAATGGTAGGTGCCACTTACGGGATGCCAACTCTATGGCCAGCACTAGGCCAGATGCTTGATGTTTTTTTTTATAGATTTTATTTATTCATTTGACACAGAGAGAGAGATCACAAGGAGGCAGAGAGGCAGGCAGAGAGAGAGGAGGAAGCAGGCTCCCCGCTGAGCAGAGAGCCCGATGCGGGCCTCGATCCCAGGACCCCGGGATCATGACCTGAGCCGAAGGCAGCGGCTTTAACCCACTGAGCCACCCAGGCGCCCTTTTTTTTAATTTTTAAATATTTTATTTATTTGTCAGAGAGAGAGAGAGAGAGAGAGTGTGTGCACACAAGCAGGGGAAGCAGCAGGCAGAGGGAGAAGCAGACTCCCTGCCGAGCAAGGACCCCGAGGTGGGACTCAATCCCAGGACCCTAGGATCATGACCTGAGCCAAAGCAGATGCTTAACCAACGGAGCCACCCGGGCGTCTCCCTAGCCAGATGCTTTATGTAGATTATTTCACTTAGTCCTTCCAAAAAGGCAGAGAAGGGTGCCTGGGTGGCTCAGTGGGTTAAAGCCTCTGCTTTCGGCTCAGGTCATGATCTCAGGGTCCTGGGATCGAGGCCCGCATCGGGCTCTCTGCTCAGCGGGGAGCCTGCTACCCCCTCTCTCTCTCTCTGCCTGCCTCTCTGCCTCCTTGTGATCTCTCTCCCGCTGTGAAATGAATAAATAAAAAAAATCTTAAAAAAAAAAATAAATAAAATAAAGCCTCTGCCTCCAGCTCAGGTCACGATCTCAGGGTCCTGGGATCGAGGCCCGCATCGGGCTCTCTGCTCGGCAGGGAGCCTGCTTCCTCCTCTCTCTCTGCCTGTCTGCCTACTTGTGATCTCTCTCTGTCAAAATAAATAAATAAAATCTTAAAACAAAAACAAAAACAAGAAGGCAGAGAAACTGATGCGATTGTTCCCACTCTACAGACGACGAAGCTGAAGCCCGGAGAAGCTGAATGACTTCCTGAGCTCACACAGCTTGCTAGGATGTGCCTATTCTATCTTTACAGGTGCCAGGTGCTTCCGAACTGTACACGTGCTCCTATGAGATCGTGGCATCTGGAGTCCCCCACGCTGACACTGGCCTTCACTTACCCAAACACTTCTAGCTGTAGGTCCGGCACACAGATGTTGTCTTCTCCACAGTCCAGCAAGATCTGAGCCTGAGGGGCAGGACGGCCTTGAGAGGGGGAGTTCAGACCTCCTCCCGAGCTGAAGGGCCCCCGCCAGGGCCCTGTCCCGGGTGCCCAGGGCTCTCTCTTCCCGGGTCTCCTCTGCCCCCTCCTCACCTTGTCCTCTATGTGGCTCTTGCTCTGGTAATGTAAGACTGGCCGGAGGCCATGGCTGTCCACTGGGGCTTGGGGGTCCAGGGAGAAGTTGAGGGCGATATGAATTGGGGAGAGCTTGTCTCGGAACTCTGACTCATTCTGGGGGTTGGGGGAGAGAAGTCGCCGTGTCAGGGGACACCGGGGACCTGATGGCTCTGCTCCTCCGCCTCTCCCATCTCTCTCTGTCCGCTCAGGACCCTCGAGAATCCAGGTGTCCAAATCCGACCATTCTCTTTACTTCCGAGGCCCCGACAGCCTGGTTCCCAGTTCCTCGGACAGAAGGGCCCTTTCCTCAGCTCCCAAAGTCCCAAGCCTCTCACTGGAACCTCCCAATCTCTCTTCTTTCAAGAAGGGCCCCAGTTCGATGTGACACAGTCTGTTCTCCGCCCGTGGGGCCGTACCCTGAGGTAGATCTTCATCTCTCTGCAGTCTTCCCGGGCCCCATTCTGGATGAGCAGGGTCTGGGTCAGGGTCGCCTGCCTGGAAGCCAGGAACAGTGCCCGCCGTACTCCCCCCTTCTGCTTCTGCCAGTCCAACTGGAGCTCCACTGTGAAGCCTGCAGCCAGGAACATATATTCAGGAGAATCTGTCTCTCCCTCTTAACCTATTCAGAGAGAAGGGAGGTGCCCCTCCATCCCCTATCCCAAGGCCTAAGAGATTCAGGCAGTCTCCCTCACCGATGGAGTCGGGAACGTGTTTTCCAGAAGCATTGAGGCAGAAGCTAAGGTTGATGCTGGAGGAAGACCAAGAGGAAAGCTGGTGTGTCCAACGAACAGGCACCCTGTCCGCCACCGACCTCCCAGACAGAGCCGGGCGGGGACACCGCATCGGCCCCCTACCACAGACGTGATTTCTCTGCCCACTCCCAGGCACCGACGGAGGTACTTCCCATTCCCTGTCCTCGCCTGGGCCCCGGCTCACCAAGCCACAGGGTTCCCCTCCAAGCTGCAGCTGCGCTCCTCTGGGTTGAACATGGCGGGGAAGATGGTGAGGGAGGCACTGGTGGAGACAATGGGGCGGCCCCTGCCAAGAGTGGACATGGGCTCGATAAACGAAGACTTCTCTGGAATGCAGGCACAGGAAGCTGGCAGGCCCCGGGAAGCCAGTGTCTTCTGCGCACTTCCCGGACCTCAGCCCGACTGAGAAATCCCCCCGTTCCCACTTTTCCCAGGCTGCCCCCCTCGCATTCATACCTGTACACCGCAGCCTTGTCCACACCGAAGGAGCCCACAATCAGATCTGCAAGAAGTCAAGAAACTACCCCTTACAGCGAGCCCCAAATCGAGATCCTTCCTAACCTCTTCCAGGTCATTGCTCACAGGAGGCCCAAGCGAGGGGACAGCGCCATCTGGTGGCAGTGTTCTAGAACTGCACCCGGGAGCTCAGGACCGGGCGGAGGAGGCCGGAGGGGTCTGGGAGCCGGAGAATTCTGAGGTGAGAGGGGCCTCAGCCACTACTCACCAGGGTATCCGTTGCCATCCAGGTCTCGGCCTCCTCGAAGCGCGGAGCCAAAGAAGTCCGGCGTGTGGCCGGCTGCCCACAGGGGCAGCAGAACCTGGGACGGCTTAGAGCCCAGGCCCCCCGGGCCCCCGGGGAATATAAAGACCACCCCCTGCTGGGTCGCTCCACCAAAGGGTGCTCCAATGGCCACATCTGCAAGACACGCACACGCGCACGTCAGGAGGCCGGGGACCCAGGAGTCCGAGTCTCTGCCGCCAGAGCCCAGAACCCAGGACCCTCTTCTTCCCATCTGTCATTCCCGGATCTCCAATCTCTTCAAGTCCCGGGACCTAGACATGGGGATCAAAGTCTACACAGCCTCCCTGGGGAGTCGCCGGGGGCCTGGGGATCTTAGCTGACAGCCATGGTCTCCCCAGATTCCTTCTGACTCAGGCCCCAGACTCCTCCTCAGCTCCCGGGGCCCGCGGCACTTACCGTTGTAGCCATCCTGGTCCAGGTCCCCCAGGGGGGTCAGGGAGCTGCCGAATCGGCCAAACTCATCGCGGCCGGTGAGGGCGAGGGAGGGTGTGGGGTCCATGCCCGCTGGGCGCTGTCGGTACACGTAGACCCTGCCCACCTCCTGAGGCCGCCCGTCGGCCGACCGCTGCATGAGCAGAGGCGCCCCCACCAGCAAGTCCTCCAGCCTGAGGGGAGGGGGCACCCAGGTGTCCGGAGACCCTGCCTGGCCACCTCCCTTTCCCAGCCCCACCGCCAGGACGTCCTGGGCATCCCGGACCCCGGGCTCCCTCCCCCGCAAGCGAGGACACTTGAGGTCTTCAGCGCTCGGCTCCCTCCTGGCTCGTGGGCAAGAGGAGGGCAGGCCCGGGAGGACAAGCCGAGAACAACTCTCCGGTATTCCCCTGCCCCGCGCCCACTCTTCAGTCCCGGATCTGCAGGGCCACGGCGCTGTGCGCCTTTCCCAGTGCTCACCCGTCCCCGTTGACGTCTGTGGCTGCCACCGCATAGCCGAAGTAGGAGGCCATCTGAGGTGGGGGTCGACAAAGGGCAGCTTTGGGTCAGACCTGGGGGGTCACTCGACAGGATCGACAGGGACTGGGGGGGAGGTCAGAGACTCCGGGGAGCCTGAGAACTCGGGCTGAGCTTACCGGGTTGGGGCTGGGACCTCGCTGGCAGAGGGCCAGGCCGGCTTGTGGGGGGGGGGGGTGTCCTTACCTGTTCCCCCGAGAAGTTGTAGAGGGATCGGATGTCTGAGCCATTGAGGATGGTGACCTGGGGAGGACGAGACACACCCACTGGCCGCGGACTCCAAGAGCGTCCCACGGGGGAAGGACACACGGGCATGGGATTCCCCGGGGGGAGGCATTTGTTGGAGACACAGACCGCTCGTCTCCTACTCCCCTCCAGACTTGGCTTTCACGTTCCCGTCTCCGGGCCAGGTAGCTCCATGGCCCGGCAACTTCACTAGTTTCCTCCGCGTCACTGACCAACTACTGACGGCTTTCGTATTTATCTGCCCGTGCCCATCTCGACCTACTAGAACGTTCGATCAGTGCGGGCAGGAGTTCTGGTTTGTTCTTTGCTTTCTCCCCAGAGCCCGAAGAAGTGCTTGGTGAGCAGCAGACAATAATCATCAGTTGGATGGCGAGTGCACACTGAGAGCTCGGTCATTCCTCATCCCCCAGGCCTCCCAAACCACCAACAGCCCTGGCTCCCCTCTGCCCCCCTTAGCGACCGGCCCTGGACTGCTTGCCCTCTTCCCCCTCTCGCTGCCGTTACTCCGGAGTGAGTCCTCTCCCAGGACGGCTGGACGGCCCCCGGCTGGCCCCCCGCCTCTCGGCGCCCTGCCTCCGTCGCAGCAGATGGACTGACAGACCCAGAGCGGATCCAGGAGGGACACTTAGGCTTGGAAATCCCCCGCGATTCCCTGCAGCCATTGCCGAAATTCTCAACTTCTCGGCTGGTCCTCTGAGGCCCTGGGGAATCTGGCCCCAGCCTGTTGTTCCTCAACCTTTCCTGATTCTCCTCATCCCCAGTCAGCCCACGAGTGCCACGACGGCTTGATTTTCTTTTCCTTTTCTTCCATGCTTTTCACGCTCCTGTCCCAGATGCCCTCTTGCCTCGTCTCCACAGATCCTTCATAGAACCTTCTCTGATCCGTTCCCGCCCTAAAAAGGAGGTTACTCCTTCCCCTAAACTGCTATATCCTCTTAACCACGTTTCTGGAATTTATCATAGTGCAGAGAGAAGGCTGACTTTGGGGGCAGCGGGGTGGCTCAGTCGGTTAAGTGTCTGCCTCTGGCTCAGGTCATAATCCCAGGGTCCTGGGATGGGGGTCTTAGTCGGGCTCCCTGCTCAGTGGGGAGTCTCCTTCTCCCTCTCCCTCTGCCGATCCCCCCGCTTGTGCTCTCTCTCTCTCAAATAAATAAATAAAATCTTTTAAAAAAATTTTAAAAGTAACCTTAAAAAGAAAAGAAAAAAAAGAAGGCTGACTTTGGAATAAGACAGATCTTATTGGAGAGATCTTTAAATCTCTCTCCGGCTACCTACTAACTAGGTGATCTTAAACCACTTGCCTGGTCTCACAGCCTCAGCTTTCTCATACGGAAAATGTGCACGGTATCATCTAGTCCCATTAGCTTGCTGTGAAGACTCGAAATCAGGAGTGGGCAGAGTCTGCTGCACCGAGGGGCTCAGGAATAGTTTCTGCATTCGAGATGACAACTGTACCTGTGTCTTGTCTTATATCCTCAATGAGAAGCACCTCACGACACGGGGTACACTGTCTTATTCATCTTCTCATCTCTTACTTTGCCTTAATAAACGTTGTTAATTGAGTGAACTCCTGTGGCATTCTTATCTATGTCCTTTTTAAAGCACTTGTCACGGTCTAATAATAACAGCTACCAGTTGTACACTGCCTAAGAGTTCACTAAGTACTTTCACTGGCATTATCTCATTTCATTCTTGCAAGAGCCTTGTGAGGTCAGAACTATTATTATCCCATTATACAGAGAAGAATGAGGCTCAGAGGCTAAGTAGGTTTAAGGATTTTATGGAACGAAGTGGGGTATGAATAAAAAACAGAATGAGAGGGCGCCTGGGTGGCTCAGTGGGTTAAAGCCTCTGCTTTCGGCTCAGGTCATGATCTCAGGGTCCTGGGATCGAGGCCCGCATCGGGCTCTCTGCTCAGCAGGGAGCCTGCTTCCCCCTCTCTCTCTGCCTGCCTCTCTGCCTCCTTGTGATCTCTCTCCCACTGTGAAATAAATAAATAAAATCTTTAAAAAAAAAAAAAAAAAAAAAAAAAAAAAAAAAAAACAGAATGAGGGCGCCTGGGTGGCTCAGTGGGTTAAAGCCGCTGCCTTCGGCTCAGGTCATGATCCCAGGGTCCTGGGATCGAGGCCCGCATCGGGCTCCCTGCTCAGCGGGGAGCCTGCTTCCTCCTCTCTCCTCTCTCTCTGCCTGCCTCTCTGCCTGCTTGTGATCTCTCTCTCTGTGTCAAATGAATACATAAAATCTTTAAAAAAAAAAACAAAAACCAGAATGATTCATCCAGAGTTAAGCGTCAGTACTTGAACCCAGGTCTGCCTCCAGAGCCCGGGTTCTGATCCCCTTTTGAACCCTCACAAACTGCGGTGCCTCGTTCTTTATGATTAGCCAGGGGAGGGGAAGGGAAGCAGGGGAGGGAGGGTCAAGCTGCGTCTCACATAACCATAGGTGAGGTTCCCTTTGGGCACGCCGGCAACAAAGTCTGCAAAGAGAAGAGAAGGTTGTGGGGAAGTGTGGGGAAGGGGAATGAGACCAGAACGGGGTCTCATTCCTGTGGCCCCAGGTCCTGGGCCTCCTCCAACCGTCCCTTCCCTTGGCCCCAGCCTGGGGACACACTCACCTTCTGTGTCGTCACCACTGAATTCGCCCACCGCCACAGAGTATCCTGGGAGACAGGGTGAGTGGATATCAGTATTCCTGTGGGGACCCCTCTGCTGTGGCCCAGCCTCTAGTTCTTTCCCCACCCCTCCTGGGCCTTCGCAGGCAGCCTGCACACAAGTATGGCAGAGGCACTGCGGGGGCCTGAGTGGGAGAAGAGAAGTGGGGGGAGTCGGGGCAAAAGCGCTCTCGTTCCCTCCCCAGCTGCTCGCTCACCCAGGTAGCTGTCATCGTAGATGGAACTGGCCTGGCGGGTCTGCAGCTGGCCCTGCACCAGGTTGATCAGGTACTCGGGGTAATAGGATTCTGCAATCTGCTCCTGGGTGGCAGACAGGATCTGGCCTGGGGAAGGGGACGAGGAGTTGGATGGTCCGAGGAGGAGGAGGAGGAGGCGGCGGGGCGGGGCACTGGGAGCCCACGGGGTGGCATCGCAGAAGTCTGGTTCGGGGCCAGGAGGCTTGCGGAGGGTGGGGGAAAGGATACACACGTCTCGAGAAAAAGCGAAGAGAATCGGGACGGGGACAGAAGAGGGAAGGATGGTGACCTCAGGCGGGAAGAGGGGTGAGAGGCTGTGTGCCAGGGGCGAAGGGACAGCAGAGGAACGGCTTACCTTGCCAGAAATAGCTCCCCGGTCCACCCAGGACCACACGCCCAGTCTGTAGAGGGGAGAAGAGGAGTGCACATCTGGTCCTGACCCCTGGGTGACACCACCCACCCCCCTTCCCTCCCAGACCACCCCGTCTCACCTTGGTGAACTCGGCACTGAAGCCACCTTGGCAGTATCCCTGTCCCGCGGCCCAGCTGAAGTCTGCGAGGGGGAGAAGGTGGTGGGAAGGAGCCCAGCACCCTTGGCTCTCGCGGGAGAGAAGAGAGGGCTTGGGGAGGGTAGGAGGAGTGGGCACCAGAGGAGGCCCCTCCCGGGGCCTCACAGGGATCAGGAGGGCTGACTGGGGTGGGGTGGGGACTCTCAGGGAGACGGCAGACGTGGGCACCGGCCCCCTGGTGCCCTACCTGAGCGGCAGGGTGCATACTCCAGGATGTGGGTGAAATTGTCCGTGGAGAGGTAGCAGGTGCCCACGGGATCGCTCAGCGGCTCCTTCTCCGTGCGCCAGCTGTAGAGAGGAGCACAGGCCTGGCAGGGCCCGGGAGGAGGGGGCTGCGGGTTAGTCGGATGGGCCTCTCCCCGCTCCCTCAGGCCGCCCGTCCAGGGTCACCGCACCCCCGCGCCTGCGGGCCCTCACCAGGATCGAGGAGCCGTGCGCTCGAACCGTCGCCCCGAACCACTGCAAGGACTTGTACTCCACAGGCTCCTCTCCCTCTGGGCTGGACGCCATCGACTCCAGGGTCCGGGAGCCTTGGAGACGTGAGAAAAGGCAGTCATGCTGGGCTGTGGATGGCTGAGCCCCCGAGCGGCGCCCACCCTCAGCCTGGGAGCACCGGGTGTTGCACACCCCGGGCCCCATGACTCGCTGGGAGGAGTGGGGAGGGGTCTTTAGAGTCTGCTTTGCGCAGCCTGACTCGCCCCTTCCAGACACAAGTGCGCACGCGCGCGCGCACCCAGAACCCCGGGGGCCGTGCGTCCTCACCGGGCTGGGCCGGGCGCCCGCGGTCAGGTCGGGGCAGGAGGGTGGGGGGAGGAAGGCTGGCTGCCCTGGCGGGTCGTCCTCTAGCGCCGCTGCTCGGAACCCGGTCCGGGAACCTAACGGCACCTTGTTCCAACCCCTTTCTTGTCTGGGTCTCTGTCCCCGCGTGTCTCTCTCGCTCCCTGCATCTGTCTGTCTCTCCAAGCCTTATCTCTGGCCTCTAGACGATGTTTTTCTTTCTTTGATTCTCATCTGTCTTTCAGGTTAAAAGAAAAAGCCCGTTTCATGATCTTCTCCCCGCCCTCCCATTGTCTCCCTCTCTTTCTCTCTCCTCTTTGTGTCCCGCACTCCGGTCTCCATCCGTGCAGCCCGCCTGTTCAAGTTCACGTCCCTGTTCCACCGCATACTAGCTGCGTGACCTTGGACGAGTCACTTAACCTCCGTTTTCTCAGCTACGAAATGGGGACAATACGTCACCCCGGGGTGGGAAGGATGAAGCGAGTAAGCTGTGCGAAGAGCAGGCGACAGTGAGCGAGGGCTCGGACGTGTCAGCTGTTATTTCTGTCTGTCTGTCCGCCTGTCTCCCTCGGCCTCGCGGCCATCCCCCCCTGCATCTGGCCCAGACCCGGAGCTCCCTGAGGGCGGCAGTCCCCCCGCGCTCCGGTCCCCGCAGCCCCGCACGGTGCGCCGTCCCTTAGGCAGTGCTCCGTCGGAGGGACTGGGAAGTCTGTGGCTCTCCCCGTCTTTGTGTCGCTGCCCCGGCCTCCCAGAGTTGTGGGTGATTCAGGGGAAATGAGAGCCACATGTGTCTGAATCACGGCCGCCCTCCCCGGGCTGGGCCGGACCGGGAACGGGGTAGGAGGGCCGCCCCCCGGAGCTGGAAGCGGCAGCGCCGCGCGCGGGGCGCACGTGGCCACCGGACGGGACAGGCTCCGCCCCTCGCCCCCGCGCCGCCCGGCCCGCCCCCAGCCGCAGCCCCGCCCCCGCGCCCTTTCCGAGCTCCGCGCCCACCCCGGGGGGTTACCTTGACGGTCAAATTCAATGGGCGTGCAGGGCACCGGGCGGGCGCCCCAGGGGCAGAGGTAGACGGCGCCGCCCTGCAGCACTCCGGGCTGGCTGGTGTTGGCTTTGGGCGCTCCCACCAGCACGCTGACCCTGTGGACGGGAGAGGAGAGGCGGTTCAGAGGGACTCCTAGCTCTCAAGTCTCCCCAGGCCTCTGGGCCAGGGGCTGGCTGGGGGTGGGGTAGATGCCCCCTGGCTTGTATTTATATCTCAGAAGATGCCACAGATGCCAGAGGCACAGGCTGGAGTCAGGTGGTCCCCATGTGCCGCTGTCACTAACCCAACCGCCCCCTCCACCACCTTCCCCTGTTTTTAGAGAGAGGAGGAACCAAGAGTCAGTGCTGGGAAGGGAACGGGGGCCAGAGGGCCTGGACCCCAGCTTCTCCATCTCCCCCGTGGATCTGCCAGGATTGGTCGCGCAGGCCCTGGAGGCCCCTGGAGGCCCCTGGAGGCTCCTCTCCCCGAGCCCCTACCCTCTCATCCCAAGCCAGGGCCCAGACTGAAGCCCTCCTCTGGGCTGCGACCCAGGCATCGGGGCTGCCCAGCCTTGGGGCGTGTAGGAGGAAACTGTGAGTCTTGGAAATCAGTCAGTGGAAGTGGAGAGAGGAGCTTGGAGGATGGTAAAGACAGATTCCCTTGGGCCTGGGCCTGCCGGCCCCTGGGCTCTGGGGTAGACCTCCCCACCTTGCTAGGTTTCTGCTCAGCCCCTGAACCCCTTTCCCACACACCATCCCTAGGAATCTGAACTCAGATCTGGCTCTACTGGGTCTTGATTCTGAACACGGTGCTTCCAGACAATGAGGAGAAAGTTTCCTTTGCTGGGGGTCCTATGGAACGGCGTAGTCATGGTTAAGGTCCCGGGTCATCTTTCCTGCCTTTGGCTCTGCCTCTGCCATAGTCTTTGAGGTCCCTTGGCTCCAAGGCCTCTGTGTAGCCATCAGTCCCGTTGGTTTTCTGCTCTGGGGTCTCCCGCAATGACTGCATCTGGCCGTCTGGAACAACTGGAGCCAGGCCCTGGGCCAGAGTCCCTGTCAGCTTGGCCTCCCTTCACCTTCCGTATGTGCTCTGGCACCGCTTCTCACTCTCTGTCCCTTCGCCCCTGTGACCACTTGCCTTCTTCATGTCGGTTTTTTGAATCCTCTGTCTCTCTCTCTCTCTCTCAGATCTTGGGCTTTTCCATCTCTACTGGTTTCTGGCCTCGTTCAGCTTGCAGCATTCCGTACTATCTCTTCCCTGCTATTTGGGTATGCACCCTAGTCTTCCTTACCAGGAAAGAGCCCAAGTGGGTAAGTATGGTAGACATCCCAAAAGCTAGGGGTGTCTTCCAAGAGGACCAGATGGGGCGGGGGTGGCAGGGGTGGGGTTCAGGAGGAATAGGGGTAGGGATGCCAAGGCGGCCGGGCCACGGCACTGAAGCGGGGAGTGGGCAGTGGGCTGGGAGGGCTGCAGGGAGGGCTGGAGGATGAGGACAGAGGAGGGAGACGCAGGGTCCAGAGGAATAGGAGGGGGGCCGGGGAGGGAGAGTTCCTGGAGTGAAGGGGGGTGGGGTGCGAGCCCTGGTTACCCTGGGGACAGGAAATGTTTACTGCCTGTGGCTTCCTGTCTGTTTCCAACCTCTCACTTCTCCGTTTGTCTCCCACCCGCCGGCCCCACCCCTCGCACTCAGGCATTACATCCAGCTGGGGCGGGCGTTGGCTACTCAGAAGGCACAGTGACCCAGTCAGTCGCCAGGCCCAGTATGTGAGGCTGGCAGGAGGCAGAGGTTGCACTGTCCCAGGCCTGAGCGAGAGAGGCCTGCAAGCCTTCCTGAGCAGGCGCAGCCCCGAAGAACAGCTGTGGTACAGGAGGCAGTGAAAAGAGCACTGGACTAGGAGTCAGGAGCTCCGGGTTGGGCACCAGCTCAGTGTGGACTTGGGCGATACCCTTTCTCTCTCTCTCTCTAGGTGAAGAGGTTGAACAGTTGAGGTTGAACTCAGGTTGACCTGAGTCTCTTGGAGCTCTGATATTCCATTTCCAGGAGAGCACAGGGAGGCAGCCAAGAGACCCTGCTCCCACTCCGAGTTTCCAGCACCCCCTGCTCTTGATGAGAAACTGAGCCCGAGTGCTCCTAGGATGGCTGGGAGAAGAAACTTGGGAGTTTGGCAGGGTTGGAAGATGAGAGAGGCCTTCCAAAGCCTGTGAAGCCCACAAGCTCGTGGGCCGGGGGGGAGTCTACATTGCGGCTGTCGAAGAGTTCAGGAGATCTGGCGTGCCGGCAAGGGACCCAGACCCAGACCCCCACCCCGTGACTTACACCTGCGGGGGCAGCGGCCCTTGCATCCCATTAAATAGCGCCCTCCTCCACGTGCCAAGCAAAGTGCCCCGTGTCAGGGCAGCCCCGGCACATAGCTTATCCCTGTTCTCCCCACTCCTAGGTCTTGCTTCCTAAATCCTGCAGCAGTTGAGCCCTCTCAGCGGTCCGCAAAGGTAACAAAGAAGGGTCCTTGGGCTATTTTCAACATTGCAGAAAGTGTAATGGAAATCATGCATTCACCTGATAAGGTGGCTGGGCTAATTAAAACCTCGAGTGAATTTGCTTTTGACTAAAATTATATCAACATTTGGGGAAGCTGGTTATCACGTATTGGTCAGAAGCTCTGACTGGCAGCTAGAGCTGTCTTCTTGTTCTAACTTCTAGTTGATAAGAAACAGGAAAAAAGGAATTAATTATGCCTTACTCAGTGCAGTTCGGCAGATAAACTCTTCTAAAACGTAGAGTTCACGGGGAGAAATAATCGCCATGATTTCTCCTGAAGCCTCAGCTCCCCGAAATTCTGGAGTTGGCTCGTGGAGACACGGGCTACCACAGCTGCGAGGCGCCACAGAGCCGCCCCTGGTTTGAAGACTGTCCCGTAGGTGCCTCAAGCCAGCCACATGGAGTTTGGGGAGACCGGTTTGGTCCTGACAGTCCACCCCACCTTCTTTTAGAGCAAACTCTTTCCCCTCTTTTATATAGAATGCCCCGGTAAGATACTGTTGAGTTTAAACAAAAAGGAAATAAAGACAAAGCTTTAATTAAATTGCTGACCTAGTCCCATGTTCTCATTTTACAGATGGGAAGACTAAGTTCCACAGAGGTTAAGTACCATGTCCAAGGTCACTCGGAATCCTTCTCGACATAAGGACCAGAAGCTAGGAATCCTCCTTCATAGGCCAGCATTCTGGTCGACCCTGTTGCCAATGTATCCCCTTCTCTCCCCTCTATTATCTCCCCAGCCAGGCTTCTGATTAACCAAGTTCCTGTTCAATACATGGTTACTGTTTGACTCTGTTGGCCTGACAAGGTCGGGGGTGGG
This sequence comes from Ailurus styani, assembly GCA_002007465.1. Taxonomy (NCBI): domain Eukaryota; kingdom Metazoa; phylum Chordata; class Mammalia; order Carnivora; family Ailuridae; genus Ailurus; species Ailurus styani. Next base: position 5,662,389 of record LNAC01000053.1, read on the forward strand.
GAGTAGCAAGTGGACCAGGGCCCAGCTCTGGCAGGTCCGACAGCCGAAATGGCCAGGCCAGAGGAGGACATCTGGGTGCCCCAGCGAATTCCCCAGAGATGTGCCCGGCTGGCTGGCGAAGAAGAGTTGCGTCCACTTGTGGCAGTGCTGGTACCAGAAGAGAGGAGAGAGCTGAGCTAAGAGGTCTGGGCGCCCTTCCAGCTTGTGACCTGGGCCAAGTCACTTCTCTCCAAGCTCTGGCTTCTCTCCCCGTAAAATGATGGGCTGCCCTTGAGTGGTCCCTAAGCCAGTTTCTATGATTCCTGAAGTTTCAGTGTGTATGTATAAAATAGCACAACAGTGTTTCCTATATCTAACGCAAGGATTTTTGTTAACAATCCAGTGAAAAAAATGATAGGACAGTGCTAAGGAATGTGAGGGACCATTATTACTATCACTACTATAAACAAATACTAGTAGCAAGTAAGAAATGGGGGAGACGTTAGACAAAGAACCAGGTGATATCCAGGGAAGAGAAAACCAGAAATAGAAAACAGCTACCCTGGAAAAATCATGCCTCCCACGTACTGAGCACCCTCTATGGACTAGGTGCTTTTTGTATCTGTTGTCTCACTCAGTCCTCCAAACAGCCTCATCCATTAGGTTTCTGATTTTAATGAAACACCATGAGACACAAAGCAAAACTGACTCGCCCTGGGTCTCACAAAGAACAAGTGGGGCCAGGAATGCCCCCCCCCGCCCGTGCTGTCTGACTCAAAGCGTGGCCCCTTCTTCCCACGTAAGCTCTCTCGGGCTCACCCTACCCTTCGAGGCTGTCCCAGTGTCCCTGTGAGAGCCGCTGCGGGGACGACAAGGACACTGAGGCCTGCCCTGTCCAGCGATGGCCCCGGGTCCGAGAGCTGTGTCTGTCCCCTGTGGGCAGGAGGGGGTTGAAGGCCCAGCTGTGGCGGGAGGGAGGTCACTGGGGAGGTGGACTGTTCGGAGTCCTCCTCTAAGAGTGCATGTAAGAGAAAATGAGAGGGGAGGAGTGCAAGCTGGACACCTGGGTTCTCCTGGGAGGAGAGATGAGCAGAGGGGGAGGAAGAGGGGTGAGAAGGCTCCCGGGCGCTGGTTTGGAAGACTGCTTTAGGGACTGTAGGATCAGCCCAGCGGCCTGAGGAATGGGAGTGTGTGTGAAAGTCCAGATGTTGTAAAGGAGTCTTTTCAAAGGGAGAGGGCACTTTAGCTAGGTGGGGGTGGGGTACGAGGAAGGTTAAGAGCCAGACCCCTGGATTTACCCTGATGTGGGGGAAGGTCCCATCCCATCCCCTCCCTGCCTCCCTCTTCTCTACTCCATTAGGGTTGTGGTAAGCAGTTTGAGGGGGCCTAGGGGAGGCCGGGCCTGGCAGAGGCTCCAGGCCAGGGTGATGCAATGGGGTTTGGGCAGGAGGCCAGGGGGGTGGGGTGGGGGTTGGGTGGGGACCTTGAATAGCGCAGAACCAACAGCTGGGGCCTAACTATCTTTCTTTTTTCCCATTCCAGACAAAGGAGAAATTTGCCCCCCTTCCATTGAATTAGCTAGATTAACCTCTTTTCTCCAAAAACCAAAGAGAATGAGTAGAGCTCAGTTAACTGTATCATGTGTCCAAGCAGCTCACCTCTGACAGAGGTCCTGTCCATCCCGAGACACTGGGGCTTGGCGTGGTGCTGGTGGTCAGGACCAGTGGGAAGCCCAGTGCCCAGAGACAGAGGAGAGGATTTCCCAGTTTTCGGGGAGGATCGGGAATCTGGCAGCTGGGAGTCCCTGGCTTGGCCCAGGAGCAGTTACCGTCTCCTCTTGCCTCCCAACCCCCCACCTTTAAGCAAACACCCTTGTTCCAATGTTGCCTCCGCTCTAACTCCGGTTTTCCCAAGTCGGTGGGCTCCCCGTTATCCAGGCACTCAGGGTCCGGCCTGCTCGTCACCCTGCTGGGCTGGGCATGAGGACCCTCCTTGGGGACCTCCGCAGTCCTCGATGTCCTATGTGAGGCCGCCCCTGGGCCCAGCGAGCCCACGTCGCCCCAGCTTCCGACCCCAGCCCTGGAGTCCGGTCTCAGTTCGGCTCCAGCCGACAGGCTACAGGAAATCGGTGCTTCTCTTCCTCCCGAGAGCGAGAGGAAGAGGGAAACCGCCC
>LNAC01000053.1:5665060-5677365 GCA_002007465.1 Ailurus styani
CTCACCCGTCCGCTCCCGGCCGGTAGAACTCCACCGAGAAGCCGAAGAAGGAGCCCGCGGGCCCGGGCAGCACAGCCGGGGCCTCCGCGTCGAGGTTGAAGCCCCCGACCCCGGGCGGCGGCCGCAGCAGCAGCAGCAGCGGCGGCAGCAGCAGCGGCAGCAGCGGGGACCCGGGGGCCCGGCTCCGCATCGCGCCCGCTCTTCCCTGTCCTGGGGCCACCGACCCGGAGCCGCTTCCTAACCCTCCCAGAGGCGAATGACTCAACGCGGGGAGGAGTTTGCCCAACTCCCGGCGGAGCCCTCGCCCCGCCTGCCGGGGGGCGGGGGGGCATTCCTGGGTCCTCGGAACGCTGAGCCCGCGGCCCGCACCCCGAAGGGGCGTGGGGGGCCCGCGCCTCTCCGCGGCCCTGTCCCCAGCCCCCGCCGGAGGCCGGTTGCCTGCCCTGGGCCGGACCGGCGGGCGGGGGCGCTTCCCCCTCCCGCGCTCGGCTCCCCTCCTTCCTCCCCCTCCTTTCCAGATGGACGACGTGAACGCTCGGAAAAGGAGTCGGAAAAAGGGAGCGGAGAATTTCCTAATGAGGAAAGGAATCACCTCTGGAGGGAGGAGGGAGCCGGTAGATGGGGGGGGGGTCTCCCTCGTTCCTCCAGGAAGGAGACTTTGGGGCCGAAAGAGCCAGGAGACACCTCTGGCGGCTAGCCGGCTGGGATTCCCCCTGGCCTTCCGGGGCCGCTGGGTGCCTGGGACCCGGCCAGCCGGATCCGGGACTCAGGAGTTGAGGTACAGGGGCTCCCAGGCGGCCCGATCTGACGGAGGACCTGCCCCAGGGGTCCTCCAGTTCTGCTGCCCCCTCCCCCCTCTCTCCAAGCCGCTAGAATTGACAACCCAGGAGTCTGGGGTCACCCACCAGGTGATTCTGCTTCAGGTCCCCCCCTTCCCGGTTGTAGGGTATGGAAACCTCTGCTGAGACCCTCGCTACAATCACGCAGTTGACCGAGAGCCTGGGAGTGGTTGGGAGGGGGGTGCTTGGGCCCCTCGGTGTCTTCTTGATCAAACTGGCCCGATTCCTAACCTGAAGAATCGTAGAGTGGGGTAGGGGGGTGGTGGTGGTGGTGGTGGTGTCTTGCAAAGGGGCCCAACCTTTAGGTTCTGGGAGCTGGAACCCAGGACCCCACTATCCCCTGATCCCTGTGGATGTCGAGGAAAGGACTCTTCAGCAAGGGAAGGCAGTGACCCCCTGCCCACCCCTTCCCCCAGCCCTGGCTCCGTGTGATGAGATCACCTTTCAGGATTCTAGTCTTTATCTTAGTCTGGGGGAGGGAGACCAAGGGGCCTAGATTCTCTCCTAACCTTTCCTTCCCTGCCCCCTTCCTGCCTTTTTCCTTCAGGACTTCTCCCCTTCCAGAATAATAACCCCCCCAATCAAACCCTGCCCCTTCTCTTCCCCGGGCCCCTGCCCCACTCTGGCCTGGGGGACTCAATGCAAGTGCCCAGAATCAGTGCTTCTTCCTTCCACACGGAGTCTCCTCCTCATTCTGCTACTCTACTTCCTGTCCCAAATCACCCAGCTGTTTTTCTGAAAGCCCCTCTTCAGAGCCAGCTGCAGCCCAAGGGAGAGGCCAGCTGGTCAGACTGTGGGGTGACGCTGGCGCCCATCCCACTCTCCCATCTGTAGGTCCCGAGCCTTTCTTAGGCGAGGAACCCGAGAAATCTCTGGTGGGAATCTAAGCGTGCCACTGCCGCCAAGGGAACCTGCAGGTGAAAACTGCTCAAGCCAAGGGCCTACTTTGGGGAGGAGAGGGCCCGAGGCCCGGCCGCGGTGTCGCCCAGCAAAGCAGAAGTGTACGAACCCGGCTCTCTTCGTTTTTTTTCAGCCAGGCACAAACTCTTAAGATTTTCCCAGGATTTGGGAGCTTGGGGTGGGGGTGGGGAGGGGCATAGGGAGGGAGGTGGGTGACTCAGCTCCTCCCAGGAGCCTTGGTGGGGGACAGGGGACATAGTGTCCTGCCCCAGTCCTCCTTCTTACTCCACACCCCCAGCCTTGGCCAACTCAAACAGGCCCCCTCCCTGTCCATTCCCGGCTCCTGTTTATACCGGGAGCCCCTTAGTCATTCTCTGGCTGGCTTTTCTGCTCTCCCCAATATCCCTCCTCTCTTGGCTCTCTCTGCCCTTATAAGTCCTCTCCCAGTGGCCCCAACACCTCCTGCCTTTCCTCTCACCACGTCTGCCTTCGCCTGGCTCCGCTTTCCTCTGCTTCCAGGTCAGGCCTGGCTTGGGGTTCCCTCCTAGTTGGAGCTGCTTTGGCATAGCCCTCCAGGTCTGGAAGCTGGCCTAAAGAGGTCAGCCAGGAGGGGGTTAACCTAGAGGTTATCAGCCCAACCTTCTCTTTCAGAAGAGGAAATGGGTGTCGACAGATGAAGTGACTTATCCAAGGTCACACGGCTAGCCAGTCAGTGGTGAATCTAGAACTCAAGTGTTTTGACTCTAAACCCAGTGCCCTTTCTTCTGAGCCAGCTGACCTCTAAATGCTCTGTCTCGTTTCAGTTTTCTCTCTTCTGTGTACCTCTCAGCTTGTCTCTGGCCCAGCCTGCACGTCTCCAAGTGTCTCTGTTTTGTCTCGCAGATCTGACCTCTCTGGTGCCCTCTGTCCCTTCATCACTCAGTAGAAATGATTTGCTGTGATGACTGACTGCTATTAGTCACAGGCTGCTCGACGGAGGGGCGGGAGTGAAGGGCAAAGGCAGGGCACTCACCAGGCTCCTGCTGTCACCAGCCTGCCTGTCCTGAAGGCCGGAGCCTCAAAACAAGAAGAGGACATTTTCAGAGATGGTCAGGCTAGAGGTGCAAGTTCTAAAGCCAGGGGCCATGCTTAGTCTCACCAGGGTGGGAGCGGGATGCGGAACATTGGTGGCTTATTTCGCGTGTGCTCTGCGTCTGGTCCTGCGCTTGACCTTCAACCTGTCTTTGTCCCATTTAAACTTCCCGGCTATCCAGCACTGAATGTATCATGATCCTCATTTTACTGTTGAGAAACCGAGGCCCAAGAAGTGAAGCGACTGTGCCAAGATAGACAGAAAGAAAGGGGCCAAGGTGGAATCCAGAGTCAATCCCAACGGATTCCAAAGTCATTGCTTTTCCCACCGTACTGTTGGGTTAGCCCTCTAAACTGGGCTGGGTTTCTTTAGGGAGCAGGTTCTGGAGCAGGGATCTTTAACCTAGGTCCACTGTTCCCAGGCTGGGGTGGTGGGGGGAACACTGGGTGCACTATCGATTAGTCCTCTGAAACTGGATGGAAGTTTCTGTGTGTATGCGTGTGATTTCTCTGCGGTGAGACCCGGCTGTTTCTCTTAGATTCTCAAAGGCCTGGAAATTCTAAGAACACTTAGGCTGGACGTCCTGATTTCAAGGAATAGACTCAAGGCTTATTGGGTCTGTAAGAAGCCTGGTCGGGCGAGCGAGGTCTTCGTGAAATAAAACTTCCTCGCTGGCGTGTGGTAGCACACGCAAATGGCACGGATACCAATCCCCTCAACCCTCGTCGCCTAGAGAGACCTGGGCTGGCCGCAACGCCAGGGCTGGTGGCTCTCGATTCCTCTGGGGGACTGTGCAAATACCATGTTCTCAATGTCACTCCATACAAGTAAGACTGGGCAGAGTTTGCTGGCTGGATGGGGTTAGGTGGTCTGTGGCTCCTGGCTTTGGCCTGGGGGTCCCACTCCTTCTGCCCTGTGGTGGGCTGATGCGTGGGGGTCATTCTCAGAGAGGAGAGAGGAGGGATACTTAGAAATCTTACAGAGCCCCAGGGGAATCTCTGGAAGTAGAGTAGGAGGCCAGTTACCCCAGGAGTCTTGGTCCAGAGCGGGCCAACACTGAGACATGGCTGTACGCGTGTGGGTCTGAGAGAGAGTAATCGGAAAGTCCAGAAGCAAGCCATGGGAACCACTGGGTTCTGTCACTGCCCTGACTCAGGTCTCAGCCTAGAGGAACTGATGGCTCCATCATCTGTGAGTCACCGCCCACCACCCCCCTCCCTGTCTGGTGGGGAGAACCCCCTCCCCCATGTCTTAGACCTAAAGTAAACCCAGACTACCCTCCCCTTTCCACCCCCACTTTGCTCAGAGCACAGGGGGGCTGGATGACGTTTGCTGGGGTGACAAGCCCAGTCCTGGGAGATAGGACGGCCGAGTCCTCCTGGTGCTTCGGGGCTCTGAGGCTAGGCATTGAGACTAGGACCAGGTATCTCTGTAGGAACCAAACTGGGAGATTTCCTGAGCTGGCCTGGGGGGAGCAACAGAGGGACAGGAATTAGGGGAGGGGCACTGATGGGAGAGGGGCAGGGCTAAGGAGACACTGGGGGGGAACAAAAGACCCAGGGGTGCAAAACAAGCAAATTAATGGGAAGGAATTTTCTCCATCCCAGCTAAAGTCTTTGCTTCCAAACCCTCTTCAGTTTTTCTCTTCTTTTTTTCTGGAACAGAATTCTACAGCAAAATGTAACAACCCCAGATAGGAAGTTAAAAGGGAAATACGATTCTCTGGGGTGTTCTAAATGTCGGCCTCATTTTATCCGCTCACCCACCCCACCCCCATTACTTTCCACCTTTTTCTCCCCCTTGCTGCCTTGTACCTGCCTCTGGGGAGGACAGGAGGGCCTGAGGCGTCTGTGCTCAAACACCTCGGGCTGGAGGAGAGGTCCATCCGGGCTGGGAGCTGTGGGCGGGAGCGTCAGCTTCCTGGGATGGCCTTCCCAGATGCAAGCACATCTGGAGCCCATCAGGGAGGGACCTGGAACACCAGGATTCCCAGTGCACATCCGACTGGGGCTGTGAGGGGCTGAAGATGAGCCAGGCATTCCCTCCCACCCCCATAAGCTCGCCTGCCATTCCTAGCCCTCTCCTGGGAAGGATCACCAATCCCAGACAGGAAGTCAGGGCATCGGAAGGGGCTGGCAGCAGGGCGAGAGACCGAAGGGATTGCACCCAAACCCAGACAGACGGCTTCATTAGCTTCAGCTCCTTCTGCCTATACAGAGACGACAGCCTCTCTGATCTGGAAGGGAACAGGGTGTGTGTGTGTGCGTGTGTCTGTGCGTATAGCATAGGTATGCCATTTGTCCTTAACAAAATAATAAATTTGCCCTGGCATGAGCTTGGGGACGGGGGCCTGTCCCCCCTGCTTGCTTCTCACGGAAGGACAGAAGTCCTACCCATGAGTCTCTGGACCTTTTGCACTGCTCACCTCTCCAACCCCCAAACAAACATGCACACTGCTTCCTTGGCTGCAGACCCCTCCCTGTGCACCGTCACCTTGTAATGAGCACACTTGTTTCCAGGGATCACGTACAGGGGGCTGAGAATGGCTCTGACCCCTTACCCTTCCCCTCGGGAGACCGAACCACTGGGATGCTGAGCTCGGGGGTCAGTGGAGTGTACAGTGACCCCAGCAAGGGGTCCAGGTGCTGCCAGCAGCCAGCCCCTGCGGGCAGATGGGAAAGTCTCCGGGGCCTCCGGAGTTCAGTGATGCGGAGCAGCCCTGGGGAGCAGAGCCGCTCCCTTTCTCCTGCGGCGAGAGCGGGGGCTCGATGCGGAACCGATTCTTGAAAGGTTCTTAAACAATCTCTGGACTCCAAGGTTGTGGCTTACTGAGTTGAGATAATATCATAGAACGTAGTGTTGTATACAATTCACGAGAGCAAAAATATACAGCGGGCTTCCTGCCTTACCTGCAGCAAAGGTTGATGGGCTTTGCCCTTTGAGCCTCTGCCCCTTCTCGCCTCTGGCCTCAGCCCTTGATTGGACTTCAAAGCCCCAGGGAGAAGCCAAGGGGAAGCGTTCCCTGACCTACTGGCTCAGATCCCTTTCAATACCTTATCCAGCAGCTCAGTGGCTGGGCACCGGAGACCTCCCTGTCCCAGCCTCTGATCTAGGCTTGCCTAGGGGGTCCCAGTGGACAGAACTGTGAGGTGAGGGGTAGGGCTAAGGCCCTCAGGTCTCTAAGATAGAGGGGTGTGTGATAGAGATTGGCCTGGGAAGAAGGGACCTGGGGTTCGGTAGATGGCTGAGTGGATCTCAGTGAGGTAGATCTCGGGGGAGGGAAAGGTGGGATGGAGCTCTAAGCTTTCTCCTCCGGGACATCAAGCCCTTCAGACCACACCCTCACACCCAGCCTGTCACGCAGGCCTGGCCACACCCCCGCAGCTGGCTGGGAAGAGATCACAACCCTGCCCCCTCCACAAGCCAATTGCTTACAGATGTGCCACGAAAGGGGTGGGGTTGGAAGGAGCTTGCGTGGATGGGGGTGCAGGGAAGGGAAACTGAAGAAAGGAGGGGAGATTCATGGAAGGGAGAGAGGGAGACGTTGTGGTCACATGGGGAAGCCTGTGAAGATGAGGAAGAGCAGAAGGCAGCAGTCGGAGAGGGAGAGGGGAAAGGAGAAAAGACGGTCTCGTTCCCCCTGCAATTTGCCCTACTCACTGCAGGCAAATTCATCCCCTAAACCAAGGCTCTGATGATGCTCCTTCACAGCTCAAACCTTCCACAGCTCCAGCCTTTTAAGAGTCGAGCTCTGTCTACTTGAAAGTGCTGAGAACCATGCAAGACACGTAGGAAGGGCGGTTGACCCCAGTCAGTACACATTTTGAACGCTAACTGTGCACGAAGTTCAGTGGGCCACGCTGGGGGCGGGGGCCGTAACAAGGCAGAAGAAGGAGGAGGGGGCCTCGGGCTATGACGGGGGTAGAAAGGAGCAAAGGGGTGGACAGGGAGAGGCCACAGAAGGAGAGGAAAGGCAGAGTGATTCGGGAGGTAGAGCCCAGAGGATGAAAGGGGAGGGGTGGAGGCAGCGGGAGGGAGGGTTCTGGAAAGATGGATGAGAGGGGGGAAGGGGAAAGGGCCAGGAAGGAAAGACGCAGGGGGAAGAGGCAGGATGTGGAGGGAGGCGAGTGGGAGAGGGTAGAACTGGGGGCCACCCTTTCCTCCGGCGGGGCGGGGACTCTGCCGGCCACCACGAGGTGCTTTGCAGTGGGCAGGGAGCCTGCAGGCTGTCTGGTCTGCTCCCCACCTGCTTCCATGTAGGACCCAGCTTTCTCTGCCCCTCGCCATGTCGGGGTCCTGGAAGTGACTGTTCGGTCACCGGTTTCCTGTCCTCCTCACCTCCACCTCTTGGGTACTGATTTCTGAAGTCAGCTTCCTCCACGCTCATCACACTGTCAGCCTCCGGTGTCCCCGTTCTCTGGGTTTCTTTCCCTGAAGTGGGTGGGCATGGGGGCAGCAGACCCAGAGGTGCCTCCAGCTCTGGTCTGCTCTGCACTCAGTGTCCGCCCTCCTCTGCCAAACCCGTCACGGCCCGAGACGCTGGCGTCAGAAGTCCCTTTGGCCCCTTTCCTGCTCCCGAATCCCTGGGGTGGTATTTGGGGGTAGGACGAGGGGTAAGGGCCGAGATGGAAAGTCTGACGCCGAGTCCAGGCCCCCAGCCCCACTCCGACGGGCTGAGCTCATCTCTGCAAGCAACCACAGCTGGACATTTTCCATGTGATCACCTCAGGGATGGGGGCCGGCTTCCAGAAACCCAGACGGAGCCGACTGAGCTTCACGACCGGCCGGCCGGCTTGGGGATGGAGCGCCCTCGGGTGCCTTTGCCCCTCGTGTGCTGTGCTCTGTGGGGGAAGGCTCGGGGGCGAAGCTAGACCCGGGGAGAAAGAGGCCTGGAGAAGAGTCAAAGCTGGGATAGATTTTGGGCCCAAGTTGGTCCGGATTTTTGTATCCGCACACGAATGTTCACCATTTGTGCCGGTTGGGTGGGGAAAAGAACCCGTGTACTGTGAACGTTGATATGAAGTGAAAACCTGTGTGGGTGCGTGGCCCGAACACCTGAACCCGTGCGCACGTCTGCACGGGTGGAGGCATCTGTGTCCTGGGCGGTCAGCAGCCACCGCTGGGGCGGGATCTCTTGCCGCGGGGGGTGTGGGGCGCTGAGCGGGCGGCCTGAGGGATGAGGGCTGCCTGCTCTCCCCGCCATCCCGTCCCTCCTCCAGCCGCAGGCCTTCTCGTTCAACCACGCGCACCTGCCGGGCCAGAGAAAGCAAGCCATAAAACAGAGAGAGGAACGGGGCGCTTTCTTCCCCAAGTGGGAGAAATTGGGGCGAGGGTCTTCGGGGACTGGCTGGGGGGGTGATCACTCAGCAGGGGAAGCAGGGGTTGCTGTGAGAGTCGCCCCAGGCCCCCTGGCACGAAGGCTACTTGGCTGGAAGCAGTAGGTGGTGTCCAGCGTGGGTCTCCACACCTCTTTCCTCCCCCCCGGCCCTGAGATGTGGGGACCGTCTGGAGGAGGCTGGTGGGAGTGTTGGGGGGGAGGTAGGACAGAGAGTGGGCAGGAAGCACTTGGCTGTTTGTTCCCTCTCTTTCCTGACTCCTTTGTGGCGGCGGCCTGGCTTCCTTCCTTTCCAGGGCACCTTGGCTCCCAGCTCATTTCCTCTCGAGTGCGCTTAGCGAAGCTCTCGGCCTGGCACAGTGGAGTTTTTCCAAGCCGAACCTTCTGGGAATGGGGACCCCTAGATGAGTGGAACAGGGGCTAAGGAATGCAAGTGAGGCGCCAGTCTCTCTCTCACCACGATCAGTAGCCCCACTTGAATGAACTGTGGGAGGGCCTCATTGGCCAGAAGACTGGGTCCCAGAGCAGGGACCCAGATATTCGGTCACCTGGGGCCTGCCCCTCCTGCAGCCTGGGTTGTGGAGAGAGCAGGGCTGAAGAGACCCCCCCCCCCCGCAGCCTCGTCGCCTCGTCCGTGTCCCTACTTGGCTGTCCTTGCCTCAGTCCGCCTCGTCCGTGTCCCTACTTGGCTGTCCTTGCCTCAGTCTGCCCTGCCCCACCTCCCACCTCCATCCACTGCCCTGCAAGTCAAGGAATGTAAGCTCCCTCCCTCCCTCTCTCACTGATTAGTCATGGGCACCCCGATCCCCGCGGGAACCGTTCCTCACCCTTGGGCCCCCCCTCACTGGCCGTGGTCTCCCCAGAGCTGGCCGAGTTCCTGTAGGAGCAGCTGGCACTGTCGGGCCTGGAAGGGGGTGGTGGGGGTTGGGGGTGGTGGGCAGGGTCCTAGAGAGAGAGCCAAGGCGGGAGCCCGCCCCTCCCCGACACGCACGCGCAGGGGCCCTCCTGGCTCTGGTCACTGCTAATGGCCACGGGGGTTTAGGCAAGAAGGGGTAGGACTGGGGTAGGGGACCGTGTGCTGTGACTGTGTGGAGAGGGGCCCAGAGCGCGTGGACATCTAGTCTCTTCACCGGAGCTGGCTTCGGGGCCAGCACAGGGCCTGGGGCCCGCTCTTTGGACTTGGCCGAGTGCCCAGGCCTGGCCTCTGTCTCCCAGAATCAGACAGGGGCCTTTCCCAATAAGGAGCCTCCCAACTCTGGGTCTACTCCCTTGCTGCCCCCACTCCCTCTCCCCTCTGACAGCTCCTCTGCCCTAAAATGGCCACATTTCCCCTCCTTTCCTCCCCCCCTCCCCCACTCCCAGGTTTGGGCCCCAGGGGAGAGAAGGGGGCTACGGAAGGGTAAGGACGGCTTGGGGGGCAGGCGAACAGGTCTGGAGAAGGGGGGAGTCCATGCATCGCAGGAGAAGAGGGGAATCAGGCCTCATGACCCAGGTATATACAGGGGTGGGGAAGAGGCAGAGCTTTCTGGAGTTACTGTCTTTTCCGATAACAATGGCCTACGGTATTACTATACATACTGCATAGCACACACTGCGTATTCTGAGAGCTTCAGATAGATGCATGGACTTGGCGCGGCCGCCATCCGACAGCTCCTGTAGGCAGATCTGTCTGTTCCGATGCGGGAACCGAGGCACGGAGAGTTTAAGTCACTAGTTCCAGTGTCCGTGGGGAGCTGGGATTCAGACCCTAGCAATCTGGCTTCACTTGAGGAGAAACGGACCCGCGGGCTGTGTCTGGGGAACGCTCGAGCCTCACCGGCAGGGGCAGAAGGAATGCCCAAGGGGCTTTCTGGGGCGGGGATGCTGGCAGAAGCTGCCGGTCAAACGTGACCCGCTATGGACCCTTGGGCGTTTGCGTGGACTCAGACTAAACACTCCCAGAGAGCCACGGGTCCGCTTTTTAAAAAAACAAAAAACAAAAAGTGTGTTTGTTGAGCGACACGCGAATGATGTGCAGGTTAGCACGGAAGCCCAGTAAGAGTGACGGGAGGGCTGGGGTGGGGCGGGGACGCCAAGAGGGGCCGGGAGTAAGAACTAGGGAGAAGAAGGAGGAATGAGGCGGGAGCACCAGGCTCTGCGTGGAGGGACTTTCCGGAGCCCCTTTCCAGGCTTTGCTGATGTTCCAGGCATTTAAAAATAGTGATTTATTCTACCTACTGAGGTGGAGAAAAGAAGAAGAGGCTGAGAATTCAAGGCCTGACAGCTGACAGGGACCTCCTGGGATGGATCCAGGGGTCTGACTTGGAAGTTCAGCCCCGAGTACAATTCTGCCCTTCTCGGGCTCTCAGCTTTGTCTTTCCTAAAGCGGAGGGTAGAGTGAGATGGCCCCTGAGTTTCCGTCTTCGACACATTCAGATTCCTATGTAGGAACTCAGTGGGGGAAAAAAGAGAACTCACTGGGGAAAACCAGTGTGGGGGCTGGAGTCCTTGTGGGGGGGGCAGGACTAAACAAACACTGGTAACTAGGATGAGCTCAGGGCTCTGAGGGAAAGGCTCTGCGGGGGGTGATGGGAAGGAAGCCAGGCCGGGCAAGGCCAGGCCCCAGAAAAGTGAATGGAGGACGGACTCACTCATTCATTCAACCATGTACCTTCAGAAATTAAAACCTAGGACTCCGAGCTTCTCATCCAAGGAAGCTACGATGAGACTCCGAGCTCTAAATGTTTAGGAAGGGCAAACTTTCAGGTCCCGCCCCAATTTTTGAGGTATCGTGGGGGAAGTTAGCTAAGTGACCAAGTACCAGGTACAGATCTAAGCCTTACGTCTGTATTACCTCATTTAACCTCAAAATAATCTGAAGAGGCAGCACTTTATGTCTTTTCAAATCCCTGTCCCTACTTCATCTTCCCAATGACCCTCTAAAGTTAACAAAGCCATTTGACTGACTCTGAGGAAAGCAGGAAAAGGCAAAATGAGATTTCTAATAGGACTTTTCTAGTTGGTGAAGGTGGGACACCCTGGAAGGAGTTATGGGGATTCTCGTCTCCTGTGAAGATCTTTTCTATTCTGGGTTTCAGGGTTGGCTAAGCTGAAGGAAGGCGGGGTGCGCTTTCCAGCCCTTGACAGACAGGAGGTGGGGTATGCACCAATGTCGCCCGACGTGTTACTGGTTAGGAATGAGAAAATGGCACCCTGATACCTTTGATTTGTTTCTGAGAAGTCTTTAGAGAGAGGAACAATCATAGAGTTGGAGAAGTACTTTAAATCTGCCGGAGGGGCTTGAGACACCAGAGGCTGAATTCTGAGTGAAGTCAGCTGCCCTTTGTTTCACCAGCTACTTACTGGCTCGACAGCAGGATAGAAGGAAATGAGACACCGGGAGGGACTTCCCCATTGTTCGGGTTGATAGGGGCTCTGGCCTCCTGTGGGTGATTGTAAAGTCAATAGATTCCTCCCTGGCCAGGCAGCAGGGGGTGGGGTGAGAGGGGGGCGTGGGGGGATGGCAGTGGAGAGGCAGGGGTTCCCCCAGATGGCCTCTGGCCCGTTAAGGAGCCTGAGGTTTCTGAGGACGGGGAGGAAGAGGAGGGCATTTGCCGCAGGGCCCCGAGAGGGGAGGGCGGGCGTGCTGGGGTGAAGTCGGGGACGGCCGCCCCACGCCCGCTGCCCGTCCGCTTTGAGCTGCGTCCCCGCCAACAGCCCGGCCCCGGCCGGAGGAGCGAGCGCGGGGACCGGGAGCACCAGGAGCCGGGAGTCGGAGGCTGGGACGCGCGGCTCAGCCCGGAGGGAGGATCTGGTGTCCTCGGAGTCACGAACGGGCTCAGGGTGAGGGCTGGCAGGGCAGGGGGCCTGGACACTTGGACGGACCTGGGTGGTCGATCCCTCGCGCTGCCTGCGGCGCCCCCAGGGCCACGCCGACCTCCTGAGCCCTCCTCCCCAGACCGAACCGCCGGCGGCCGTCCCGGGACCGGACTCCTCTCTGCCCGCCCGGCGGCTGCCCGCTGCGCCGAGGGCCGGGGCCTCCGGGCACCAGCAGCAGCAGCAGCAGCGAAGCGGGGTGGGGGACCCCCGCGAAGCTCTGGGAGCGTCTGTGACCCGAAGGCCGGCGCAGGCCCGGCTGCGGAGACCCTGGGGCCCCCTGCCCCCTGGGCGGCCCGGGCCC
>LNAC01000053.1:5677423-5710704 GCA_002007465.1 Ailurus styani
GGGCAGGAAGCTGAGAAGGACAGCCGGACAATCCGTGGGACCCCGAGGGCGCCTCCCGCCCCTTCGGTCAGCTCCCTCCGCTCTTCGCGGGGGGACCGAGGCGCCGAGGTCCGCGGGACGCTCCGGATCCGTCGGGGACCTGTCCAGCCTGCCCTGCCCACCCATCCGTTCCGGGCGCGGGGTTCTCGCCCGGTGGAGTCCGCCGCGACCCCTCCGCGGGACAGCGTGCGGCTAACGGGGTGACCCTGCGGCGGCCCGCGGGCTCGGTCAGCAGAGCAGGAGACTTGTTTTCTCTAAGTCCCTTTATTTCCGTATTTGTCAGAGAGAGCGCGGGCAGGAGACGCGGCGCACAGAGGCACAGGGAGAAGCAGCCTCCTCGCTGAGCGGAGAGCCTGCCACGGGGCTTGATCCCAGGACCCCGGGATCCCGACCTGAGCCCACGGCAGACACTCAATGGACTGAGCCACCCAGGCGCCCCTGGAATATACTTTTTCCCGGAAAAGGGGAGGGGGTGAGCCCACAGCTCCCAGGGCCCCTTAAATGGGGGATAAATCAACATCGAAGCCTCCTGCCTCCCCTACCTGTGAGGAGCAGAAAAGGCCTCTTCCCAGTACAACCTCTGTCAGTCACTGGAAGCTCAAGGCTTCAGTATTGTTTCACGATGTGCCCAATTTATCTTTAGTTTTCTCCTGTGATTTTAGGGTCTGGGATGCACTCTGCTCTGGATCGTTCATCAAGGCCTGCACGTGCTTCGCCAGCTTATTCTAACCCTCAGTGACGCCCTGCTCTTCCGCATCCTCGCACTCACAGTCTGGACCTGCACAATCTAGCACTTAATCACGCAGGGTACTTATAAAGCCCTTGTGCAGTTTAGCAAGTGAATACATTTGGATGTATACATGATAGAAGCAACGGTAAGTATCTTACGAAAGCATATTTCATAGAATTTTTAATGCTTAGGTTTGCTTTTTGTTAACGTGCTTCTAATCCGCACAGGAGAGGCATATGTTTTACTGGAAAGATGACCTGGGTTTGGACGCTGCTTCCTTCGCTTAGCAGATATGTGACCTTGGCAAGTTCCTTAACATCCCTGGGTCCCAGTACCTTCATCTGTAAAGCAGGGTTCATGCGTTCCTTGATTTGTTGGCAGAATTAAATGAATGTAGTGTTTGTAGGGTTACCTGCCACAGCGCTTGACTGCAAATAGTAAAACCTCATTCAGTCTGGCGGATGAATCTGAAATCTTTTCCAAGTCTGATAAGCTCTTTGAATGAAGTGGAATGTATTTTTTAAAAAATTTTAAAAAGATTTTATTTATTTATTTGACAGAAAGAGAGATCACAAGTAGGCAGAGAGGCAGGCAGAGAGGAGGAAGCAGATCCCGGAGGGGCTCGATCCCAGGACCCTGAGATCACGACCTGAGCCGAAGGCAGAGGCTTGAACCCACTGAGCCACCCAGGCGCCCCTGGAATGTATTTTATTGGTGAGTTCTCAGCACAGACGTTGCTTCCTCCAAGAAACTTTCCTTAAATCTCCCGTCCAGTTCCTCAGGTTTCTAGTCACCTCACCGTATATTCTTGTCTCCCCAACTAGACTCATTTCTGTCAGATACAGTTCTCCTTCGCTTCAGTTTTTCCATTACCTAGTACATTGCTTAGATCAGTAAATATTATTTGAATAAGTTAAGCCTTTTAACAACAAGCAATGGTAGGGGCCCCTGGCTGCCTTGGTAGGTAGAGCATGTGACTCTCCATCTCAGCGGCGTGAGTTTGAGTCCCACACAGGGGTAGAGTTTACTTAAAAAAAAAAAAAAAGCAATAGTAAACATAACTGTGATATGACAAAATTAATTTCTGAACTTACGACTAATAATTTTTTCATAAGATAATCTTCTAGCAAGATAGCCCTTCTCACTAGCGCGCTCTTGACGTACCTGCCGTTCTTGAACTGCGTCTGGAGACATGGTCCGACTGCTTGTTAACTTTGTTCACCGGAGCCGGCCCCCACAGAACGACATTTCGTAGGTGTGGCAGAGACCACTGTCACCCAGCATCCAGTTTCCTCTTCTTTCTTTTAGTAATAGGACCCCGCCCCCCTGCCACCCGCACACTGAATTTTAGCACAGTGCAAGTCTGCCAGCCTGATACGACTCTGTCCAACCTCTCTCACAGTAGGGGTGGCCACAGAACTGAGTTCCGGTTAATGGAATGTGAATGAAGCAATGTGTGTAACTTCTCGGTCATGTTCTTAAAAAGGAAAGCTGATTGCTCTCCACTTCCTCCTCCTTCCTTCTGCTTGGTGAGACATGGGGACAAACTAAGCCTCCTTTGACCACGTCATACAAGCCTTCTCCACCAGTCAAGGACTGTCTACTCACGTCCTTCTGGTCTATTCCTTTATTTGGGTCTCTTTGTTATAGCAGCATGGCCTACATTCTTCGAAAAAAGATTAAGGGCGCCTGGGTGGCTCAGTCCGTTAAGTGGCTGCCTTCGGCTCAGGTCATGATCCTAGGGTCCTGGGATGGAGCCCCACGTCAAGCGGGGAGTCTGCTTTTCCCTCTCCCTCTGCCCCTCCCCCCTGCTAGTACACTCTCTCTCAAATAAATGAATTAAATCTTTAAAGAAAAAAGATTAAGATCACCATGAAATCATGAAATCTCAGCCTACTTTGAAGAATGTTTTCAAGGAGTTCAAAAACAAAATTGAGCCAGTTTCAAAGAAAATAGAATCTGCTGATGTTTAGTTTATTTAATGGCATTTTGTGAAAAACTATGGAATTTGCCCTGTCATGAGCATATTCAAATTTCTTGCAGGTGTGTAAACATCCTACCTCTTCTATTTAGCATAATATATTATTTATGATAACTTTGAAGTCCTAGACAGAGTGTGGGGCCACCAGCCTCTGAGATAGTTTAGTGATCTTCATCTCACGGTGTTTAGGCCCTTTCTGTGTTCCCTTCCTACACTGAATCATGGCTGGCCTGTGTGACCCACGCAGTGCTGTGAAAGTGACGTGTGTACCTTGCAAGGCTGAGTCATAAAAAGACATTTCAGTTTCCACCTTGGTCTATCTCTTGGATCACTTGCTCTGAGGGAAGCCAGCTGCAGGTCATGGGGTCACTCAAGCAGCCCAATGGAGAGGAACTTGGGTCCTCCCCAAAAGCCAGCACTGACTTGCCAGAATTTGAGTTCATTCATGTGAGTCACCTCACAGTAGGTGGCCAACCCTAGTCAAGCTTTTAGAAAACTGAGGTCCCATTTGACATCTTGACTGCAACCTCATGAGAGACATCCAGCCAGAGCCACCCAGCTGAGCTGCTCGGGAGTGATTCCCGACCCACAGAAACTGAGTGAGACAATAAGCGCTCGTTGTTGTTTTCAGTCACTACATTTTGGGGCAATTTGTTATAATAGATGTAATTTGTTAGAGTAGAGATCCGATGTGGATTGTGATTTCCCGGAGAGTAGGATTCATGAGTTACACCTATTCTGGTTCAGTTTACTGCATCAGTTACCTACCTCCTTTGCCTTGGAGGTTAGAGTATACTAGAATATCCGGTGCTGTGGGAGAGGCGAAATGACATTCCCTTTGAAACTCGGCATAATGCATCTGCGTGAGGAAAAACAAGATGTCAATCAGTCTATTTTGACCATTTTAATTTTCTGAGGATATTTAGGGTTCCCCAGGGTAGATGTGAGGACAAAGGAGTAGAACTCAGGTCTCAGGGTGAGTATCGGTATTTGTCATTCTGGAATCTCCCCAAGTTCTCTGTTCTCAATTCTTACGTGGGATGCGTTCGTACGGCCGGGTATATAGGGAAGCTCTGGTAAAGGGGGAGTCTCCAGTATCCCGTGGAAACTCACCTGGACGAAGGAAGTAAGACAATGTCTGGAGGGAAAGGAAAGGGCTGCCTGTCCTCGCGGGTAAATTCAGGCACAGGTCCTTTCCCCGGGGCCGGGGACAGCGCACAGCCAGCCAGAAGCACTGTGACTCCGAGTGGGCAGGAAGCGGCCCGAGCGAGGAAGGGCAGCTCCGCGGGCGAGACAGCGACCGATGGGAGCCAGGCCTGCCTCGGGCCCAGACTCAGCATGTTTATACCGCGGTCGCCCTCGTCTGCGGGTTCGCACCCCAAGACCCCGCTGGGTGCGTGAGACCGAGATCCACGGAGCCCTCCATCTACTACATGTTTTCCTGTTCTTACATATACCGGCGTCTTACATACCGGCGATGAAGTGTAACTTACAAGTTAGGTGCCGTAAGCGATCAACCACAGTCATAAAATAGGGCGGTTATAGCCACGCACTGTCATGAAGGTTACAAACGTGGCTTCTCTCTCAAAATGTCTTACTGTGCCCTAGTCCGCCTTCTCAGGATGACAGGCGAAAAGTAAACGCCTTCATGAGGAGACGAGGTGAGGTGAGGGACGTAGGTCACGGCCGACCTTCTGACGGGCTGCCAGAGACTCACCTGCTTCCGGACGGCGGTTGACCGCGAGTAGCTCGAGCGACAGAGAGTGAAAGTGCCACAGAGAGTGAAAGTGCCATGAGCGGGGTGGGGGAGGCGCGGCTGCGCAGTGGGCCTGGCCCGGAGGAGCATCGCTTCATTTCTGACGCGGCCGTCTTAGACTCTTGCTCACCAGGTCGGCAAGAGCCTCCGGGGCACACGGGTTGGGAGGTCTGGACCTGTGATCTTCGAGTCTCTATGGTGGTGGGTGCCCAGTGTGGGAACAGAGTGAGCGGGAGGGGGGACACTGGCGACTCAGAACTTTCACTTCCCCTCCGTGTGCTAGAGTACGTGGTGCTCTTAGTTTAGACACGGCTTACGCCTGGGGTCACGCAGGGCTCTGTGGGTGCTACGCTGGTCACCCTCAACAAGGGAGAGTGAATCACTTCTCAAAATTATATAGAAGATACTGAAGGAGGAAGATATTCTAGATTCCATCTAGCCAATGTCCTTCTTTTGCAGATAAGGAAACTGAGGCCCAGAGAAACCAAGTGACTTGCCCAAGGTCATACAGCTAATGTGGGACAGACTGCAGGTATCTTTATACTAAGGTCTTTCCATCATGCCACATTTGCTTCTCTCTACTAATTCCCATTATCCTACTAGCTCCCAACTTCAAGTTCTGGGTCACATTCAGAAAGTTCCATTTCCAGACTTTTCTACCAGTGGAGGGGTGAAGATGAAGAACCTGTGCGACTGCTTTTCGATAGAATGTCACCCCTTCCCCCGCCTCCCTTCCTCGTGCTGCTCTCAGTGAGGAACAGAGTCTACTTCCCCATGTACAGGAGGGCTCTCAGAAGCTCTGGGCTCCATTCAGTTTGTGGCAGGGGAAGCCGATGGCACGATGCCCTGGGATGCCCTCTCCTTTGGCAGGCCGACTGTATCGCACTGACGGTCATGGCCTAGCGCCCGCTGGCAGGGAGGGTGCCCGCCCATGCATTAACATGGTGCCTGGCATCCAGGGATGCCAGATGGCTGGCTGGACACCTCTGCTGCATCTTGCCCGGTGTGCTGGTCCTGGTTTGTGTCGCTTTTAGGTTTGTAGGTGTGTGGGAATCGGACAAGGGTGGTCTCTCTGTGGATTTAAGATACTGGCATCTCCAGATTGGCAGGAAGAACACCTCACCGCCAGCCTAGAATCTGTGCTAGCACAGACCTGGACTTCGGGAAACTCCTTCAAATGTCTCTGTGATTCCCCTCTCCCTATCTTTCCCCCACCGTAGAGTTTTTTGTATCCCCCCTTACTGGCCTCATCTCAGAAGCTGACAGCTCTTGGGGGTCTGGCTGGCTCAGTCAGATGAATGTGCTACTCCTGATCTCGGGGTGGTGAGTTCAAGCCCCGTGTTGGGTATAGACTGCTGAAACTAAGGAGATAAGGGGTGCCTGGCTGGCTCAGTCAGTACTCTTGGTTTCAAACCAGCTCAGGTCATGATCTCAGGGTCCTGGGATTGAGCCCTGAATTGGGCTCTGTACTCAGGATTCTCTCTCTCTCTTCCCCTTCTTCCCCTCCCCCTCTGCTCCTCCCTCCATTCACACCCTCCCTTTCTCCCTCTCTGTCT
Source organism: Ailurus styani (assembly GCA_002007465.1). Taxonomy (NCBI): domain Eukaryota; kingdom Metazoa; phylum Chordata; class Mammalia; order Carnivora; family Ailuridae; genus Ailurus; species Ailurus styani. The sequence goes on from LNAC01000053.1 coordinate 5,683,486, forward strand.
CCAATAAATAAATAAAATCTTTAGGGGCGCCTGGGTGGCTAAGTCGTTAAGCATCTGCCAGGGTCCTGGGATCGAGCCCTGCATTGGGCTCCCTGCTCCGCGGGAAGCCTGCTTCTCTCTCTCCCCTCGCTTGTATTCCCTCTCTTGCTGTCTCACTTTCTCTCTCTCTCTGTCAAATAAATAAATCTTTGAAAAAATCTTTATAAGTAAACAACAGAACTTAAAAAAAAAAAGAAGCCCACAGGTCTTAGTCTGAAGTCAAAGTCTCCAAGAAAGGGAAGGGAGAGAAATAGGGTGTAAATAGGTTTGGGTACGTGGGCACTGGGAAGAGGCAAAGGTACCTTGCTTATCTCTCCCTCAGGCTTCAGAAGCCTCTGGAGGCTGCCTATTGCCCGCTATTTCCACTGCAGTCCCAGAGAGCCTTAGATTGTGTCTCCACCTGCTGGACACCAAGGGGATCGACAACCCTGTCTCAGCCTTTTCTTTGTAACAGACTAAACGTCACTAATACTCCACCTTTACTCCAAGGTTGAATTCTTCCTTCTCGGAACCTGTTGAGGCCACACTTTTCTGTCTTCGGAGACTGGCTTTTCAGAAGACTGGATTCTAGGGAGATCTGGGTACAATTTCCCACGTTCGCTGTCCTCTCCCTATCAGTAGATCTCTCCGAGGCTGGACAGAGAGCAGCCTCCTGTTCGCGCATCGGTTGCCCCAGGTGTGGGGTGGTCGAAATCTGTGGCCTTCCTCACACCTGTTAACTCTGCGCACAAACAGAAAGCAGCAGATAGGTGCGTCATACTTAGGCAAAGATCACACGGTCTCTGCTAGGCCTTAGGGGCAGGGGGAGGAGGAAAAATAAAGAATTGCCCTTATTTGTCTCCATGTCCTCTCCCTGATTGGGATGTGTGTGTGTGGGTGGGGGTGTGTGGGTGTCCTCCCTACTGTTCTCTTCATGCTCGTGCTCTTCTCCTCTTCCCATGCCCACTGGCAAGGACAACGCCTTTCAAACCCATTAGCCATCCTTCAGTTCCTGTTGAAACCATGGACTAGCTAATCCTTGGAGTCCCTGGGCTACCTCTTCAGAACTGAAGTTCGTTTATAAGTAGTGACAACTCTCAAATGGATCCTTTATTGGTGAAATGGGACTATGTCAATAAATACCCTTAAAATTAATTAGGACACACAAGAATAATATCAATCCATGGAGGGTATAGGGCTAGGAATACAAATGACATCAGATCCAGAAATCTACCCTCCTTTCCCAGACTACATTGTGCTATACCCAGATTAAGTAAAAAAGCAGTCATTTCTTCTTTATTTTTTGGTTGCCTGACCTTGACTGAAAGGGTTCCCTTTGTATTTCAAGTTACTTTTTTTTTAGAGAAAGAGTGTGTGTGGGTGCGCATGGGCTGGTAGGGGGGGCGATGGGAGACGGGCGAAGGGAGAGAATCTCGGGTGGATCTTCACTGAGCATGGAGCCTGATGGAGGTGTCACGACCTGAACTGAAACCAAGAGTCCAATGCTTAACCAACTGAGCCACTCAGGCACCCCTCAAATTTTTTTTTTAAGATTTTATTTCTTTATTTGACACAGAGAGAGGGAGAGCAGCAGAGGGAGAGGGAGAAGCAGGCTCCCTGCTGAGCAACGAACCCAATGCCGGGCTCAATCCCAGGACCCTGGAATCATGACCTGAGCCAAAGTCAGACGTTTAACGACTGAGCCACCCAGGTGCCCCACCCCTCACAATTTTTTAATTTAAAGTTAGATATCAGGACACCTGGGTGGTATAGTCAGTTAAGCGTGGGACTCCTGGTTTCTGGTCAGGCCCTGGTCTCAGGGTCGTGCAACGAGCCCCCCATCAGGTTCCACGCTCGGCACAGAATCTGCTCGAGTTTCTTTCCCTCTCCCTCTCCTTCCCTTCTGCACCCCTCCCACTGCCCTGTGTGCTCTCTCTCAAATAAATAATAAAACCTTTTTTTAAAAAAAGATTTTGTGTATTTATCTGACAGACAGAGAGAGAGAGATCACAAGTAGGCAGAGCGCCAGGCAGAGGGAAAGTGAGAAGCAGGCTCCCCACTGAGCAGGAAACCCGATGTGGGGCTTGATCCCAGGACTCTGGGATCATGACCTGAGCCGAAGGCAGATGCCTACTGAGCACCGAGCCACCCAGGCGCCCCAGTAAATAAAATCTTTAAAAAAACATTTAAAAGGAAGAAATCAAGGAATAAGTAAACAATGTGTGGAGACAATCCTGTGCTGCCTGTACTTCCCGTCACCTGTGTATTAGGGACCCTAAGTTTTTTTTTTTTTTTAAAGATTTTATTTATTTATTTCACAGAGGGAGAGAGATCACAAGGAGGCAGAGAGGCAGGCAGAGAGAGAGGAGGAAGCAGGCTCCCCACTGAGCAGGGAGCCCGATGTGGGCCTCGATCCCAGGACCCTGAGATCACGACCTGAGCCGAAGGCAGAGGCTTTAACCCGCTGAGCCACCCAGGCGCCCTAAAGATTTTATTTAGTTATTTCACAGCGGGAGAGAGATCACAAGGAGGCAGAGAGGCAGGCAGGGAGAGAGGGGGAAGCAGGCTCCCTGCTGAGCAGAGAGCCCGATGCGGGCCTCGATCCCAGGATGCTGAGATCATGACCTGAGCCGAAAGCAGAAGCTTTAACCCACTGAGCCACCCAGGCGCCCATGGGACCCTAAGTTTAGTCATTGCAGCTAAAATGCATTGAATGCTTACTGTTAGCACTGCTAAGAACTTTAGTGCATTTTTCCCCATTTACACATTTACATGATTTTATGACTCAGGTACTGTTCCTTTACTATCTTCATGTTCTTAATCATTACTGTGCTATACTCTTTGTGATTAGTGTGTGGAGTTTTTAAGGAGCCATGAAGGACCTGGGTCCTTAAAAACTCAAAATAGCGTCATTATCTTCCTTGTAAATTCCTAAAAAGCCTTTATTCAAATATGTGGCTTGAGAAACTTTACCGTACATGAGAATGATATGAGGTGTACTGTGAAAAATAGGTTCCTGTGTGCTGCTTCCAGATATTCTGATTCAGGAAGTCTGGACCAAAGCCCGGGAATCTGCATTTTAAAATAAGCGCCCGAGTAATTATGATGTAGGTGATAGTTGGACTATGCTTTGAGAAACAGTGCCTTTGACTCTAAATGGCCCGAGGGTAGAGCTGTAACTATAACAAATCTTCCTGTGTACATCCCTTCGAATTTGCTGCATGGAGCGATAGGTGTGACATCGGAGTTTGTGCCGTCCTTGGCTGCGGACGGCAGACACTCCCTCTGCTCACTCAGGCTCATCTGATTTAGTTCCTGCTCCGAGGAGAGGCAGCCCTGCGGCCTCCTGCTAGACGCCCTTGGAAGAGAGGCTGTTAGACGTGAAGAGGCTTTTTCTCCTGCTTGTCTGAAATCTGTCCGTGCAGACGCTCGGTGAAGGCCGCAGACTTTGACAGCCTGGCCCTGGTGGTTCTGCCGTCTTCCCCGGAGAGGCCTGAGAAGAAGCTGTCATTTTTCTCTACGTTTTTGAAAAGCACAACGCAGGGGGCGGGGTGTAGGGAGCAGAGCTGAGGGTCTAAGCTCTTGCTGGTAAACAAGCTTTGAGGCAAAGGAAGGCAGCACTAGCAGGGGAGAAAGGGAGGGCTGCATGCGGGGCCTGGAACGAGCATCCTCTGGTCGCCGCCGGGGGGCCTCCCGTTCTGAAGGAAATAACTAGAAACAGTACTGGCAAACCGACCCTTGGCTGCCATCTGAAGGTTTGCCTGGAAACTGTGTTCTGAAAAGAAGTTTACATCAGAGAAGCGAGAGAATGAAGGGCAAGTCCTGAAGGAAAAGAAATTCGGCCCAAACCGACAGCGAGCACCTCAAATAGCCCCGAGAGGCTGCAGGGACGTGGGGGAAGCTCTGTAATCTCTGGCCTACGCGACGCAGCCTAGAGGCTGCTTTTCAAGCCCTTTTCACAACAAGCCTGGCTTGGGGGGCTGTGAGGACTCTTTCTAGCTCCTAGAATGAATGATGGTCCTTTAAAGAATTTCTTTTCCCAGAGTCGTGAGTCTGTCACGGTTTGTCTCCCTCTCTGATTTCTTCCCCCTCAGTTTTCGCTCCCTTCCCCTGTGATTCTCTGTGCTGGTTCCTATGTTCCGCATATGAGTGAAACCGTATGATAACCGTCTTTCTCCGACTGACTTCGACGGGGCTGCTGGGGGGCGGTGGGGGGATGGGGTGACTGGGGGAGGGGCAGTAGGGCGGGCACTGGGCGCTCTCCGCAACTAGCGAATCTCTGAACACTGCATCCCAAACTAATGAGTTACTCTATGCTGGCTATTTGAATTTCAATAAATAAAAAAATAGATGATGTTCAAGGTTAAAAAAATAATTTATTTTCCCCTTGACACCTGGGGGCAGATTAACCAAAACTCCAAATTGGGAAATTAGGGAACTCCCCAGTTGCTCTGGTGAGGTTTTAACACACTAGATGGGAGTCAGTATGATGAGGGCAAAAAGCCTTCACTTTCTAGGTTACTTTCTTTCCACTGCTTCTCTCGCCTCAGCTAGATAGCCTCAGAGAATATTTTAAGGTTGACAGGAACGTTCTAGAGAATAATCAAAAGTAAAGCAAGCCCTAGAAATGCTTGTATAATCTGCCTCTTTAAACATGTTTTTCAACTGATAACAAAGAAAACAAAACTGTAGGGTTGGACTGAACCTTGGAGGTCATCTAGTTCAATCTTACTTTATGGGAGACAGGAATGAGGCACAGAAAGTTTAACTGATGTTTCCAAGGTTGCAGGGCTGGTCTTAGATGGAAGATAAGTTTGTACGGACTCTTGGTTCAATGTTACCTCTCCCAATTGCCTTCATAACCATTGTTCTCAAGTAGTTTTTGCCTGCCCCTGCCCACTTAGTACTCAATACCGTAGCAACACACTTTTGACTTTTTTTTTTAAGGGGGGGGCAGGTTGGCATATGGCACTTTTTTCTTTGGACTTTGCAGGTAACTGATTTCCTTAAAAAAAAAAAGATTTAACTAATCTTATTATAATACAAATATTCAAAACTTCCACACACCCTAGAGCAAACTCTCAATACTTCAGGTGCTGATCATCTAGTTTCCTTTTCCTTCCAGATGCCGTCTTAGTCTGCTCCTCCAGCTGGTCAGATGATTTTGTAAGCACTGAATAATGCTTGGCACTGTTTCGTTTTTGCTTAAAAATATTGAGAGTGGTTTGTTTCCTGTTCTTTTTTTTTTTTTTTTGTTTCCTGTTCTAAACCTTGACTGCTATAGGCATTTGAAGATAATTACAATACAACTCAATAAATGCGATGAAAAATAGTATGAACAGAGGACAGGAGGAGCCCAGATCAGAGAGCCTGGAATAGTTACTCAAGGAGGTAACATTTGAGTTGGAAGTTGAAGGTGGAATATGCTAAGCAGAAAAGTGTTGGGACAGGGAGGAAACAAGTGCATTTTAGAAAATGAGATGTGCCAAGGTGTGGTCACTGAAGAGCAGTGTTAGAGAGATGGTGGGTTCATTCTGGCTCAACTCTGAGCAGAGTCAGAGAGAGCAGGGCTGGAACAAGTGTAAAATGGAGTGGGATTTGGAATGCTGCCTTTAGGGGAAGCTGACCTCACTCCAATTCTGGTTCCTCCATATAGCAATTAAGAAACTCTGGTCAAATCTCCTATGTTCCATGATCCTCAGTTTCTTTATTTACCAAATGGGGGCCTAATAATATCTACTTCATGGGGTTATGTGGAATTAAGTTTGACAATGCATATAATGTACTTTTTGTCCAGCACTCGGCACATATCAAGTGCTCAAAAGGTCTCTGCTGTGATCAGCAGGTAAACTGGGAATGGACTACTAAGCATCTCGAATGCTGTGCTGAGGCAGGTGGAGGACATACTGAAATGGGGAAAACCCTGTGGCTAAAACTTGGGAGGCTACTGTAAAAGTCCAGGCAGGGCTGATGATGGGAAAATGAGGCAGTGGTGGTGGAGAGACAAGGAGCTGGTTGATGTCAGAAGTCGTCTCTGCCACTGAAACGCTGGGATTTGGGGACTAACTGAATTTGAGGAGTCCCGAAAAGATCATTAACCTAGATTGGTCATGTACGAGGAAGAACAGGTCTAGGTGGTAGCTGAAGCTCAAGGCTCTTAGCATCTCCAAGTCCAAGGCCTGTTTGAGGAGAGTAGCCTTAATAATTCTTCAGTTCTACTGCCTTGGGCATTCGAGGAGCAGTGGGTTGTTTCTTGTGATGCCGGTGGGTAGGAGCCACATCAGCGTTACTTCTTGAACTGGGAGCAGCTGAACTGCGGGCTTCCTAACTACTCTAGGAGCAGCAAAGACTTTGGAGTAGTCTTTGGAGCTGCTTCTGAAGTCCAGTCCAGAATTTGTTTCTTTAGCCCTCCCAATGACTCTGTGATCCAGAACAAGTCCTGCTTAGACTAGCTCAGTGGTATTTTCTGCAACAAAACCTGGATCAATATGGGGGGACAGAGTGTGTGTTTATTTTTACTGATGTATTTTTAAAGATTTTAAGTAATCTCTACACCCAACGTGGGGCTCAAACCCACAACCCTGAGATCAAGAGTCACATGTTCCACTCACTGAGCCAGCCAGGCATCCCTATTTTTTTTTTTTAAGATTTTATTTATTTTATTTGACACAGAGAGAGAGATTACAAGTAGGCAGAGAGGTAGGCAGAGAGACAGGGAGAGGAGGAAGCAGGCTCCCCGCCGAGCAGAGAGCCCGATGCGGGCCTCGATCCCAGGACGGTGAGATCATGACCTGAGCCGAAAGCAGAGGCTTCAACCCACTGAGCCACCCAGGCGCCCGGCATCCCTATTTTTAAATTTATTAATTTATTTGGTACATGAGGCTGGGAAAGGGGGTGTGTGTGTGTTTTAAAGAACAAATGTAACCTTATTTTTGTAGCTTGAACAGTTCAAGATTAAAGACTATTTATTAATGAAAAGGATAACACATATAAGAAAAGAGTTAAAGAGAAATAAAATTAAGGTAAAAAGAAAAGAGGGAATAACTTACGAAAGATTGTGGAGGATAGACGTGGTGTGACAGCCAGCCTCCAAGACAGCCCCCCAGTGTTCCTTGTCTCCTGGTATTCACGCTCCTGTTAAATCCGCTCCCGCACTGACAAGGGCTCAGCGGTGTAACCAAAAGCATATTGTGGAAATGATGTCCTGTGACTTCTGTAGTTAGGTCATAAAAGAATTTACCGTTTCCGTCTTGCTCTTAACTTACTCTGGAGGAAGGCCGTTGACATGTTGTGAACATGCTGGAATTTCTGCCAACAACCAACACTGATAGGCCAAGCAAATAAGTGAGCCACCTTAGAAGCAAATCCTCCAGCCTCAGGCAAGCCTGCAGAAAACTGCAGCACCAGCTGACATCTTGACTGCAATCACATGAAAAACCCAAGCCAGGATTACCCACCTAAGTTATTCCCGAATTCCCTACCCATAGAAACTGTGAGGGTAACAGAGGTTTATTATTGTTTTCATCCACTATGCTTCGGGGAAATGTGTCATGCACCAACAGATAACTAATACACCGGGAAACAGTACAGGTAAGGAGGATGAGGGTAGCCTTGGAGAGGAAGTGTACCCTTGAAATAAAGGGAAAGTGGATGCTCTAAGACTTTAGTCTAGGGATGGGAAAAAGAGGAAGTTTGATGACCAGTATTTTCTCTAGAGAATAAGAGGCAAAGCTATCTGCTCAACGCAAGGATGGGAAGTAGGAACTATAAAGTTGAGAATAATAAAAAGGGTGCTGTGGTCATCAGGTCAATCTGAAAAAGCCAAACAGGAATGAGTATCTGAGTTAAGAAATCATACGTCTGCAATGGAGTCAGTTGGCACACTTACGTGATTTTCTACCACTATGCTCAATAACCTAGAAGAAATAGAGTATAAGAGATGGTGGGTTTCACTTGGGAATTGGTGAAGCAGAGATAGTAAAAGAACAACAGGGTCAAGAAAACTCAGGGTGCTGATTTAGGCCACTGAAGTGACTGACAATGAAATCCAAGCTAATGGACATGGGAATGAGTTCAGGAGGACGCTCATAACCTGGAAGAATGAGACATTGAGTGCAAATTACCATTTAGGGAAGCAGGATGGGTCTAGAAGCCAAAGGCAGTAAATCAGAAATTAGAAGTCCCACGATATGGTCACAGCCAGTGCTAACAAGCCCTGGATCCTTGGCTAAGATAACATTTTTGTGGCTTTTTCCTCTGCCCTGGGTTAAAGTATGGAAAATGCCAAGTAAGAACAGTGGTTTGCCTATAGTAAGTACTCTGTAACTATATGCTAATTGTTGCTAAAGTTTTGAAATATTGTACTAATTGATACACACATATGAAGCATAATAAGATAAATACCAGGAAGGGTGCCTGGGTGACTCAGACGGTTAAGTGACTGCTTTCAGCTTGGGTCATGATCCTGGGATTGAACCCTGTGTTGGGCTATCTGCTCAACAGGGAGCCTGCTTCTCCCTCTCCCTTTGCCTGCTTGTACTGTCAAATAAATAAAATCTTAAAAAATAAATACCAGGAATCCTATCACCCAACTTATTGAACAGAATATTAATACACTGTGTTTTTTCCTTATCCCATCCCCCGGGCTTCTCCCCTGAAGATAACCATTGTCTTTTTTTTTTTTTTTAATATTTTATTTATTTACATGACACAGAGAGAGATCACAAGTAGGCAGAGAGGCAGGCAGAGAGAGAGGAGGGAAGCAGTCTCCCTGCTGATGTGGGGCTCGATTCCAGGACCCTGAGATCATGACCTGAGCCGAAGGCAGAGCCTTAACCCACTGAGCCACCCAGGCGCCCTAATAACCACTGTCTTGAATTTTGTGTTTATCATTTTCCTTCCCTTTTTAATGCTATGTCCCCCATTTGTACAGGGCCTGTTTCTTCATATGCAAGATGAAGCTTTGGATTAGGTGCTAATCTCCCTTCCAGGTCCAAGGGTATATGAGATGTGATGGGTGGGCATCAAAATTACATATCTAGTGGAACCACGTAACGAGTGCTTATTTTTCAAGGGTTTTACAGAGCTAAAACACTGACTCTTCTGTTGAAATCTCCAATTCAACAAAAGGGTATCTCAATGGAGTTTCTAATCTCAAGATCAAGACTTTCCATCACTTTCAATTTGCACCTCGGCTAGAAAGTTCTGCTCTAGAGAAAACCAACACAAGGAGCTAAATAATCTAAGCCCCTGACCCTATCCAATGAAAACCTGAAAGCCAAGACTGAGGAAATAGAACTGAGACAGTTGAACTAGGAAAGCGTATTTATTTCAATGACAAGTACTTTAATAAAAATGAGGAGACATGGCTGGGTTCGTATGCAATTTTTCATACAAACTGGATTTATTTCCTCCATAAAAATGTGTGTGTGCATGTATAAAACTAAACTTGTCTTCTGCATGTTTCTTCAAAGATTCTTATGCTATTTTAGTTTTTATATAAAACAGTCTTTAAATAAGGTAAACACAAACGCAAATCTGCTGACCATATGGTTGTTCTCCAGGGTTACTGTCTGGCCTAGGACGCTATTTTTCCTAGCTATAAACAATCTGAACTTTTGTATTTGTCTCGCCAGTTACCAAGTTTATGAGTTAAGTGAGTTGGACCCGGCAGTGGAATTGCAGTGTAAAAGGGTAAATCCCCTATTCATACACAAGTCTGCATTTATCAGACCTCGGTATGGCTGGAATAGAAAGTCACCTGAGACTGCGGGTATGGGTAACAGGTTCATGTGTCTTCAGTGGCCTCTCAAGAGGCCATGACTGTAAAGTAGGATGTGAATACGTTCCAAACCTTAATGGTACCAGGAAGACAGTGATCAAAACAGAGTGGTCACTACAGTAATTTTCTCCTGGTATTTAGGCAGTTCTCCTTATTCTACCTACGGAACTGGCATAAGAAAACAGATATTTTTTTAAAGGTCTCCTTTGCAAGGCCAGTCCTGCTTCAATCATTTAAAATTTAGTATACAAGCCACCTTGAGTTTTAGAACCTGCCTCTTTAAAGACGGCAGCAATAAGCATGATGTCATCTCCTCGGTTTCCGCCTACCTTGGGGTTTAACACGAGCTGTGGGCACAGTAGGCACTCCAGGCCCCCAGGAACGCCAATATTATGTACGTATGTTTTGTCTGAGGTTAGGGCTAACACAAAGAGCTACCACTCTGCCTCCACAACGACAGTACTGCAGTGCATTATTTGAAATGAAATCCAGATACTCTCCATGTTTAGCTCCCGTACAGCTACCAGGAGAGCTCAGCATTGTCTTTACCTACATTGTGTTTATTCCTGGTGAGAACATTTGCGAATCACAATGGCACTTCCAGAACCCCTACAGAGAAAGGCAATCTTCCAAAAAAGCAAATCCTCTCTTTGGGGTGGAATATGGAGGCCCTGGAGAAGATCGAAATGCAGGCCTTAAAGGCTCTCTGGGCTAAGCTTTTGCAAAACACCTCTGCATTTAACCTTTTAACCATTAACGCTTGACTTTAGCTGAAATTAAAACAGAATATTCAGCTGCTTGCCTGTCCTCATTCCAAAGGGAGGGCATTCTCTGAAAAAGAGGGCTCACAGGTAAGTAAGCTTCTCCTCCCCAATTATTCTAGTTTTTGGGAATCCAAAAATCGTCAGCAAACTAAATCCAGACTAGTGAATTCTAGGCCCAATAATCGCCCCAAGCAGTCTCTGAAAGCTCCCGGACCAGACAAATTGGCTGCTTTCATCATTAGTTTACTGAAGAAACCAAAGGATTATTTATTTTGTGAGCTAAGAAATTAACACAGGTAGGCTTTCTCCTACTGTGAGTGCTACTCATTCTCAAAATGGTCAGATGTTTTGTGATTTTATGATTTCTATTTGATTCCTTTGTTGAGCTGTATTCAAACAGCTAATTCTTTGCAATGAGACTCACACCCCTGCTTGTTTTCCCTAAACTAGGTAGGTTCTGGTTTACAAGTATAGTATAATAGTTTTGTTCTGTCATCACCCAAACAAATGAAATCAAAGGGTTTTGTATTTTCCAGTAAAATAAGACAAATAACCTTAAGCTGGTGTGAGGTATTGACTGATACACAAATAACCAGAATTAGTGACATAATTGGGTGTTCCCCCCCAATACATTATCATCCTCTTCAGAGGAAATGGTCTAGTTATTCACTTAAGATCAACAGTTAGAAGCAGAAATACCACTGTACTGGGATTATCTTGAACCCGTTTTTAGGGACTGTAACTAAATAAACAGTTCTGTTTCTATTAGGAGAGGATCCTGTTTTGTGTAAATATCATGAAAGAAAGCATTCCACAAGAGCCCACTCTCCCTTCTCTGTACTAGATAGATCGTTTTTGAAATTATCAGTGTCCTTCATCCAAGCTCTTATCTATACCAAATCTCCAATCCCTCTCCCTGCCAGATAGATTTAGAACCAAACGAAACCTGAAAAAACCAACCGACAAAAACAAAAACACACAAAAATGCACAGATAATCCAAAACAACAACAACAAACTTGGTCTGGGAGATTACAAAGTCTCCTTGTAAGAGCCAACTAAATGTGAGGGTAGCAGAGCCTTGGGGGTTTCAGAAATCTGACTTCTTATACACACATTCCAAGACAGTCAGCAGGACCATCACACATTGGAAGCTTTGAAGCTTAATCAAATTTCACACATAGGTGGAAAGCTTATCTCTTCTCCACAAATACATTGCTCCTCTCCTCCATTCGAATCTTCACTCCTACATAATCTACACCTGGTTTGACAGCTCGTAAAATTTCTACCTGGAATGTGGGAGAGATGAAAGAAATAAAAGAAACCTACTCTAGGTTGGAAATATTCAGAAAGCAAGGTGTTCTAAAGATTCTAAACAAGAATGGGGTGTTTTGCTATCTAAATGCGATCAACCTCTTGAAGACTCTGGATAAGGAGATGTCTGATCAAAAAAGGACCATTCCTATAAATTTTAAAAAGAATCTATCTGTAACACAAATACACAGTAACTTTTACCAACCCAACTTTCTTGCCTTCGTTTGCTGGATCCTTAAGGTAACTTTAAATAATTATGTTTCATTAATGTGAAATGGAATGTGATTTCTGACCTTGGGGCTTCAGGTACTTAACCAAACTATCAAGCTATCTACACTGATGTTTTATTTGAAACAGTTTTGAGTTTGAGGGTTCCTTCTTGCATCAAATGAGTGAAGACTCAAAGCAGGGAGGGAAAAAAAAAGGTACTTGTCAGTTTGAAAGTCACAGACAGTTTATCTTTCTATGATTAGGAGGAAAAAACCATGAAGAACCCATTGGTAGCAGGAAGAAGCAAGAGTCTTCTAGGGTCTGGCACCTGCAAGGAAAAGAGAGGAAAAAAAAGAGTTCTTAGTTCCGTTCAGTGATAAAAACACCAACTGCATCTGATAATAGTCCACATAACTACAACCCGATTAACATCTCTTAGTCAGCTGGAAGAATCTGACATTGTTAATGGCACAACACCAAGTACCTCCTGACCCTTAGCTCTTCAGTGCCACAGAAGCTTATTAATTGAATCAAAAACATTCTACAGAGAGATCACTGTACAATCCTTGTGTCGACAGTTTCACGAGTGAGAAGAAAATCAGAATTGACTATCCATACAATTGATTTCTCCAGACAATTCTGGATTAATTTCAATTAACTTATATTGATCTTTTTCTCTTCTCATATGTTCTATCTGCTCATTAATTCAGTAACATTTTTTGAGCTGTTATATATTAGGGGAATAAAAATTAATATCACCTGCTTTGAGACACTGATCTAGTAAAAAGTAGATTTGTTGATAAAAACACAAGGTAAAAAGCTTATCAAGTGCAAGATGAACAAACCCTCTTCGTGTATGTGCCGGAAAATCTCCACCCTCACTTAAATTCCTTAAGGGGATAAATCCTATCTTCTCTTTGTTTTGTATCTTTCCGAAGAAGCTAGAGAATTCTGTTAACAACTGGCATTCAAAAAAATGATACTTTATTTTTATTAAGAGGATTAAAAAGGTCTGTGGCTGTTTAAGGATTGTTACCTAACCTAGGATAATTTTTCTCTCCTGATTCCTCAGAGATTATAGAGAAAAATACATTTTTAGCACGTAAGGGGTTTAATAGTGAAAAGTTAAGTTCCCAAGGAGAGAAGGTATTTAGTCTTAGGTGTTAGCTTCTCCTAGGCTTTCACCTTAAAATTTTAAATCAAATTAATTAATTTTTAAAGATTTTATTTATTTGACAGAGAGAGACACAGCGACAGAGGGAACCCAAGCAGAGGAGCAGCAGAGAGAGAGGGAGAAGCAGGCTTCCTGCTGAGCAGGGAGCCCGATATGGGGCTCAATCCCAGGACCTTGGGATCATGACCGGAGCCGAAAGCAGATGCTTAACGACTGAGCTACCCAGGCGCCCCTAAATTTTTTTTTTAAAGATTTATTTGAGAGAGAGAGAGAGAGAGAGAGAGAGAGAGAGAAAAGACCACGCGCGCGTGTGTGAGCAGGGACAGGACAGAGGGAGAGGGAAGCTGCTTCCAGGGAGCCTGATGTGGGTGGGGCTTGCTTCCAGAAACCTGAGATCATGACCTGAGCCCAAATCAAGAGCTGGCTGCTTAACTGACGGAGCCACCCAGGCGCCCCTAGTGTTTTTCCTTGTCATTTCTACACTCAGTGTGGGGCTCAGACTCACAACCCTGAGATCAAGAGTCGCATGCTTCCGAGTGAGCCAGCCAGATGCCCCCAGACCATTTTGATTAGGTAGCAATCCGTACTATATGAGAACCAAGCATCCCGGGCAGTGTGTTAGAGAAGGATTCAAAGTTCACCATTCATCCAGGTGGTGTGTGCTTTCCTGACACACCCCAGTGCCGTTGTGTCTCTTTCCCTCTGGGCCCGAATCCAATTTTCTGGTTTCTGCGTGTATTTAACAATTTGACATCAAAACCTACTAAGAAAAATGGCTAGCACATAGAAGCAACCCATAAATATCATCGTCCACAGCTAAGGGGTATTTGCTTTTAGAATCTCTTTTCTGCTTCTCATCAGAAGAAACATCAGTTTAGGTACAAAATGAACCCTAACTCACTGGAGATCCATCTGCTTCACTGTCCAGAGGAAGTGAATGAACTGGAAGGCAAGAGGCCAATTACTCACTCATTAAATAAATATTCACAGAGACTTACTATCTGCAAGACAGTGGGGATATAGTCTCATTCCTAGCCTAACAATATTCCTTTTGGCAGGAGCAATACGGCTGGGCAATCTCAGCCAAAACAGCATTGGGAGAATCAAATTTGGCTCTGCCATAGTCATATAGGGTTACCTCAAGGAAAGGTTTCATCTGTAAAAAGTAAAAGATTTTAGTCTCTTCATATAGATTTTGTGAGATTCTGCAAAATCAAATATTCAGATAAGATCAACAGTACAAGCTTCTTAGAGACCCCAAACTTTTAACAGCTCATTAAAAAGAGGATGCATTTTTTGCTGAGTGTTAAACTGTACTGCACAGGGAAAGAATTGCAGAGCAGTGAAGCACAGCTGTCTGATTAATCTCAGTCCATTAAAAAGGCATGATAGATCTAGAATGCAACTTTGATAAAAAAAAAAAAAGAAAAAGAAAAAGGAAAAAGGCAATGTGTACTAACGTTAGGGCAAACAACTTGGCATGTTAACAGAATTCTAATTTAACCAGTAAATGCCTATTCATTAGCGTGTAGAGCCATAACAGAAGCTATATACTTAAAAAACACAGGCACACACAAAGCTTTAATTTGGTACCATAATCTGAAAGAAAATTGGACCCAAATTGCTTTATGTCCAGTTAAATCTTGCTACCATCTGAAGAGACAGTGAAATAAAACTGAAACACTTACTTGATGAGATATTCAGTTACTGTGCATTTCCATCTATGGAGTAGAAATATTTCAAAATAAATACACCATGACAATTGAAATTCACTCCTTCCCCTATTCTTACTAAACACAAATGACTTATTCTTGGGGTATAATGAATTACAATAGAAAAGGGGAAGAATTTGAAATGAGTGATTGGATCCTGTTCAAGAGCATGGGAAAAAAACAGTATATCACCTATCAAGCCTTTAGGCATATGATTTGGTGATCTCATTTTTAGGGAAGTTCAAGTATCCAAAGGGAAATATTTTAAAGGAAATCCTCTAGCCACCTAAAAAAGTAGCTCAAACAGTAGCAAAGACTGAAATCCAGGGAGTCTGAATTTGGGGGCAACATTATGAAAGTTTGTATTAAATGAAAATGATAGTATCTTGGGTGTTCCACATGTGGGAATTTATCAGGGTGCTAGGATATGAATTTAGTACCTATTTACTCGGCACGGCCTCTGATGTCTAGTGAAGACATCAGAAATTTTTAACCCACTGAGCCACCCAGGCGCCCGACATCAGAAATTTTTTATGCTTGTTTCTATACCTTGTTACTTTCATTTTCTTTCTACTCATTTCCTTTTAAGTCTCTGCAATACAATTTCTAATCCCAATTTCTACTGATATTATGCCTTGAGTGTCAGGGATGAATTCCTCCTACCCATTATCAGTAGACTTTTCACTGGTCTCCAAATTTACCCAAGGTATTTGATGTCAGTGGTCATCCCGACTTGAAGATATTCTTTCGGAATATTTTCTTCTACTTTCCTGCTCATAATTTCCTGTTACTAACCAGGGCAGGGACTAGGGTGAAATGAGTGAGGTGCTCAGAATGCAAAATTTAAGGAGGCACTCAATCTCAGGGTCACGTGAGGTAATGTGCTAACACTGAATATGTCTTTGAAGAACCAAGACCAACTGCATTCAGCACAACGAAAAGAGTACAAGCATCTTGCCTTTATTTCACTTACTGTTTTTCCACGGCAGAACATACGGCAGAGACTTGGGAACACGCATGCCTGAAGCCAGGTTACTCTTATGTTCCATAACTATGTTGCTTGCAGGGCTGCAAAAACAAAGACAAATTTGCCTATGCCAGCATATCTGTATTCCTCAGGCAGGCACACACAAGACAATCAAAATGTGTTTTTTGTAATTTGGGGGAAAACAGCAAACTACATTCTGAAATGTAAACACATTTCCATCAAAACATTCTTGCAATTAGAATGATTACTACTTCTCTGAAAAGCTCGCTGTTCTGTACAAGCATTAAGATGGGTCTAACCATTTTCATTTTCCAGAAATTGAGATAAACAGCAATGCCATCTACTGTTCAGCTGTCTGACAGGCTCATCAGCTCACTCAATAAACGTAAGAGATAAAATAAATGCCAAGACAACAAAACCAAAGGCAATAAATCTCAAAGAACTGAGGTAAAATTAAAACTGTACTATTAAAATTCATCTTTAAGTTTTTCCATTTTTGTGCACACGCAAAATAAGGCACATGTACAATTACTAACTTACCTTAGGAGCTAAGAAATAAAAATTGATAAGCATTCTATTTGGGGAAAAAAATGAAGCCTAGCACCTCATTCCTTCATTTTCTAATCCATAAATATTCTCATTTCTGAATATCTGAAACTTGATCTTCTAAGGTTTGAAGATGAAGTAGTAATGAGAAATCTCATAGATTTAAATTAGACAGAGGGGTGCCTGGGTGGCTCAGTTGGTTAAGTGGTTAAGCGTCTGACTCTTGATCTCAGATCAGGTTTTGATCTCAGGTTTCTGAGTTCAAGCCCCACACTTAGATACAAATCAGATACAAAATCAGTGGAAAGAAGAGATGCAATTTCTTCCCCACCCAATAGGTACTCTGGCTTGCCCAATTTCAAATCAAGAACTTTTAAGATTATTTTTTCTTAGACACTAATTACCCAGAGCGGTGTTGCTGGAGAATTTTTTTCAAAGTATTAAAATAACACCAACTCAGCAAAAACTCAACTTAGACATAAGAATGTCCGGTACCACTGTCTCCCTTGCTAGACTATAAACTAGTATTTTTGTGTTCCCACAGTGATTAACACAAAGCACGTGATCTTTTTATGAATCGAGGAGTAAAGAAAGAAAATAACCCAACAAAACTGTCTAAACTAATTTACCACCAAGTAATATCATTAAGGAAAGAGATCAAACCATGTTTGGTGGCTTCTTTTGGTAACAGAGCACTTGGATTTTGGGAGGCAGTGCTGGGAATGAGCCCATTTCATTTACCTGTTGTTGCCACAGTAGTTGGCTGTGCCCCAGACAAATGGGGTGCTGGTCTGTTCCCATAGATCTGCCAAAGAAAGCGAAAAACATAGTTTGTGGCATTCCTAGGTAAAACACCAGTTTATGCTAGTTGAATCTGGAAGGTGGGGAATAATACACCTAAGTTTAGAGAAGCAAGTAAAAATTGATCAAGTACCCTGCTGAAGTGACATAGTAGCAGGAATTTAATTGAAGGATATAAACACAAGCAACATAAATAATAATAAACGTGCCCAGTAACAACCAAACACAGATGGCACAACACAATTTATGGAAAAAAGCAGATGTAAAGAAGTGCTTTTTCCGATCAAGAGGGATAGGCTGTTTCACGTGTCTGCACAGTGATACAAATGTGCTCGTTTTGGGGCCCCATAAAAACAATAAGGCGTTCTGAACAACATCGTATGTTCATAAAAAAGGAAAATCTCCCTTCTGTCTAGAGCAAGTGACTTGAGATTTAGACATTGTGAAGAAAAAGATGTAGAGACACTTCACCTTTATCCCAGTCTTCATCACAAGGAGGGCACTGCCACGTGCTCGCAGCCAGAGTCTCTTGTCCAAGGTTCCGGGTTTGGTTGACTGCGAGAGAATACAGATGCTGATGTGAGCGGGGGATATCGTCAGGTTATTATGTTAAAGGGGTTAAGTGGGTTTAAAGGTTTCAGGGTTGCCTAATAGGTCTTTGTTTCTGAAAAACGGATGCTATGAAAGCTAAACAGAGGTCTTATCCCCTTGCTGACAGAAGAAATAGGAGCAGAAACGAGGATGTTTACTATATTTATGGCTATAAAAGGATTTTTATTTTTAGATGAATTGGTAAGATGGATCAGGCTGTTCAGAAAAGAAAGGAGTCTGATAAACACAGCCTGACAACCTTTTATTGAGGAGATAAAATACTCAAGGGCAGAACAGTACTATTCTTCTGAAATGATGAAAGCCAAAAATCAAGGTGATAATGGAGTATAATACAAATCTGAAGGGGCTAACCTCTAGGACTGAAACCTTTTAGCTAGTCTTACCAACATCCTGCTCAATACAACTTTTATCGTCACAGCTTGAGATATGATGACTGATCTCGGCCCGAGGAACCTGGTGGCGAGCATTGAAGGGACAAGTAGCCAATTTGTTCGCGACATCAGGATGATTCTGTGGAACAAAAGTTAAGGGGTCTGTCAATTCTTTGATTCTCTTCAGATTCAAAGAGAGTGGCTTAGCCTTATTCTATAAATGACTCCTTTAAAATCTCTCAATAAACTTGCGGCTTAACTATGGTAGGTAAACTCATGGTAGAAAATTAAAAGGGAATGAATTATTTCTCACTCTCACAGACTATACAGATGACCTCAAACTCATCAAAATGTAAGCTGCTTTCTTATGCACGCAGAGACCAACAACACAGATACTGGGTTTAGAGTGGCTTTTATAGGGGAGTAAATAGTGAATTTAAGATTGGTTATTTATTATTGTTTTATTAAAGATTTCATTTATTTATTTGAAAGAGGGACAGTGATAGAGGGAACACCAGCAGGGGGAGCAGGAGAGGGAGAAGCAGGCTCCCCGCCAAGCAGGGACCCTGGGATTATGACCTGAGCCAAAGGCAGATGCTTAACACTGAGCCAGCCAGGTGCCCCAGCCCTGAGTATGTGAACCACATTTCTCAGGGTCCCAAGCCTCTGGCAGCACAGCCTGTGATGGTTGAGCTCTTCGGATGTCTCTGAAGGGTGATGTTCAGGAAACAGTAGCACAAAAGGCTACTCTCAGTCCGCACTGCAGCCTTGGCCTGCTACTGCCGGGCGATAGCGCTGGAAAACAGCTGTTGGGGAGGGAGCCGCGGAAGACGCCGGCTGCGCAGTTTTCAGATTGCCACAGTGACTGTGCCTGAAACGGGGCTGCGAACGATTTGACCTTTATTTCAGCTATTTCACTAAGGAAAAGCCCAAATGGGAGAGTCTACTCTGCTGATCAAGTTCTTTAAGACAAAACAAAACAAAAAAACAAACCCAAAGTGTTTTGTTTTTTTTTTAAAGATTTTTTATTTATTTATTCATTTGACACAGAGAGAGAGATCACAAGGAGGCAGAGAGGCAGGCAGAGAGAGAGGAGAGAGGAGGAAGCAGGCTCCCCGCTGAGCAGAGAGCCCGATGTGGGCCTCGATCCCACGACCCTGGGATCATGACCTGAGCCGAAGGCAGCGGCTTTAACCCGCTGAGCCACCCAGGCGCCCAAACCCAATGTGTTTAATATCACCCCAGTCCTACAGCAAGCATATCAGGAATTAAGAAGCCGATTTATGTGAAGCAAAACATTTATCACAAATGATACTCAAAAAAGTAAAAATAATGTGAAGTGGGAGGATGCTAAGAAAAAACAGAGGATGAAGAAAATTATGAGGGCAGTTACCGCCATGATTTTCATAAGGGATACTGAGCATTCCAATGCAAATATTTTTGTGATCAAAGACTGAGAGCTTTAGAAGAGAGGAGTGAAAGGGGTGCCTGGATGGCTCAGTTGGTTAAGTGTCCAACTCTTGACTTCAGCTCAGGTCATGTTCTCATGGTCCTGAGATTAAGCCCTGGGTTGGGCTCTGAGCTGGGCATGGAGACTACCTAAGATTCTCTCTCTCCCTCTGCTCTTCCTCCCCCTCCCTCTGAGAGCACAAGCTTCTTGCTCTCTAAAAAAAGGAGAAAAGTGAGTTAAAGAAAGCGTCTTTTTATTGCTTGGTTTTCTTTCCGAACCTTTATCCCCGGGGACACGTTTGCAATCCTAGGGAAGGAAGTCATGGTGGTATCTGCCGGCCCACATTATCCAGGTTCAAATTTAAGGGATCTCTGCTCTAGAAATGGAAAAGAGCTGGAGAAATGATCACCCACGGCATGACGATCATGTCATTAGAACTGCAAGAGAAACACCCTTTAAAGAATGTTAATGCATACATGGGTTTTATGCAGTTCAGATTAAATACCAAAAATGCTGTCCAAGCATAAATCCTGCAGACCTTTGGCCTTTGTATTGCACATCTGTATTCTAACAATCCTTACAGAGTTCCTCAATTAGTCTACCAGCTTTAGTTTATAGCATCTAAGACTACAATAGAGTGACCAGAGAAAAAAACTCTGCTTAGTTGTCCCCCACTCCTGGCAAAAGATGCTTCAATCAAAGCCTGAAACTTGGAGAAAGCGTTATTTTTAGGAATAATCTTTTCTTAGGCTAACCTCTAGCTGTTCAACTTCTCTAAAATTTCCAAACAAAAAGAAATAAAAAATAAATGTATTATGGTACTCAATCCTTATCAGGACAATGAACACATAGAATTCACAAGGCAAGAGGGATTTCTCATTGCTAGCAAAAATTAATGTTTCCTCTGTTTTATGAAGTGTGAGAAGAGTATAGAGAGGGCACTCTGTCACTAGTTAGGAAGAAAAAAACAAAAACAAGAAAAAACTTATGTATCCAAAGAAATAAACTCCTCTTTATAAATTTGGTATTTAACACAAAAGTAGATTTCCTAAAATAAGTCTGGCATTAAATTAAAACATTTTTGCTAAAATTATATGATATTTACAAACTTTGGCTTTTTAAAAGAACTCAAGAGGTCATTACAAGGCAAATTATGAAAATAATGTCTTACCTTTCTGCACTTGATAAGATGATAAGGAAACCTGCAGGCCCTGATCTGGTGGTTTTTATCATAGGGGCATTGTAATAGCTTTTCAGGGTCCAGGGAATCGACTGAAAGAGAGAAGGTAGGATAAACATACAGCTTAAGCTTTAAGCCTTTGTAAAACCACAGTATTCCAGGCACACTGGATTTTTCAACAGAATCTATAAGAATAGAACAAGACTGTCTAACAACAACTTGGAATTCAAAAAAATAAGGGTGACTAAACCCTTAAACATTTAACTCAACATTTAAACATGAAAATGTTAACTCCAAGAAGATAAAACACAACCACCAAATCTTCGTAAGTACAGCAAAACAAGCTATCACGGGATAGGATCTCAGTTCATGTTTGGTTGTACATGAATTCGTTACACACTAACGATAACCAACAATGAAAACAGTAAGTTAAATGAAATGGTATCCTCTTTTCCCTTCCAGAAGTGCTAATTCAGGCCATTCGTATCTCTAGCTAGCCTAACCAAAGCCTCTCAACCAGTAGGCTGAAGTTAAAATGGATGGTGTACCCATATATTGATGTGGGGTGCCTGTGCACATACGCCCCCGTCCCCCACCAGTCACTTCCAGGGCAAGTTGAGGGCAGTTAATCCTCTTTGCCATCATTCTTGCCTATTTACTAGTATGAAATGACATGAAAAAAGATCAGTTGTAAGCTCTATGGGAAGCTTGATAGATGATTTCATCTGTCTGTCTGGACTTACTACTGGAAGTAGTTCCTCATCTTGGTTACTCTAGATCCCTCTCAAAAGAAACCAATGCCTTTATCAGATAGGGTGGTTTTACATTTCATTGTTTGGCCCACAGATGAGAAAAAAATCAGAGAATTCTTGAATCAAATTGTACAGATAAAAAAATAATCTGCAAAAACAGAACATCTTAAGTTCAAGACAACTGCAGATGTATGGAGCTGCTGGGTGGAAAAAAGCCTCTAACCTAGATTATTCTACTTAAAACTTCTGGGAATCATCTCTACAGTTACTAAACAAGTTTCTCTAAATGTGTAAAGCTACCCGTAGGCTTTACAAATTTTAGCAAGCCTGATTAAGGAAGGGAAATTAAATGGTTAAGCACATTCTCAGTATGTTAGGAGGACAAGAGGCGACCTAATAAAATGCTGTTACCATCATTGAAGGCAAAGATAAAAGTGAAATAAGATAAACAATTCACATTTGATAAGGAGCTTATAAACCAAGAGACTGCTATGAAAATCAGAAGCCAGTGGGGAATTGAAACAGACAGTTTCACTGGAAGAATGGTAAACATGGAATAAATTGCTAACCATGATCGTGATGCAAATGAGCCAGAAAGGTGATCTGAAGGACAGAATGAATAGGAAGGAAAAGTCTTAGAGGACAGGCAAGTTTATTATGCCAACCAGGCTCATCCTGACCAGCAATCTTTTCATATTTCTGAAGCTTCAGGACACCCAGAGAGAGTTTACAGATAAAATTCTTATTAGTTTCCCTTCATTTAATCCATTCCATCACGAGCAAATGTTAGGCCATGTCAGCAGCTGACAGATTAGACATACCTTATGATTCATACACATTCTACTGCCCATACAGTGACATATATCAGAGTCAGGCATGATGGCTTCCTACCATAATGTTTTACTTCGTGGCCTCTGGTAAATTAGGTTAGCTCTAAACTGGTTTTCTAGATTTACAAAAGTTTTTTTTTTTATTTTTATTTTTTTAAAGATTTTATTTATTCATTTGACACAGAGAGAGAGATTACAAGTAGGCAGAGAGGCAGGCAGAGAGAGAGGAGAGAGGAGGAAGCAGGCTCCCTGCTGAGCAGAGAGCCCGATGCGGGCCTCGATCCCAGGACCCTGGGATCATGACCTGAGCCGAAGGCAGCGGCTTTAACCCACTGAGCCACCCAGGCGCCCAAGTTTATTTTTAATTAAAAAAATTTTAATGGTGATGAAAATATATATAAGATAAAATTTACCATCTTAACCAATTTTAAGTGTACAGTTTGGTAGTGTTAAGTATAGTTATGTTGTCATGCAACCACTTTCCAGAATTTTTCATCTTGCAAAACTGAAACTTGATACCCATTAAGCAATAATTCCCCATTCTCTTCTCTGCCCAATCCCTGGCAACCACTAATTCCACTTCTTGTTTCTATGAGTCGGACTATACCAGATACTTCATACAAGTAAAATCACAGTCTATGTCTTTTTTTGACTGACTTATTTCATTTAGCATAATGTTCTCAAGGTTCATCCATATTGCAGCACGTGACAGGATTTCCTGTACCTATTTTGCTATTTGCTTTTTTAAAGTTTTTATTTATATTTTTCAGTAATCTCTATCCCTAGTGTGGGGCTTGATCTTATGACCCTTGAGATCAAGAGCTGTATGCTCTTTCAACTGAGCCAGCCAGGTGCACCGCTTTTCTTTTCTTTTTTTTTTTTTTAACTTAATGTATCTTGGAGCTCCTTTTATGTCAGGACATAAAAAGCATATTAAACAAACAAACAAAACCCCAAAACCAGACCAAACCCAAACAGGAATGCTTCAGCGCTGCATATGGATGCGCCAGAGATTCTTTTTTTTTTTTTTTAAGATTTTATTTATTTATTTGACAGAAAGAGAGAGATTACAAGTAGGCAGAGAGGCAGGCAGAGAGAGGAGGAAGCAGGGAACCTGATGTGGGGCTCGACCCCAGGACCCCGAGATCATGACCTGAGCTGAAGGCAGAAGCTTTAACCCACTGAGCCACCCAGGCGCCCCTGTGCCATAGATTCTTAATCATTTCTTCTACTGATGGACATTTAGAGGTCATTTTCAGTTTTTTGCTATTATATAAAATGCTGTGAGTAACAATCTGGTGTATACTTCTTTGTGTTCTAGGAGGAGTTCTCTTGGGCAGATACCTAAGAGTGCTGCATTGAGGTATGTGTGCATTTAAAGTAACAAATACTTTATACTTGCAATAAATATTATCAAACTGCTCATCAAAAATTCTATCTGGCTTTTTTGGGAATATAACTTAATTGGGAAAACAGAGTAGACCCTGTAGACAAGCTCTCTCCAAAAGAATAGACTCAGATGTTTCTCATGCCTGGGTATGGCCTGAAACCCACAGTGAGAAATGGAGGAAACTTCACAGAAATAGGGAACTAGACCTGACAGAAGTATCATCAGTTAAGAGGTACAGCCCCAAACAGAAGCTGGAGATCTTAGATCAGATTAAGGATATAGTTTAAGGTCAATTTGGAAAGAAGGTCAAGTATATCCTAAGGCAGTGTTAAATTACTTGGGGATGGTGTTAAAAATGCAGACTCTGATTCAAAAGGTCTGGGAAGGAGCCCAGAAACCGTGCATTTCTAACAACTGCCAAGTGATGTTTTTCTAAGAAAAAAATTATGGCTGAAAAAAAGAATGAGAGACATAAAGGGGAGTTGTTGCTTTCTAATTTAATAGACAGTAGTAAGCTTCCAAGCATAAATATAAATCTACCTATCTCATATGGAATTCCAGGTTTACATTAAAATATCTTTAAAAAAACATTTTATTTATTTATTTGAGAGAGAGAGAAAGAGAGAGAGAGCAAGCACACAAGCAAGGAGAGGGGCAGAGGGAGAAGCAGGCTCCCCACCAAGCAGAGAGCCCCACACGGGGCTCAATCCCAGGACCCCGGGATCATGACCCAAGCTGAAGGCAGACACCTAACCGATTGAGAGCCATCTAGGTGCCCCTACATTAATATATTTTAAGAAAAATTAAGGAGGTAGGGGAGGGAGCCCTAAGGCAGACCAAGGAGAATCAGTTTTCTAGATCAATGATTCTCAAAGTGTGGTCCTCAGATCAGCAGCTTCAACTGAGAACATGTTAGAATTGCAAATTTTTGGGGCCCAGACCTTCTGAATCAGACATTCTGGGGGTAAACAAAAATAACAATAAAGCACAAAAAAAAAACCCCAAAACCAAACAAAAATAAATTCTGGGGTAAGTCCAGCAACCTGAGTTTTAACAAGCTCCCTAGGTTATCTTACTGTGTGCTCAAGTTTGAGAACCTCTGACGTAGATATTTAATGAAGACTATTTTCATGTAATTTCTATATATTGGTGATTAAGATTCTATTGGACCCTTCCTTGAAGGTAGAATGGGACTAAAAAATATCCTTTAGTTGGAACTTATTAACTCCAAAGAGACTGAACAATACAGCAAAGTAAGAAACAAAGCAGGCCCTGTTGTCAAGTTTCGTCCACTTATCGATGCCACTGTTCCTTAAACTTGGTCAGGGTCTAAAAACCAGAGTGCCTTACAGTATCCAGTGTGGCACTGTTCATGAACAACGTGTGACTCTCTTCCTAACTATGTAACCTTGGGCAAATCAGTTAACCTAGGTTCCCTTTTCTCAGATGTAAAATCTAAACATTAAATGAAATTATTTTTTTGGTTTCTTTTGTATTATTCTAGATGCTAGCTCCCTTCTGACTTTTTGGGCCATCTAAGGTTCCTGGATCACTTAAGAAATAAGAATTCTTCCTAGGAACCCTTTAACCCCAAGAACTCAATGTAGAGCAGCATTATTATGAATTTCATATTGTCCCTCAAAATAGAAAAGAGAGGTTACTATCCCCTTGTCCTTAATAGGAGAAACTGAAGTTCTGAGAAACCATGTTTCATTTAATACAAATATAGTTTAACACAGATGTCCCAAGAGTACCCTTTTCAAAGCTTGATAAATTTCCAGTGTCTTATTTCAAACTTGGGAACTTCTCTACTACCACACAGACCACCTCAGCAGTTGAGGGAGAAATGTGCATCTTTCCCAACACACTAAAAGTCTTGTCAGACATAAAACTACACGTAAGGAATTTGACTTATTTTCTAAAAGCAGTAAGAAGTACATACGGTAAGTTTCTTCCATGTTGGAAATGAAGAAGCTGAATCCAAGCGCTGAGGGGGGAAAAAAAGCAGTGGTTCAGTAAACAGGACTACTCATTTAAAGTGTATTCAGGTGGTAAGATAGTGTACTTTCAAGTGTCAGCACAACAACCTGTCACTGTTTACCCTCCATTAGGGTTTGGTGCTATTTAACATTAAAGGGGGCAAGTCAAGACCACAAGAGTACTGTTTAAACCTTAGGATGAACGTAAGGATAAGGTACCGTTTTGAAGCTCTCCTCTGAAGTTCTTGAAGATACAGGCGGGGCAGGCTGCCAGCCTTGCTCTCCCCTGGCACCTGGCAGGGCTCAAAGTCTAGGCGCACCAGTATGTGCTTAATCCATCCAATAAGCCCAGAGACATGTCTAGCTTACTATTTTTTTTTTAAGATTTTATTTATTTGAGAGCGAGCGAGAGCATGGGCGGGGGAGCAGCAGACTCCCCGCTGAGCAGGGAGCTTCAGGGGAGGGGGACTTCTTAGATCATAACCTGAGCCAAAGGCAGTCGCCTAACTGAGGCACCCAGGGGCCCCTAGCTTACTATTTCTATGACTTTTCTAACCATGATCAGGACGCGTCCCACCTACTCCAGGGATGCTTCACGTCCCCTCTCCTCCACCAACCCCGTATATAAAAATGGATCGACGTGGTTAGGTTTCTCCAGTTCGCACTCACTCCCTCGAAGCACTGAGGGAAACCTTCTGGCTGTTAGGGTTCGAGAACTATCCATTTTGTGGATAACACAGTGATAAAAGAACAAGTGTCTAACAGAAATGTGGAAGATTAAAAGAGGAGAAATGATTCTGCAGTCTGAATCCTCTTCTGTCGAAGATCTCCCCCTCTGCAGCACTGGGATTAAATAGTCATTATGGGAAAGAGCGAAATTTATACAGAACCAGTGTCCTAGGAAACTTCTGGAAATTAGCTAGGGTTA
Organism: Ailurus styani; assembly: GCA_002007465.1. NCBI lineage: Eukaryota > Metazoa > Chordata > Mammalia > Carnivora > Ailuridae > Ailurus > Ailurus styani. The sequence goes on from LNAC01000053.1 coordinate 5,710,284, forward strand.
CAGCTGTTGCGTCTAGAGCAAGCCCCCTTTGGCCCGTCGCACGGCCCCACACCTGCCCTTCTGAGACACAAGCAGCTCTGGAGCCGTCGGGGGCCGCACGCGACCGGCCGGAGCTCCAGTCCGGTGGTCGCCACGCAGCCCAGCTGCTGACGGCATTCACCAGCGAATCGGCTGCAGAAAATATCTTCCGTACCCGGATGAAGAAATTGCGACCTTCCTTTCGACACCTTTTCCTGACACGTACTTTACACGTTTGCACGCGAAACGGGAGGCTTGGAAGGAAGCAGCAGGCTGGTTCCCCGACGGCACGGTGGTCGGGGCAGCCGTCGGCGCCCGCTCCGGCCGCCCCGAACCCCGGGGCCGAGAGGCTCCGGCCGGCGGCTCCGGGCCCCACCGCTCCGGCCCGCGCCCCCGAGAGCTC
>LNAC01000053.1:5711080-5750464 GCA_002007465.1 Ailurus styani
CGGGTGGTCAAGGCCGCCCAGGGCCCTAGAGGTGACGGGGCCGTGGAGGCCCCGCGCCAGGCGGGGACGCCTCGCCTACCTCGGTCTAGGCACGTCCGGCCCACAGCCGCCTTCTGCCCGCAGCCGCGCCCCGGCAACGCTCACTTCCGGCGCTGACGGTGGGCGGGGCCCCCACTTCCTGTGACGCAGGTCGTGGCTCCGCGGGACCGGGTCCCCTCGGGCCCTCTCCCTGCCGCAGCTCCGCGCGGCGCCCGGGCCGCTGCGCGCTCTCCCGGCTCCGGCGCCGCTCACAGCCGTGCTGCCTGGGTCTCGGAAGGGTCGCGGCCTTGCGCGGGGGCCTCGCGCTCAGCCTCCCTCGCGCTTCGTGGCGGCCATCTTAGGAAGGGGATGAGGGTGTGGACGCGGGCGCCGGAGGGGACGGGGCCTGCCTGCGGTCGGCTGCGGGCTGGGAGGCAGGCTGGTTGGGGGAAGTTTTTGTAAGTAGAGAAGTAAAGACCGAAGTGAAATATAGGAGTAAATGCGGAAGTGTCATTTGGATGTTGACGGGACAGAAGAGGCTCTCTGTACAAGAGCCAAAGCAAAACACCGAGGAGGGGAATCTGGTTTTCCTTCAACAAGCGTCGTAGAATCTTAAAATTCAAACGCCAGCGGTACTATCTCAGAATCCCTGGTAGGAAGGATGCCCTACCTGGATCAAAGGGAGCCCTAGAGCTGAGGAGAGAGCTCAGAGCCCACTGAAGAGCTGGAGGGGTAGAGGGCCGAAGACTTGTAACCTGATAATGGAAACCCAAATATAGATTGTGAGCCTTGTGGAAACGGTGACACACACACACACACGTATAAACAGCAGTTCTTGTCCCTGAGGTGCTTAGGAAACTAGGCCTAAAGTGGATGAAAGGTGAAACGGCAGTGTGACAAATCCAAAAATGTGGTCACGACTGGAAATCGACATTAGGAAGAAATCAGTGAGGCCCAAGGTGACCTGGGAAGGATTTATAGAAAAAGGGGACGGCGGCCCTTGAAAGCTAGACAGAAAAAAAAGGAAGACGTTGATACTACAGGTAGATCTGCTGATACTGTTTTTCAAAATCAAGAAGTAAAAATAGGATATGACAAAAATTGTTGTACTATCCAAGGTGTAGGAGGCTGTATGGGAGATCAGTCTCAGTGCTCAATTACGGGGACTTTTGGAACATTTCAGTGGTTTCTAGAGCCTAAATGTGGCTTGGGAGAACTTATCCTGATAGCAAGAACTGAATTAACTTTAGTGAAAAGGATCATGGAGATGGGACATTTTATTTTTACCAGACTACATAGTAAGTGTAGATTGTTACGTTTTCTTCCTCTTCTTCTTCTTTTTTTAAAAGATTTTATTTATTTAGGGGTGCCTGGGTGGTAGTTAAGCGTCTGCTTTTGGCTCAGGTCCCAAGGTCCTAGGATCGAGTCCCACGTCAGGCTCCCTGCTCAGGGGGAAGCCTGCTTCTCTCTCCCCTCTTCCCTGGCTTTCTCTTGCTGTCTGTCTCTCTGTCAAATAAACTCTTAAAAAAAAGAAATTATAAAAAAAGAATTTATTTATTTGAGAGCGTGCACATGGGAGGGCATGCTGCGTGGGTGGTAGTGGGGGAAGGGGCAGAGGAAGAAGGAGAAGCCGACTATCTGCTGAGCAGGGAGCCAGCCTTGTCCCAGGGCTCCTCTGGGTTCCAGGATCCTGGGATCATGACTTGATGAGCCAAAGACCCACACTTCTGAGCCACCTAGGCATCCCTACCCGGTTGGTTGTTGCCGTTGTTGCTGCTGTTGTTATTTTTAAAGATTATCAGCTCCTGGGCTGAGGAGAGTGTGCTTCGTAGTCTTTGGCTCATATTAAGACCTTAAAAAGAAATGTGTTGTTAGACGCCCCGCCCAAGCCATTCTTGTAGGCTAGTGGTTTTTAATCTTGTCTGTACATTAGAATCATCTGGGGAGCTTTTATGGCATACTATGCCAAGTTCCCTTTCCAGACCAATTAATCAGAAAAGGCTGGGCATAGTTATTTTTAAAAAGCTACCCAGATGATTCTTATATGCAGTCAGGCCTGAGAAGCACTGACCTAGGCACTGTTTTGAATTTAGGAAATCTGTTCTTTCACCTGAGTAGCCTGGATAATTCCTGTGAAGGAGGATCAAGCTGTTAAAGTGCTTCTTGAAAGATAATGGCTAAGAATGAAAGCTTCATTGCAAGCTTAGCACAAAGCATTTTAGAGAAAGCTGCTGTTTGGTAAATCAGTTTCAGATTGTTAGGAATATCTTAAAGTAACCTTTCTGAAATCCTAAACCTCTGAATTAGTTTATCACATCATTCATGCAGATTGGTGCAGCCAATGCGATTTGAAGTGAAATGTGATTTTTCAAGCTTTAAATTGCAGTGAGCTGGCGAAATTGTTGACACTGTTACTGTGACCCATAAGTACTTTTCAGATACCTGCAGACTGAAATTTCTGAGGAAGAGGTAAGGGCTTGAGAGGATGGAGGGGGTGGGTACCAAACCAGAACCCAGAGTCAGGCTTCTCTGCGTTCAGTAATGTCTTGTCAGGGTGACAGGATCCTCATCTGAGAAGGCTGTTCCATTTAGCACGAGGAAACAAGCCCACCAACTTTTTTTTTTTTAAAGATTTTATTTATTTATTTGAGAGAGAGAGCATGAACAGAGGGATGGGCAAGAGAGGCAGAAGGAGAGGGACAAGCAGGCTCCCCACTGGGCAGGGACTTCTGATGTGGGGCTGGGTCCCACCACCCTGGGATCGTGACCGTGACCGGAGCTGAAGGTAGAGATGCTGAACTGAGTGAGCCACCCAGGCGACCCACGCCCACCAACTTTTACATAAATAAACAACCCCAAATTGTCTTTCAGTGGCGATTTTAAAATAAAAATGCACCACACATCTGTTCTTTCTATTCTTAAATGCTTTGTTCGTTCATCTCCAACCCAGAAAGTTCCTGCTTTATCTAAGATCCCTGCTGAGCTTTCCTTCAGCCTGGCTTTTCAGCCACGTTGAATATATTTTAAAAGGGAAAAAACAATGAGGGACCAAGGCATTTATAAAGAGTCAATCTAGAAACTAGCCTGGATTAATACCCTAAACTGAATCTGATTCTTGGTGGTTCTATCTCAGGATATGCTAGAATTTATCTCTAAATTATAGATTGTATTTTTGAATTAATAATTTTAAGTTAAGGGCGCCTGGGTGGCTCAGTGGGTTAAAGCCTCTGCCTTCGGCTCAGGGCATGATCTCAGGGTCCTGGGATCGAGGCCCGCATCGGGCTCTCTGCTCAGCAGGGAGCCTGCTTCCTCTCCCTCTGCCTGCCTCTCTGCCTACTTGTGATCTGATCTCTCTCTCTCTGTGTCAAATAAATAAATAAAAATCTTTAAAAAAATAATAATTTTAAGTTAAAAACAGAGACTCTGGACTAATGAGTAAAAAGAGACCAATGCCTTAATGATTAAAAAAAAACCCCTTTTAAAAAAAAAAGATTTAACTTATTTATTTGACAGAGAGAGGCACAGCAAGAGAGGGAACACAAGCAGGGGGATTGGGAGAGGGAGAAGCAGGCTTCCCGCTGTGCAGGGAGCCCAATTCGGGGCTGGAGCCCAATTTGGGGCTTGATCCCAGGACCCTGAGATCATGACCTGAGCCGAAGGCAGACACTTAATGACTGAGTCACCCAGGTGCCCCTAAAAGAACAACTTCAAAAAAATGATTTGTTTGAGAGAGAGAGTGTGTGGGGAGGGGCAGAGAGAGAGCATTTTCAAGCAGACTCCCTGCTGACCCATGAAATCATGATCTGAGCCAAACCAAGAGTCTGATGCTTAACCAACTGAGCCCCCAGGCATCCCCCACCAAAGATCTTTGTTAGAAAATGAGTTTTGGGGTGCCTGGGTGGCTCAGTGGGTTAAAGCCTCTGCCTTCAGCTCAGGTCATGATCTCAGGGTCCTGGGATCGAGTCCTGCATCAGGCTCTCTGCTCAGCTGGGAGCCTGCTTCCTCCTCTCTCTCTGCCTACTTGTGATCTCTCTCTCCGTCAAATAAATACATAAAAAATCTTTAAAAAAATGAGTTTTCCCAGTTTTTAGGTTTGAAGGATTTCCTGGTAGTCTTTGAGATTCCTTAGGGATTTTCAGTGTTTTAGATAGCCAATAAAACTTAAACTTTGCTCACCAGAAGACTAAAATATTAAATTGCTTTATTTCTGGTTTGAATGTCATCAACGAAGTTCTGATTCTCTCATCTAATTATAAATTCTGATCAGTAATTAAGTGCATAATTAAAAATAGGAAAGTTATTTAATAAACACAGTTGCAAAATATTTCAAAATGAAAGATATAGGGGATCGTAATGGATAGCATTACTGATGAGGATACATTGGGGAGTATCACTTTAAAGGAGGGTGAAAAGTTGGTGTTGGTTATAATTTTTCAGGCAAAGTAGCAGGGAGAGGTGCTGCCACCAGGAAGCCAAAGAAAATAAATTTATGTTTAAAAAACTGTCCCTGGGGCGCCTGGGTGGCTCAGTTGTTAAGCGTCTGCCCTCGGCTTGGGTCATGATCTCAGGGTCCTGGGATTGAGCCCCACATCAGGCTCCCTGCTTGCTTGGAGGCCTGCTTCTCCCTCTCCCAATCCCCCTGCTGGTGTTCCCTCTCTCTCTGTGTCTCTCCCTGTCAAATAAATAAATAAAATCTTAAAAAAAAAAAAAAAAAAAAAGAGTCCCTAATGGGAGTTTAGAATGAATAGCCAACATTTAGCTCTAGAAACACAGGTAATACAGGATGAATGAGAAGCCTAACAATGATTTTTAAAAATTTATACTTTAAATTATTTCTGTGTATTAATATGTAAATGTTATATACCTGTGTAATCCATATTGCCTGTAACAGTTGCCAGTGGGCTTGAGAAATCTGTTCTCTGTGTTTTTCCTTGACTTCTAGCTAGTTCCTTTTTCCAAGATTCAGCAACAAACAGCCCCTCACTCTCTTTCTGGTGTTGATATCTAAAATGTAAATTGTCAAGTCAAAGTTTTCAAATCATTGTCAGTGTCACATTGGCAAGGCTTTATGAATAGGTGAGGAGATGGAACTTCTTGAAAGAAGGCTGTTGAAAAGATGGTTGAATGGCAGAATTCTACTAAAGAAATTTTACCTACTAAAAATTATGCAAAGCAATAAAATTAAAAAAATAAAAAAAAAAAAACCAAAAAAAAACAAAAAAAAACACAAAAATTATGCAAAGGACTAGTCTTGCACAGAACAGTTCTAAAATTATAAAACTGCCATTCTTCTGTTATTTAAAAAAATGTCAATGGGTGCCTGGGTGGCTCGGTAGGTTAGGCCTCCGACTTGATCTCAGCTCAGATCTTGATCTCAGGGTCGTGAATTCATACCCTGCTTTGGGCTCCACCCTGGGTGTGGAGCCTACTTAAAAGAGAGAAAACAGTAGTAACAACAACAAAACAAAAACAAAGAAAAAATGTCAAATGTTTAAACCCAACGGTCATTTTTTTCCATAAAGTTTTCTAACCTCTGTCTGAGATTAGGTTCTTATGTTTTCTTATAATCTCTATCCTCCTTCTTTCCTAGTACTTAAATTGTGTTCAGTCCTGTGGTTCTCAAAGTGTGGTCCCAGACCACAGCATCACTAGGGTACATGAGAAAATGCCAATTCTTAGGCCTTACTACAGTCCTACTGAATCAGAAACTCAGGGGTGAGATGTCCTATCATCTGTTTTAACAAGGCCTTCAAGCGATTTTATTTTAATTTTTTTTTTAAAGATTTTATTTATTCATTTCACAGAGGGAGAGAGATCACAAGGAGGCAGAGAGGGAGAGGGGGAAGCAGGCTCCCTGATGAGCAGGGAGCCCGATGCGGGCCTCGATCCCAGGACCCTGAGATCATGACCTGAGCCGAAAGCAGAGGTTTTAACCCACTGAGCCACCCAGGCGCCCTATTTTAATTTTTTAAAAAGATTTTATTTATTTGTCAGAGAGAGAGTGTGTGCACAAGCAGAGGGAGTGGCAGGCAGATGGAGAAGCAGATTCTCTGACTCCCCGCTGAGCAAGGAACCAGATGTGACTTGATCCCAGGATTCTGGGATCAGGACCTGAGCCAAAGGCAGAGGCTTAACAAATGAGCCACCCTGGCACCTGGCACCCGTATTTTGAATGACAACTGCCTAATTAGTGATGTTTTATCCCTTAACACTAGGATGGCCAACCTGGCTTTTTGGTTATCTCAGGATAATTATTTCCCCTTCCATGCTCAAGAGTATCCTGGTTTGAAGGAAAAATTATGTAGTCACCCCATTTAAGACTTTTTTAGGGGAGGATTCCATACCCTAAAAATATGAGCGTGGAAGACATCTTTATCTTTTTGGGCCATTTTTCCTAGGACACCTTTTAATTTTGATATAGTTTGGTATTAATATACCAAAGTTAATTTTAAAAAATTCAAAATATGAATTCAAAAAATATTCAAAATATGTGTAAGGCCTTAGTCAAGAGAAAAAATCTTTATATTATGTAAATATAAGGGAACAAGTCAGTAGCCCTCCTTTGTACAAAGTACACTAGAATGTGTTAGATACTAAAAGTATTGGGCGCCTGGGTGGCTCAGTGGGTTAAAGCCTCTGCCTTTGGCTCAGGTCATGATCTCAGGGTCCTGGAATCGAGGCCCGCATCGGGTTCTCTGCTCAGCAGGGAGCCTACTTCCTCCTCTCTCTCTGCCTACTTGTAATCTCTCTGTGTCAAATAAATAAATAAAATCTTTAAAAAAAAAGTATCTAGTTTTTCTCCCTTTTCTTTTTTGCTTTAATTGAAGGGGGGGAAAAGATCATTTGAAAAGCATCTAGAAAATACTTAGGGATAAGTCTTCTAAGGGCAGAAAATATCCATTTGATTATAACTTCTACTTTTAATAAGTCTAAATATACCTGAACCAATCAGTAAACTAACAAAAAACCAAGGTCATTATTTAAAAATTAGCTAGCTGAAAAAAAATTTACAGCTTAAGAGGAACAAATTTTGACCTGTTAGAAACTGAGTCTTGGTTCAGTTTAAGTACCAACTATGTGAATATCTACTACATGCCTAGCCCTGGGCTAATGGTATATGGTATAGCAAAAATGAAGTAGCATGTGATTCCGACTTCTCGTGGGAAGGTTTATGGTATGATTGAGGTTGGATGCCTGGAAGGTTTAAATGTGGTGAGGATTAAGAATTAGACTTAAAAAAAAACACTAGAAAGGGATTTCAATGGTTGAAGGGCAAGGGATGACATTTTAAAATGAACAGAGTGAAAAAGAATAAGGTGTATTTAAGATGGGAATAAACTGACTTCTACAGAATTAAGAAGGGAGACTTTGAGACAGGCTCCAAACTCAGCTTGTCATAAAAACTATAGCTTTTCTTCTGTTCTGGTTTTTTAAAGTAGGCTCCACACCCAACGTGGGGCTTGAACTCACCATCCTGAGATCAAGAGTCACATGCTTTACTGACTGAGCCAGCCAGGTGACCCCCAAAACTGTATCTTTTAAGCATGGAAGATTTGTACAAAACTGATTGAAGAAGGTCTGGTCATATAGTAACATGACTTGGAGAAAAATAATTGGAGGATAAAGAACCTGATTAAGGAATAGCATAGCTCACATGATAGCTGTATTTCCTCTACTAATAAGGGAAATAGGCAAATAAGCCTTCTAGCCTTTTGGTTGACAAATGAGAATATGAAAACAAGGAAGAATTAAAAAATCCAATAAAGTTTGTCATAAGAAAAATATTCTTTATTTAAATAAATAAAAACATGTTAAGATGCCAACAATGACTGGAGTTGTTACCTAAAACATGACAGTTAAGATTTCCCCAAAGTTTAAAAAAAGACAATAAATTTTCTGTCTGCTGGCTCTTTAATCCACAGCTTCTCCATCAGTTTTTCTGACCTATGGGTAGAAAAAGAACATTAAGGTAATGTCATTTTGTAAGTGTTTTTATGGAAGACCTAAGCTTGATGAGCATTAGTTGTGTTTCAAATAGAGTTCTAGATAGTTTTTTCTCCACTGGCACTTTCCCTGCTTTCTATTATGGAGGAAGAAGGACGTAGAGTAGAAAATAGGTTTATTTTTTTAAAGAACAAAAGTTTGTCTAAGAACCTTTGAAGATTTAGAATACATTAGTGGTATTAGTTAAAACTATGTTAATATCGTAGAACTATGATATTTGTTTAAAAAAGTTACTCTACCTTTTCTCTAGTACTTATAGTTGTTAGGATGTTTGCCATCCATAGACTCTTTTTTTATGTCTCTTGAGTCACTGTAGGAGATGACCAAAAAAGGAATCTTAGTTGGAGACCAGAATTAGAGATTTAGTCTAGATAACCAGTTCTAGGAGATTTAAATTACTTTATCAAAAATGGTTGACATTATTAAAGGTCAGAGTAGGAATTACTGATTTTGTACAAGCTTCTGTTTTATATAGTTCCTGATGGCTTCTCTAACCCTTAGGTGTATCCTTCAGTCTTGTTAGGTTGGGGATCCTTGTTAGGTTATTTCATGTAGAGTGTACTAATTATTTTCCCTTCAAAATTTTAGGAACTGGTTTTTTATTCCTTGAAAATCTTACACAGAATTGAGAATCTTATGTAATCAAGTCTTTAATGGATTAAAGCCCTAAGAGAGACTTAGGGAGGGAATGGAAGTACTCAGATCCCATGAATACAGATCTTTCAAAATTCATAATTAAAGTTTAGTCATTTGCCCTGCCTATGGCCTAATAGCCATTTCGCTTTAAGAGTCAAACTTAAAGGTAGTTTACTCTCTATTCCAATAACTTTTATAAGATGATTTGTCTTACCTTTCACAGACCAGCATTTTTGGAGCAAATGTCTTAAGAACAAATGAAGGAGAATGATGTGTGTTATCTAGAAAGAAGGAGAGAGGATAGACACGTGATACAAGTACTAAGCATTTTTATATTGCTGCAGAGAAAGCCATTGGCGGCAGAGATTTGAATCTTCCTTCCATAGTTGTTGCTGGGAATTGGCTGCTTTGCTAGGACTGCATTCTTATCACCTTGATGGCAGGTATAGTCATATGACTAGTTTTTGCCAATGGAATATGACTGGAAGTATTTTCTTCTGGGCCAAGATGCTTAAGGGGGAACTGTACCTCCATTCTCTTTTTGTGGCAGTTTGGGAAGCCAAGTGTGGAAGGGGACAGTCACAGGATGGAAAAAAGCCTGTGTTCTCAAGGCACAATCCCCACTGAATTCTTGCACTGGGCTTGTGTACAAGGAAACATCTGTTGGGTTAAAACCATGATATCAACACAATTTGAACTTTGTTAGAGGAACTTGCATTACCCTAATACACATATACCTCTTTAATATTTATCTCGTGAGATAGGTATTATTCCTTTTATAGATGAGGAAGAGTTGTTTAAGAAGTAACTTTCCTGGGCGCCTGGGTGGCTCAGTGGGTTAAAGCCTCTGCCTTCAGCTCAGGTCATGATCTCAGGGTCCTGGGATCGAGGCCCGCATCGGGCTCCCTGCTCAGCGGGGAGCCTGCTTCCTCCTCTCTCTCTGCCTGCCTCTCTGCCTACTTGTGATCTCTCTCTCTCTCTGTGTCAAATAAATAAATAAAATCTTAAAAAAAAAAAGGAGTAACTTTCCTTAAGGACAGAGCCTATAGGTGAACCTAGATCTGACAGAAGAGCTAGTGAATTCTCTATTATAACGTGCTACATTTTAGAGAAAGGACATCACTTGAGATAGGATAAATTCAAACCTTTCAGACTACAGGTTTCAATTTATACCAATACTTTTTTTTCTGTGGAAAGTGACCAGATAGTGGTAAGATAAGATTCTTTAAACTGTGTTAAGTGATTTTAGGTTTAATTAGACTCCCTTTTTGGTGGGTCTCCTCTTCAGAGACAGATGAAATTCTCAGATTTATTTGATCATTTTGAAGGATTTTGTGGGAGGAGTATTACGTCTTAATTTATCCAGGACTATAGTACTTAATTAGCTATGAAGAACTTAGGGTCCAAGCCTTCATTTACAACTGTGTTCACTGATTCACCCCGCTCACCTATGTTCCAGACATCAGGGTTAAGAATCTGATTTGCAGTATTAGAAAGTTTTTCATTTGGTTCCAAACTTGGAGAAATAACCATTGTAAGATTAAATGGCTCTGAAATAAAGCAGATCAGAAGTTATAGAAGCAGAGTAGAAACTTCCTTTCGTTTTTCCTTCCTCTCATTTGGCTAAGACTTCGTATGTATGAAATATGGGGGGCAGGGGGCACTTGATGTCACTTACCTGCTTCCCAAATTAAAAACAAAACTTACCGTCATCTACAGCAGTTCGACTGACACAGTTAGCCTTATGTTCCTTGAGCTTTTTGATTGGGACCACATGGCAAGCATTATATTTGCAATTAGCCATCTTTTTAGCTATCTTCGGATTTTTCTAAAAGATAAAAAGCTCTTGTTAAATGCCTATTATACAATGCCTGTATTCCACCCTCCATTCCTTTCTGGAAAGGCTTAAGACAAACCATTTCCAACATTAAGAACTGCTAAGTGCTACGTATGGTCGGAAGCTTGTTCTTTAAAACAAATGAACTAACAAACAAAAAAACTTTAAATTTTATATTCTGAGCTTGTTTTTCTCCCTCCACTGACTTAACTTTTTTTTTTTAAAGATTTTATTTATTCATTTGACACAAAGAGAGAGATTACAAGTAGGCAGAGAGGCAGGCAGAGAGAGAGGAGGAAGCAGGCTCCCTGCTGAGCAGAGAACCCGACGTGGGCCTGGATCCCAGGACCCTGGGATCATGACCTGAGCCGAAGGCAGCGGCTTTAACCCACTGAGCCACCCAGGCGCCCTTAACTTTTTTTTTTCTTAATCAGGAAAACTTACCTTTCTACATGATGCCAGGTGGTACTGTAACCTGCTGGCTGGCATCCTGTGGTTTGGGTCATAAGGACATATTTCTAAGTCTTCTGGCTCCATGAGGCCTAAATAGTAAGAACCATGGGTTGGCAAAGAAAATATTGACATTTGAAATCTGGCAGTTTTGACATAGGCCTACTTTCTGTTCTCAAAAGAAGAGTGAGAGATGTGGGTATCTTGCTATGAAAGTTTGGGATGACTAAAGCAATAGCCTAGTCAGTTAGATAATAGAAGAACTTCACTGCTTATATGCCTTGGAAAACCAAAAATTAACATTTTTACATATATTTTCGTCTTATAGGTTGCTTTGAATAGAATGCTTCCCCCTCAAATAGAGTATTACACAGGCAGGCCTCCTTGGAAAGCTCAGGGTACTGGGGTATGATGAAGTTTAACACAGTCAGCTTGAGTGTTGAGAAAGCAAGGCCGGGGCAGCTGGTTCCTTTACTGTTCACCATTGCTCCCTCCCATCTCTTTGCCAAATCTATCTAAATTAAGCTCTTTGTTAGACAAGGATGCTACTTGTCAGATCAGCATAGCCACTTTGGGGGAGAGGGGCTCAGAAGAATGAACAGTACCCTGTTAAAGTTCAGGCTACTTTATAATTATCTGAGAACGCCAGTCTGAAATCTCTAAAGTTGTAGGTAGTAACATATGAACACTCCTAGAAGAAAACTAAGAATATACCATCTCAAATCTGCCACATTTTACTGCCAATAGGAGGCCTACTTTCCCTTCTGGCTAGCTGTCTTTAGCTATCCTAGCAGACAGTCACTTCAGGGACTCCCAAGTTTCCAGGCAACAGCTACAGCTGAGATTTCTGCAAAGCAGGGACAGCATAGTCTGAATAGGTGGGATGGGGTGGGGGGGATCAAGGCAGACTGGCATAAGCAGTAAGGATAGAAAAGTGCCTGGAATAGCCCATTTCAATTCTGCTTTGCCTCATGCCTAGGGCATAGACAAAGGGCACAGAGCTAGACTGTTAAATGTCAGATTTTCCTGAGGGCATTTAGATGATTAAGTCCAGGGATTTAGACTCAAGTACCTTTCAGGAACACAAGCCAGGGTGGCTCTTTAAAGCTTACACTGCATATTAATGATAATATTAGAGCCACGAATACTTATTGTAAAGTGAATTGCCTTTCTGGGAAATAAAGGTTACAGTATAATCCAATATTGTGTGGTTATCTTTAGATTCTTAAAGATAATGGAAGAAGAGCTTTAATACTGATACCTAACTATTGATAGCTGAATATCCCATGTTGGGAGGCCAAGATTATAACGTAGGCCATTTGGTTTAATACATGTTAGACTTGGCAAGAGGATTCCAGCCTCAATGTTACCTTGACAGTTAAACCGAGTCTAAAGGCTCTTGAGACCTACCTTATTCTTTTTTTTTTTTAAGATTTTATTTATTTATTTGACACGGAGAGAGAGATTACAAGTAGGCAGAGAGGCAGGCAGAGAGACAGGGAGAGGAGGAAGCAGGCTCCCTGCTGAGCAGAGAGCCCGATGCGGGCCTCAATCCCAGGACCCTGAGATCATGACCTGAGCCGAAGGCAGAGGCTTTAACCCACTGAGCCACCCAGGCGCCCGAGACCTACCTTACTCTTGAAGCAGTGTCTCTCAAGAATCTGAAGGGAAGTGTCTGAATCTGAAGAGGGAGACAGTCCTTCTGGAGGTCAAAATAGGGTGAATAGCTGAGGTCTGGGGGGAGGGAAAGCAGAGTAAGTACCTTGTCGAGTGACGTGGATCAACTTTCTGTTCAAGCTACTCAACTCCTCTCCTCCCACCATATGGTCTGTGGTTTCTCAGAGGTTTGGAAGTTTTTGATGTCATAGTTAAGTCTTGAAGAAGTGGTTCTCAATCTTGGTTGTACAGGAGAATCACTGAGTAGTTTTAAAGTGACAGAGCTGCCAGAACTATTGGACCAGAATCTTCACAAATGGGGTCTGGCTAACTGTGGCTTTAAAAGAGTTCCACAGGGGATTCCGATTTGTCGCCAGGGTTACTAGGCCCTACTCTGGGGTAATTAAGCCATCCTCGGGAGGGCTCTTCCAGTTTCCAGGAGGAACTGCTGCATGGTCTTTCCAGTGAAGTTTCTCTCAAGACTACCAGTTGGGGGGCGCCTGGGGGGCTCAGTCATTAAGCGTCTGCCTTCGGCTCAGGTCATGATCCCAGGGTCCTGGGATCGAGCCCCGCATTGAGCTCCTCACTCGGCAGGAAGCCTGCTTCTCCTTCTCCCACCCCCCCTTCTTGTGTTCCCTCTCTTGCTGTGTCTCTCTCTGTCAAATAAGTAAAATCTTAAAAAAAAAAAAAAAAGACTACCAGTTGGGATGATTGGTCCCATCTTTAATCCTGGCCTTTTTCTTCATGGGGTGCCAAGTAGAATTTCACAGAAAGTGACATAAGCTCACTATATACTAAAAAACCCAAAGTTTTACTTTCTTTCTGGCATTCTTAATCCAGTGTACCAGGCCTTGAGCCGAATGTTTACAAACACCACCATATCATGTAACCACTTCTATAAGTATACAAGGGATGACCACTGTTTTATAGATCAGGAAACCAACTCAGTGGGGATAGATATCCTAAAGTTACAAAGATAGCACATGTTTAGGTGACATTATTAATATTATTTGAGGTAATACACGTAAAGCCCTTAAAGTACCTGGTACATAGTAAATAAGTAGGTCATCACTTCACATGTAGTAACTTCTTTAATACACACGATATGTGCATGCGCTAGGAATGGCTCTCAACCTCCTCTCCACTTTGCAGGCAGGGAGACTGGATCAGAGCTGCTAAGTGATAGAGTTGGGATGTGGACTCAAGCATTCTGGCTCCAGACCTGGGCTCTTTGCCTTTAAGTCATAAGGCTTAGGCCACTGGACTCAACAATATTCAAGCTCAAAATTCTGTCTGATGCCAAAATGTAGGCTTTTGTCATACACCAAGTACAAGAAACGAGTGATTTCCAGGCTCCAGCCATCTCACAGTTCAGCTGAAGTGGTAGGATAATGTGATACAGGCACATAAAGGTGGGACCTAATTTACATGGGAAATACGTGGTGGAGACCAAGTACTGTTGGAGTTCAGCAAGGGCTCGACTTAGGACTCTTGAGCCCGATCCAGAAGATTGACTAGGATTTGGATCAGCAAGAGGGAAAGCGTACAGAGGTAAGTGTAAAAGGTAGAAATGAACATGGGACCTGCACAGTAGACTTACTAGGTTGGTCCCTGCTAGGTTGGGGAGTATCTGTTAGTGAATAGGAGAAAACTAGATCAGCTTTGTAGGGAGAGTCTTCAACAAAATTTTTAGGAGGATAAGGAATGCAAGAGAAAAAGATCCAGTAGAACTACACTAACGTGTAAGAAGGCTACTGCTGTACTAGGGCTCAGCCTCCTAGACTTTGGTGCCTCACTGCCTGTTCTTAATCTTCCCCATCAAGGTGAAAGACCAATAGAAATCCTGCAAATGCCTCTAGTAGAACCTGGGTTTCCTTGATAATAGCAGGTGATTCAAATCTTCTGGGGCCAATAGTACCTTATGCCAGGACTCTAGACTTCTAGGGACTCTATCCAGTAAATAAACTGAAACGCAGATTCTGTTTTCCAAAAGTGTAAACTTTCCATTAGAGGTGTTTGAAATTTCATGTGTTAAGCACTGCCATCTTCTTGCTTCTTTAAAAAATATATTCTTGGGGCACCTGGGTGGCTCAGTGGATTAAGCCTCTGCCTTCAGCTCGGGTCATGCTCTCAGGGTCCTGGGATCGAGGCCCGCATCAGGCTCTCTGCTCATCAGGGAGCCTGCTTCCTCCTCTCTCTCTGCCTGCCTCTCTGCCTACTTGTGATCTCTCTCTCTCTGTGTCAAATAAATAAAATCTTAAAAAAAAATATTCTCTTGGGAACAAACATATTAAGTTTACATATTTAAGTCTATTTATGTTTCTGTGTATAATAATGCTAATCAGCTCCCCCCATCCCTCCACCGCAGGATTTCCCGGGCAATGTAAGGGCCCAGGGTATGGAAAATGAGAATGATTGGAAAGTGGAGAAAAGGTACCGGAAAGCGAGTAGATATGAAGACAACTCAATGTAGAACTTTTTGAGGACCTTCTGCTTTTTGCCTTGAAAGAAACTTGAGAGTTCCATCCTGGTTGGAATGGCAAGAGTACTTTAGTGCTAAAATTCATTCAGGCTTCTAAGACTTAAAGTCTGCTATTAATTTCTCCTTGTTAATCTCAGTTAATTTGGTTTCATGGGACCTATTTCCCAAGTTAGTCTTAATAATTCAACAAATAAATCAGCATATTTCCTGAGTGGTTACTGGGTCCAAGAGATAAATGTTCCTCAACATTTGTTCAAATGTTCTCAAATGTCCTCAGATGTCCTCAAAACCTTCCAGGGTACTTAGAAATGCAGATTTCTCAGCCTCACTGCAGACCTCCCAATCCTGAATCTCAGAGGGTAGGGAGTGATCTCAGTTTCTTAAGCACCTTTAAGAAAGTGTACCAGAGGGGCACCTGGGTGGCTTAGTGGGTTAAAGCCTCTGCTTTCGGCTCAGGTCATGATCTCAGGGTCCTGGGATCGAGGCCCGCATCAGGTTCTCTGCTCAGCAGGGAGACTGCTTCCTCCTCTCCCTCTCTCTCTGCCTGCCTCTCTGCCTACTTGTAATCTCTCTCTCTGTGTCAAATAAATAAATAAATAAATCTTAAAAAAAAAAAAAAAAAGAAGGTGTACCAGAGGGGTGCCTGGGTGGTTCAGTCGGTTAAGTGTCTGCCTTCAGCTCAGGCTCAGGTCATGATTTCAGGGTCCTGGGATTGAGCCCTGCATCAGGCTCCCTGCTCAGTGGCGAGTCTGCTTCTCCCTCTCCCTCTGCCCCACACCCCCCTCATGCTGTCTCTCAAATAAAAAAGTACTTTTAAAAAAAGAACTATTGTGGGCACCTGGGTGGCTCAGTGGGTTAAAGCCTCTGCTTTCGGCTCAGGTCATGATCTCAGGGTCCCGGGATCAAGGCCTGCATCGGGCTCCCTGCTCAGCGGGGAGCCTGCTTCCTCCTCTCTCTCTGCCTGCCTCTCTGCCTACTTGTAATCTCTCTCTCGCTCTGTGTCAAATAAATAAATAAAATCTTTAAAAAAAAAAAGAACTATTGTGCTAGAGCAGTGATTCTCAAACATGAGAATGCATTGGAATTACCTGGAAGGCTTGTTGAAACACAGAGTGCTGGACCCTACCCCAGAGTTTTGGAATCAATTGGTCTGGGGTGGGTCCTGAGAATTTGCATGTCTAACAAGTTTTAAGGTGATACTGATATACTACACTTTAAGAATCACTGTACTAGAATATTGTGAAAGATATGAAGAAGTATTAGATGTAATTCCTGTCATTAAGGGGCTTATGATGTAGTAGGAGGAGATAAGGTATATACTTAAAAATATAGTGAAGAAAATGGTGTTCTGTATAATAATTGACCCTAGATGGGGCAATGAAGAAGAGTTGGGATTTAATCCGGGCCCTAAAAGATGGATAGGCCTAAGGTTCAGCTGAGAATAACAGGCATTCTTGGCGGGGATATATAAAAGAGGAAGCAGTATAAGGATGTATGGGAGTGGGGTGGCTGATACTTTCTTTGTCTGGTGTTGAGCTTTTTATAGGACACCAGTGAAGGGTTAAGGCCAAAAAGGTTTGTACCAGGCTGTGGAAGAGCCTGGAAAGTCTGCCTCTTTCCCCTGCCTCCACCCGCTCACAGTCTTACCAAAAGTGCGGCACCGCTAGAAAGAGGAAATGTCCCCTGCTGAGTGTGCAAGAGGAAGCTCAAGAAGATTCTGAAGGTCTGTGAGCCGCAATGACTGCTTTCACCCACGAGCCAATTGTAGAGGCGACAGGAAGACCAGCGCACCAACCAGGCTGTGTCCCTCCGCCCCGGGGGTGTCACCACCCAAGCTGAAAGTGTTTGGGGAGATTCGACATTGCCGTCCGGATACTCTTCTCTCTCGGAGGCCATCATGTCTTTGACCTCTGCCTACCAGCATAAATTAGCTGAGAAGCTCACTATCCTGAATGATCGAGGTCAGGGGGTTCTCATCCGGATGTATAACATCAAGAAGGTAAGTATGAGCAACTGGACTAGTACCACTTATTCCAGCAATAGTAGAGCCGGGAACCCTGAGGCCGGCAGTTCCAGGGGTTAGACTCCCTCCTCTTTCCCCACTGGTTTAACTGGCCTTGAGTCACACAGATTACGTAGGCCAGCCAATGCTGGGAGGCAGAAGGGGAGGCTTTTTCTAGGGATAATTCTTGCCCCAGTGAGAGGGTCTGCTTTCTGCTGGGTATACGGGGGTAGGAAATAATTTTGTTTTGAGTCACTTGAATGAAGGTTTGGGGTCTAGAATTCTGGGTTTCATTGTTTATTGCTGATCTCCCATACTCTGGAGATATCCAAAGTGGGGTCTATTGCAAAAACTTTTCCATGGAAGTACTTTCCTACGAGGAAAAAATAGATACGATATTTCAATAAAATATGGGTAGGTGCCTTCTGAGGCACAGAGGGAGAGCTCACGGTGTAGGGGTGTGTGTGTGTGTGTGTTTAGGGTAGGAATTGCGGAATCGAGACAGGCCGGGGACAAGATCAGGCTAGTGGGCAAGGGGCTGGGCCTAAGGAAGTAAAGAGATGGGAAGAGCGGGTTTCTGGAAAGAAAACAGAGAGAGGGAACTTGTGTGCATTTTGTAATAAAACGAATCATCAGGAACATGGTTTCTCTGACCCAATGTCCCCACAAATACCCTTTGGGATGAGATACTTACATACGGATATTGTGACACACTCACCCGTGAAGTCTAAGCCCAAGCAGCTGCTTTTCTCCCTCCTTCCGGCTTCAGCCGAGGGCTGGGGAAGAGCTTCCTCTTCGCACTGGGGCCGGACAGACCCTGAACTCCTCTTGCTAAGACGAGGTACCCAGGTTGTTCAGCTCTACTGATAGTTGACTTCATGTCCTGAAGCTTGTTTCTCATCTACAGTTATGCTTTCATAATGAATTCCCAGATTCTCTTTCCCTAAGAGACAGTGAGTGAAAATGAATGTAGCAGAAGAAGTATGTTTGGAGGGGTGGGAGAAAGGGTTAAAATATAGTGTGTTTTATTGGTACAGACTTGTTCAGACCCCAAATCCAAGCCACCTTTCTTACTGGAAAAGTCCATGGAATCTTCTCTCAAGTACATCAACAAGAAATTTCCCAACATAGATGTCCGAAACAGCACGGTGAGAACATGGTCTCCCCTGTCCCTTTCTCTGAAATCACTCTACACTTGGATGGCTTGAACTCTCCTCTTTTGACTGTATTTCTTTGAAGTTGGAAAGAGATGGAGTAGCCTTCTTTTAGTTTTCCTGGGCTCAGTCACAGAGCTTCAGGTTCTTGTAGGCTTGAGATTCCGGAGATACGGTGGGATTCTTGCAGGTTAAGCTAGAGCAAAGCATTGCCCCTTTCTCCATTGCAAGATTCACGAGAACACTTTTTTCTTACAGAAGAAGACATTTGGATCACCTCAGCAGGGTGCATATATTTTCTGCTATTCCTGTTTCCAACTCAGTGTTTCTTTGCTAATTATCTTAGCGTTAGGCATCTCATGAAATATCCCTTTCTTCTCCCTTATTAAAAGCCTTAGATTTCTTACCATTGTACCTGTAGCATCTTCTCACTCTGCCTCTTTTGACTTTAATATAAATGGTAAGCCTATTTGACTGAAAGGGACCTTGAAATTTCCTCTCATTTAGCCCTCTGTATCTAGTCAGGATCACACGCATCATTTCTAGAGAATCTCCCCTGTTTAAGACCTTCAGAGCATTGGATATTTTCTAACTTTTTCTGTCAGTGTACTTCACACCTCTTCAAGATGTTTTAGTTAGGGGCGCCTTGGTGGCTAGTATAGTGTAGTATATAGTATAGTATAGTTGAGCATCTGCCTTTTGCTCAGGTCTTGATTCCAGGTCCTGGGATTGAGTTTTACATCAGGCTCCCTGCTCAGCGGGAAGTCTGCTTCTCCCTCTCCTTCTGCCATTTCCCCTGCTTGTGCTCTCTCTCTCCGTCAGATAAATAAAATCTTAAAAAAAAAAAAAAAAGAACGTTTTAGGTATAACTCCTATTCTTCTTGGGTTACTTTGATCAATTGTCTTCTTATTTTGTGTTCTAAATTTTTGTTTTGTGTTTCTCTCAGCAACATTTAGGACCAGTACATCGGGAAAAAGCTGAGATAATTAGATTCCTCACCAACTACTACCAGTCATTTGTGGATGTCATGGAATTTCGGGTGAGCTCTCCCATCCCATTCCCCAGTGTAGGCATTATCCTTCAGAGGTTATTCCTTCTTTAGTAGATGTTCATTTTTTTAAAAAAGGTTTTATTTGTGTATTTATAGCACATGAGTAGGGGGAGAGGCAGAGGGAGAGGGAACGAGAGACTCTTCAAGCAGGAGCCCAGTGTGGGGCTCCATCTCACGACCCTGAGATCATGACTTGAGCTGAAACCAAGAGTCAGACGTTTAACCAGCTGAGCCACCCAGATGCCCCTAGTAAATGTTCATTTATGTTGCAGGTTACACAATAGTGTCTGATATAATTATATTTCATTTAAAAGGATATACAGACTTATACATACAGTATTAGTATGTACATAGGAAAGATTTGGAACATCATACGTTAAACTGTTAGAAATAACTACCTTTGGGGTGAAATTATGATCAGCTTTAATTTATTAAACTATATATTTTTAAGTATTATTAAGTATTCATGTATTTTTTAAAAAGATTTTTATTTATTTATTTGTCAGAGAGAGAGAGAGCACAAGCAGGCAGATTGGCAGGCAGAGGCAGAGGGAGAAGCAGGCTCCCTGCTGAGCAAGGAGCCCAATGCGGGACTCGATCCCAGGAGCCTGGGACCATGACCTGAGCCAAAGGCAGCTGCTCAACCAACTGAGCCACCCAGACATCCCTATTCATGTATTTTAAGTATGATTCCCCCATATTTTACTACTAATCTACTGGAAAATTTCAAGAGTATTACAATCAATATTATTCTACTCTTCTCCTGGAGTTCCTGATCATTAGTATTTTGCCGTGTTTGCTTATCTTTATTTTTTTTCTGAACCATTTGAATTAGTTGCAGATATTATGACAATTGCCTTCCTAAATACTTCAGCATATGTCTAAGAACAAGAATATGTCCTTATATAACACTAATACAATTATTGCACTCAGGAAATGTAATATTGTTACAATATTATTAGTTTTAATGTATAGCCCATATTCACATTCTATTAGTTATCTCATGGGTAACTGAATTTAGCTGTCATGTCTCTGTAGTCTTTTTTTTTTTTTTAAAGATTTTATTTATTTATTTATTTGACAGAGAGAGAGAGAGATCACAAGTGGGCAGAGAGGCAGGCAGAGAGAGAGGAAGAAGCAGGCTCCCTGCTCAGCAGGGCCTCCATCCCAGGACACTGAGATCAGGACCTGAGCTGAAGGCAGAGGCTTTAACCCACTGAGCCACCCAGGTGCCCTGTGTCTCTGTAGTCTTTAGAATAGTTCCCAACTTTTTTTTTTTTTTGTCTTTCATGACACTGACCTTTTTGAAGAGTCCACACTAGTTATTTTTCAAAATATCCTTCAATTTGGATTTATCTGATTTGTTAATTGTCTGGTTGTAATATTTGGTAGCAATACTATATAGATAATATTTTCTTTGAGTTTTAAATAATGAGCAGTTACTATTTTTGTAAATGTAAACACTCTAAGAATTACTTGGTATAATGTTTTTGAAGGGCAAATTGAGAATGTGTTTCAAAAGTTTTAAAAAAACATACTTTTTAATGTAGCCATTTTACTTCTAGAAATTCTTTTTTTCCCCTAGAAATTATTCTTAAGAAAACAATCAGAAGTGCGAAGATGTGTAAAAGAATGTACTCTTAAAAAAAAGAATGTATTCTGTTGCATTATGATAGGGACAATTTGAGGGGCACATGGGTGGCATTGTCAGTTGGGCTTCCAGCTCTTGATTTTGGCTCAGGTCATGATCTCATGGGCCCTGGGATTGAGCTTGGCTTTGGTTCCACCCTCAGCAGGAAGTCACCTTGGGGATTCTCACCCTCTGCCTCTCCCCCTACCTGTGCTTGTGTGTGCGCACACACATTCTCTCTCTCTCTCTCGAATGAATAAATCTTAAAAAAATAACAAGTTAATAATTGATGTCTCCAATATATAGGGTATATGCCTATAAATGAATATATAATTGTGAAAGATGATAATATATATTTATGTTAATTGTAATAGAAAAATGTTCTTCATCTGTTTTTTCATATGTTCTTTAATGTAAAAGCAAATTATAATACAGTAAGACATAAGATGTCCCTAATATGTATATTTACCTGGGTAAACATGCATATAAAGAAAATTTGAACTTCTGATGGGTGGGATTTTGAGTAGTTTAAACATTAATTAAAATTATGCCTGCTTGTATTTTCTTAATTTTTCTGCAATGAACATGATCATTTATGCATTTAAGAAATAACACAGATTTTAGCCGTCTGAGCAATCCAAGTTTGTGATGGTATCATATTATTTCTTCAATGATGCAAGAGTATAGTACCCTGCTTTGGGTGTCTTGTGTCCACCCGAGAGGGCTAATCCAAGCCACTCGACACACAATGAAAACAGAGTGGGGCCACAGAAAACTGTAAAACCTGAAGGAGGGTCAGGTCAGATGTTATTAATCTTGGAATTGAGAGTAGTAGTCAGGAAGAAGGTAGGCACTGGTGGGGGTGGTTGAAAGAGTGCTGGATGCGTATGAAGAAGTCTCTCACTAGGAAAGGTTGAAGTCCAGAGGGGATTTTAGGACACTGCTGGTTGCTGCATTGGTAAAGTTCCGAGCCCAGGAGGTATGGTATGACTCGTTTAGGGCGAGAGGGATAATAGGGACACTGAGGTGTTGTGCACTGTAAAGTAGATAAGGCTCTGAATCAGACAGACCTGGTTTCGAATCTCAGCTTTAACACTTACCAGATGTATGACTTTAGACCAGAAACTCTTTAAATCCAGTTTCTTTATCTATAAAAGGGGGAAATAAGTTTTACTATGTGAGGTATTTGTGAGAATTAAATGAGATAATGCATGGAAAACATCTAGCTCAGTGTTGAGCATATAGTAGTTAGAGGCCAACACATGTTAATTCCATTCTTTTCTGATTCTTACCTTTAAGAGCATAAGACTTATGTAGTGACATTGTGTGAGTGGCTGAAAGCAAACTCCAGCTAAAACCTGTGGGAATTGGGCTACAGGAAGGAGTTGTAGAAAGGCCCTCCTCGTAATTGAGGCCACATAGAGCTAGACAGGTTCAGAAGTCACGTAGTATAGAAAGGAAAATCATGGGCTCCGTGTTCTAATTCTGGTACTGCCCCTTACTAGTTTGTGATCATGCGCAAGTATCTTAACTGCTCCTAGCTTTGGTTTCTCCATATGTTCATTTAGATAAGGCCTTTTGGGGAAAATAATATGGAAACATTTTCCCCCCATTTTGGAAAGTTTGACAAATGTGTACCCCTGTGTAACAACCATCGCAGTGACAGTATAGGAAATTTCCATCAGGCACCTGGGTGGCTCAATCCGTTAAGTGGCTGCCTTTGGCTCAGGTCATGATCCCAGGGTCCTGGGATCCAGTCTGGCATCAGGCTCCTTGCTCAGCGATCTAAAAAAAAAAGGGCACCGGGTGGCGCAGTGGGTTAAAGCCTCTGCCTTCGGCTCAGGTCATGATCTCAGGGTCCTGGGATCGAGGCCCGCATCGGGCTCTCTACTCGGCAGAGAGCCTGCTTCCTCTGTCTCTCTGCCTGCCTCTCTGCCTCCTTGTGATCTCTCTCTCTCTCTCTCTCTCTGTCAAATAAATAAATAAATAAAATCTTTAAAAAAAAATCTTAAAAAAAAGAAAGAAAGAAAGAAAATTTCCTGTGTCCCAAATGTTCCGTAAGCCTTGTTTTCCCAGTCAATCCCTGCCTCCCCATCCCCTAGCCCCAGGTAATCATTAATGTGCTTTCTAGATTAGAGTTTTCTTCTCTTTCCTAGAGGTTCATATAATTAGAATTTATACAGCGTGCATTCCTTTATGTCTGGCTTCTTTCATTCAGTATACTGTTTTTGAGATTTATCTATGCTGTTTCATGTAACTACAGTTCATTTCCTATTTTTGTTGAATACCATTCCATTGTATGGATACAATTTATCCATTTACCTGTTGATGAACACCTGGGTTTTGTCCATTATGCATATTTTTGGCCATTATGCACAAGATGCTATACACAATTGTGGAATTTAAGAAACAAAACAGACGAGCATAGAGGAAGGGAGGGAAAACTAAAACAAGATGAAATCAGAGAGGGAGATAACCCATAAGTGACTCTTAAGCATAGGAAACAAACTGAGCGTTGCCGGAGGGGAGGGAGGGGGGGGGGGTAACTGGGGGATGGGCATTAAGGAGGGCTCATGATGTAATGAGCACTGGGTGATATATACAACTGATGAATCACTGAGCTCTATCTCTGAAACTAATAACACACTGCATGTTAATTAATTGAATTTAAATAAAAGCCTATCCGATGATCTTCATTTTGTAATCTTTTTTTGTGGAGGAAGGGGACACTGAGATGATAAAATCAGAGTGTCCATAATATAGTAATGAACTGTGCCTGTGGAAACATTTGCCTGTGGAGCATTTGGTAGGGTAAGCTTGATAGGGCTCCACAGCTGGCTTTCTGAGAAGGAACTCCCTCTATTCAGCAATGCTTTCTTTATGTTATTTGGTGGCTGTCTGGGACCGATATAAGGGAGAGAAGCTTTCCCTTAAAATTCTGGTATTACATGTCATCTTCTCTTTATTCTTTATTCATTCTCATTTCCAATTCTATCCTCAGGATCATGTATATGAACTTCTCAACACCATTGATGCCTGCCAGTGCCATTTTGATATTGTAAGAGTCTCTGTAATTCTCCTCTATCCTCAGAGCCATAGAAAAGGGCTTGGTTGGGACAGTGTGGTTGGGAAGGGACTGGAGGTATGGCTATTGCTTCAGGATTATAATATAATGTACTGTATTATTCATACTAGGGCTGTAATTCTTTTATATCAAGTGCTAAAGTTAAAGTATATTTATATGTATTAAGTAAATCAGCAGCATGATTTAATATAAAAATTACGCAGAAATGTACTCATTGCCCCTCTTCTAACCTCCAGATGCTATGCTATCTCCTGGCCTTTTGTATCTTGAGCTCACTTTTAACCCCTAACTATTGTTCTGATTTTCTCCTTCTCATCCTGCCAGTCCTCTTTCTAAAGAGACCCTTTCCGAATCTATTTGGCACTATCTGGAATGGTTGGTGAAATAAGGATTAATTGGCCTTGCTATTCTTGGGTTCCAATGTACTTTCCTTGTAGAATCTCAACTTTGACTTCACTCGGAGTTACCTGGACTTGATTGTGACTTACACCTCAGTTATTTTACTTCTGTCACGGATCGAGGACCGCCAAGTCCTCATTGGCATGTACAACTGTGCCCACGAGATGCTGCATGGGCACAGGTGAGTGAAGGGGATATAGGGGATGAAGGATCTCATACATGGTGGTTTGAGGTACAAGGTGGACACAAAGGAAATAGAAACCAATGGTTTCTCATTTGAGAACCTGTAATCTACATGATGAGCCAGGTAAAATAAAAAAACCACTGACAATACTTATAATGGCATACCTCAACAAGTGCACTGCACTTTTACCTATAGGTAACTCTTGAATATCTGCCAGTGGATTACCCAGTTTGCATTGTCTCTGACCAGTTTTTAATCCTGGTCTGGCTTCCACCGTGCTTTTCAGGTTATTGCAAAAGGAAATGAAAGTTGTGTGTTTTTGGTTTTTGGTTTTTGGTTTTTAGTATTGGTAGGAATAGTATTAGCAAGGTAAGGCCATTAGAGGTAAGTAATATATGATAATACATTTGAAGCCACATATAAATGGATTTTGGATTATCTGAAATTCTGTGCCCCTCCATTAGTGCAAATAAAAGTATTAAGGGCTGAAAAAATGAAGACCAGAGGGATCGGGGAGACTGTGACACGTTGTTCGATGCGTGATGTGTGTTCTCATGTGTCTACATGAGTGCCTAGGCACATGCCTTACCCATTAGCTTTGAATGAACATGTATCTCTTTGGGTCTAGGCATATCACTTGAATTAGGACTAATCACCATGAATTTATAGGGTACCTATCGTGTGTTCAATACCATTTTGGGTGCTTACAAGGAAGAAACTTTCATGGACCTGCCCCAAATTATATAGTTCTCTCAAATAGCTTAATGCATCTGAGCCTAGAATGGGTTATCTATATATGTGATTCGCAGTTCAGTATATATATCTTTGGAGGTGGAGGGGAATGCCAGCCTAGTCACACATCTTTATCCTACAGGCAAACACGAGCGTTTACATCATGGGTAAGGGAGACTGTAACTCTTCTCTCCTATGCTTTCTTCCAGCGACGCCAGTTTTGCCCGTCTGGGGCAGATGGTGTTAGAGTATGACCACCCTCTGAAGAAGCTGACGGAGGAGTTTGGGCCTCACACAAAGGCAAGTTCCCTGAGAGAGTGGGACATTCCTCTGGTGGAAGTATATCGTCCTCATCACTGACACCAAGGATTTGTTTGTTTTTCCCTATAGGCTGTGAGTGAAGCTCTCCTCTCTTTGCATTTCCTTTTCGTCCGGAGGAACCAGGGGGCTGAGCAATGGCGCAGTGCCCAGCTTCTGAGTCTTATCAGCACCCCGCCGGCCATGATCAATCCTGCTAATTCAGACACGGTGTGTTCCCTTCTCCTCTTGTCAGTGATGGCATTCTCTTTGCCAAGGCCATCTCTGTAGAGGGTGCTTCTTTCAGGAAATATCATCCCTTAAGAGTGCTTTAAACCTCTTCTAGGATGTGCATCTAAGTTGATCACCTCTTGTAGCTAAAAATCATGGTTGGGTTGGAGCTTTTGTTTGGACCGGGATTAGAGTGTGCTTGCCCATTGAAAGAATTTAATAACTAATCATAGACTGAATGGGTAGATGAAAGTGAGTCATTAGACACTATTCAACCTAGCAGGAACTTGAACATAGGCATCAATTAACACACATTTTTGTTCAATTACTCTGGGCCCAACATCCATGCTTAAAGAACTTAGAGTCTTGTAAGGGAATATATGCCATATAGTCATAAAGAGACAAGGGATGGTACAAGATGAATGAGAAATGCCAAATGAGTGATTTCTACTTTAAGTGGTAAGAGAATCCAAAGGAGGGAGAAATCGTGAGAATGTTTTGAGTATTGCATTTCTGAACTGTTGAAGAGAAGTTATGTTACAACTTTTATTTGTCGTGACTTCCAGCCCAACCTCCTCTTCCTTTTCTCAACGGTCTTCATTTTTCCGCACCCCACTTCTGGTTGCCTCACCTCCATTATTGGCAGGTTCCCCAGCTACTGGCTTATCAAAGTACCCTGATCCAGTCTGGTAAAATAAAAGTTGGTTTTGGTACTTAAATTCTAGTTTGACTGACCTTGTCTTGACAGCCTTAGTCTTTAGGGGAAGACCAAGTTCAAAAACGGCTTGACCATCTCTGCGTCTCTTCTCACAGATGGCCTGTGAGTACCTGTCTGTGGAAGTGATGGAGCGCTGGATTATCAGTAAGTTTTATGGGATGAGGTGGGGCTCAATGTAGCAGCACGTTACATGGATAGAAAATCCTAAAAGTCTTCTTCTGTACTGTTCTACCCACCTGCAGTTGGGTTTCTTCTTTGTCATGGCTGCCTCAACTCCAACAGCCAGTGCCAGAAGCTGTGGAAGCTGTGTCTGCAGGGCTCCCTGTACATCACCCTCATCCGGGAGGACGTGCTCCAGGTGCACAAGGTCACCGAGGACTTATTTAGCGGTTGGAAAGGGTGAGATGTGAGAGCCAACTAATCTTGTTTTGAGATTTTTCAGGGGTCTGGAGAAGAGGGAAGACAGGAATTAAGGGAAGAAGGTATTCTCAGGAGGAATGATCGGTTATTTACGTTATATAACACTGATGGGTCAAAGAAAATGAGGCCTGAAAAATGTTCTTTGGATTTGGCTGTAAAGATGGTCTTAGTGTCCCTGCAGACAGCTTCAGTTGAGTGCGGAAGTCGTAAGCTGGGCTGTGGTGGGTTTAGAAGCCAATGAGAGAGAACAAATTTAGTAAATAACTCTTTTAAGAAGTTTGCGAAGGGAAGAAGAGAGAACTACAAAGAGAGGGAGGTGTTGGATTGAGGAAGGGGTCAAATACTTTTATTATTTTTTTACAGTTGTAAACTAAACTCCAGACATGTACCACGTGCAGTAAGTGGACGTTGACTACAGTTTCTTCTCCCAGAATAGTTTGGTGTATGTCCTCCAGAAGCTTGTGTGTCTATATAAACGTGTAAAGCTGTGCGTGTATTTCCAACCTTACAGAAGCGATATTTAAAGAGCAGAGGACCCACATTCTGCATTACATTCTGCAGTTTGCTTCTTTTCACTTACTCTGTTTTGGGTATCTGTGCATATCCATCTGTAGAGACTTATTCTTTTTAACAGTTGCGTAGTATTCCATTACGTGGTTGAAGCATAATTTATTTACCTAATCCCCTATGATGGACATTTGAACTGTTTCCACTTTTCTTTCTTTGTTTTTTAATTGAGGCATAGTTGAGACTGTTTCTTTTTTTAAAAATATCATTACAGGGGTGCCTGGGTGGCTCAGTGGGTTGGGCCTCTGCCTTTGGCTCAGGTCATGATCTCAGGGTCCTGGGATTGAGTCCTGCATCAGGTTCTCTGCTCAGCAGGGAGCCTGCTTCCCCCTCTCTCTCTGCCTGCCTCTCTGCCTACTTGTGATCTCTCTCTCTACCAAATAGATAAATAAAATCTTTAAAAAAAAGAAAAAATCTCATTACAAACAATGCTGTAATGAACATTCTTAGACATATATGTTTGTGAACATTTCTATGAGGTAGATTCTCAGAAGTGGAATTGCTAGGGTCAAGGGTATGCATGTTTCAAATTTTATTTTAATTTTTTTAAAAAGATTCCATTTGGGTGCCTGGGTGGCTCAGTGGGTTAAAGCCTCTGCTTACGGCTCAGGTCATGATCTCGGGGTCCTGGGATCGAGGCCCGCATCGGACTCTCTGCTCGGCAGGGAGCCTGCTTCCTCCTCTCTCTCTGCCTGCTTCTCTGCCTCCTTGTGATCTCTCTCCCTCTGTGAAATAAATAAATAAAGTCTTTAAAAAAATAAAAAAAATAAAAATAAAAATGAAAAGATTCCATTTATTTGAGAGAGAGAGAGAACATGCACAAGCAGGGGGAGGGGCAGAGGGACAAACAGACTCCCCGCTGAGCAGGGAGCCTGGTGTGAGGCTCAGTCCCAGGACCCCAACATCACGACCTGAGCTGAAGTCAGATGCTTTTTTTTTTTTTTTAAAGATTTTATTTATTTATTTGACACAGAGAGAGAGATTACAAGTAGGCAGAGGGGCAGGCAGAGAGACAGGGAGAGGAGGAAGCAGGCTCCCTGCTGAGCAGAGAGCCCGATGCGGGCCTCGATCCCAGGACGCTGAGATCATGATCTGAGCCGAAAGCAGAGGCTTTAGCCCACTGAGCCACCCAGGCTCCCTGAAGTCAGATGGTTAACTCACTGAGCCACCCAGGTGCTCCGCATATTTCAAATTCTAATAGTTCCTACCAAATTGTCTTCCAAACAGATGTATTATCTACAGTCCGTGAGAATACTTATTCCTTATACTCTCAACAACTGGGTATTATCATTAAATAAACCATTGTTAGAGTTAAGAGAGCAAATCTAGGATTAATAATTAGAAGATACAGGGGTGGATCTGGCTCTATAGCTATGCCCATATCTACATACCTATAAAACTTTCGAATGATTGTTGCCTTTAAGGAATGGAAGGCATGTTTGAAGAATGACAACTAACATGTAAGATTTATAGTGTTGGGAGTTGTTTGGCATAAATGATGTAATTTGATCTTCATGTTACTTATACACAGGTATAAGTATTAATTTTTTAAATTAATGTCACTCGGTTAATATGGAATTAGGAAATAGTTCCAGATTTTTTGACTCTTAATCCTGTCGCTTTCCATTATACCATGTAGAGGTTGAAATAATTAACCCCCAGGAATGCCGTGGAGTTGAATCCTGATTTAATTAAGATACTTTCCAACCCTAAATTTCTTTGATTCCGTGCCAAGTTCAATAAGGGAGTGGTTCGGAGAAGGGAAAAGGCAGGTTATGAAGTTTGACTCATGCAGTGGCAACAGTGATACCAACGAGAGGAGACAGATATGAGGACCAGAGGGGGCGCACAGAGCCTAAGGGAATGTGGGGGTTTTGAGCATGGATCACTAGTAGAAAAAGAGAGAGACGGTCAGGAGAGTCAAACATCACAAACAGAGAACAACAAAAAGGCCATCTGGTAATTCAGCTGTTCACGTGGATTTTAGAGAGAGCAGTTTTTTAGTGTCGAAGGCCTTGTGGACTCAGGGGTCAGTGAAAGGTGAGGAAGTAAAAACCATTTAGGGGTGTCTTTGGGGGAGTTGGGTAGTGTGGGAGAATGGGGAAGTTCAGTAGATTGTCAGGGTCAAGTGAGGGTCTTTCAGGATAAGGGAGGCTTTGAACTCGTGTTGGAAGAAGAGGATAAACCAGTTGAGAGAGAGAGAGAGAGGTTAAAGTGACAAAGAGATCACTGATAAAGGAAAATTCTAAGAGAAGATGGGTGGGATCCAACGGAGGGCTGGAGTAACTACTCTTACTGAAGAGCAGGGCCTGCGTCATGTTTATGTTCTGCCTCTTTTATTTCCCTCAAACCTGGAAGAGTACTTCGGCCTGACAGGGTCAGGCAGGAGCACGGGACGAGAAGTCTAGTCCTAGCTTGGCCACTGAAACCCTATGCAACCCCTGGCGAGTCATTTCTCTTTCCTAGAGACTATTTTCTTCATCTGTAAAACAGTGAAGAGAACAGGATAATCTCTATGCTCTGTGAGTCTCTCGTTCATGGGCCAGGGGGACAACTGGGTTTGCAAGGACAGCTTCCCGTGCCTAGGCTGTAGTTTGCGATCTCTCAGGACTGGGAAGGTGGGACAAGCCTCTAACTGGTGGCATGGCCAACGCCGCTGCGTTTGTGTCAATCCTCAGGTATGGCAAGAGAGTGGCAGACATAAAGGAAAGCAAGGAACATGTAATTGCGAACAGGTAAAGGTGGGGAAGGGCTCTCCAAGAGGGGATGGAATAGGAATCTCTCCTGACCTTTGTTCTCACGGAAGCCGCCCCTGGGCTCTGTACGGCTTTACTGCTTCAACCCAAGAACTTGCTGCTGCCCCACAGATTTCCTATGTTTCCTTACCAAGTTTAACTGTAGCATCGAGCGCTCTTCCCACCCGACAGCCCCCGCCCCCTTCCTAAATGCCTTAGGAGGATGTTGAAGGACGGGAGACGCATTAGTCTCGTCTCCACTTTCTTTCCTTAGCGGCCAGTTCCACTGTCAACGACGCCAATTTCTGCGGGTGGCCGTGAAGGAGCTGGAGACTGTGCTAGCCGACGAGCCAGGACTGCTGGGTCCCAAGGCAAGAGACAGGAATGTTGGCCAGGGGATGGTGGCCGATGACAAAAGCCTCTCTGGGCGGGGGCATGACTTGGCCTTCAGGAGTTTTTGTATTTCCGAGGCTTTCGTGATCTGTTTGTCTATGCATAGGCTGATTCTCTTGAATCTTCTAGAAGTCTCCCGAACTTCTTGGATCTCTTTTTGGGGCACCATCAGGGGGTAGTATATCACCGCTTTTTGTATACTTGTCTTGTCCTCTGTTTGAGCGTGAACTAACTGAAGACAGAGCTTGCTGCCTTTTTTTTGTTGTTTTCAAACCACACAAATGCCTAGTAAATCCTTCTAAGATTGAATAGGGATGAAAAAGTATCAGCTGGGAGCTAATGTCAACATATGTCCGATTCTGTTTCCTTTGTTTTTTTGTGGGTCTCTGTTCTTTATTGGACACTATTGCTGGTGTGGCTACACAGTTGTATCCATACGTGTATTATCATGATAGTTCTCTGTGCTTTGAAATTGGTTTTTCAGGTTTAAAATTCTCATAGTCCCTGTCCTCTCCTTAGGCCCTTTATGTTTTCATGGCCCTGTCCTTCATCCGTGATGAGGTCACCTGGCTGGTTCGCCACGCAGAAAACGTCACCAAGACAAAGACCCCTGAGGACTATGCTGACTCGTTAGTACTCAACGTGGTTAAGAATCTTGACCTTGGGCGCCTGGGTAGCTCAGTGGGTTAAAGCCTCTGCCTTCGGCTCGGGTCATGATCTCAGGGTCCTGGGATTGAGGCCCACATCGGGCTCTCTGCTCAGCAGGGAGCCTGCTTCCTCTTCTCTCTCTGCCTGCCTCTCTGCCTACTTGTAATCTCTCTCTGTCAAATACATAAATTAAAAAAAAAAAAAAGAATCTTGACCTTACATGGACCGGGGAAAGGGACAGAGAGACATCAGATGACTGCAGGAGGTCTCAGTGTCTGTACTGCCTCTGTCTCAGTTGACATTTCTTTTTTTTTTCTTTTTTTTTCTAAAGATTTTATTTATTTATTTGACACAGAGAGAGAGAGATCACAAGTAGGCAGAGAGGCAGGCAGAGAGACAGGGAGAGGAGGAAGCAGGCTCCCCGTTGAGCAGAGAGCCCGATGCGGGCCTCGATCCCAGGACGCTGAGATCATGACCTGAGCCGAAAGCAGAGGCTTTAACCCACTGAGCCACCCAGGCGCCCTCAGTTGACATTTCTGGTCTCTCAATCTCCCTGTTCTCGTCCTCGACTTTGCAGGAGCATTGCCGAACTGCTTTTCTTGTTGGAGGAGATTGGGGCGCTGGTCCGAAGACACATCAAAGTGATACAACAATACCATCTTCAGTACCTGGCTAGGTTTGATGCTCTTGTGCTCAGCGACATCATTCAAGTAAGTTCAATTGCTTCTACTCTGGAAATGTCAGGGCGATGCCCAGTCCTTTCCCCTGGGAGGCCACCCTGACCGAGTCTCATGCTCTGTAGATTGTGTGTCAAAAAGCCGTATTTTCTTCTCTACATTTGATAAAAGAGAAACAAAACAAAACAGAACCAATAATCTCCAGTCTTTTTTTTTCCTCCTACATGAAGCTACATAGAAATAGAAGAGAAAAATAAAGAGAAATTGGGTGTTAGCATGGCAGGGAAGCTAGGGGTTCCCTCCATTTCTTGCTTAGCTCTTTCTCTCTGTTTGTGGGGCTTAGCACTTCTTGTACCTTTATGCACTGAGTGAGCCTCGTGGTTTTTGTTTCTATCCTGGTGGAAACTCTACCCACTTGATGGCAACTCTGACTTCTCTTTTAGAACCTGTCTGTGTGTCCTGAGGAGGAGTCCATCATAATGTCCTCATTCGTCAGTACTCTCTCCTCCCTGAATCTCAAACAAGGTAATTGGAGGGACCTGGAGGAGCTAAGGTCTATATAAGGGCGAGCATCTTCTGTTCTAGAAATATTGGTCCCAAGCCAGGGAATGGGACAAGATGACTTTGAAAAGGACCTACCCTTCTGTGGAGTTGGATATAGGGTGCCGTTTTCTTATTTTCTTGTAAACTTCTGTTTTTCTTGCAGTTGAGAGTGGAGAGAAATTTGAATTCTCTGGTTTGAGGCTGGACTGGTTCCGTCTACAGGTAGGTCTATTCCTGTTAATGGTTCTCCATTCTGAGAGTTCTTCCTCCCCAACAGTCCCTTCTCTTTTTATTTCTTATTCTCTCCTATATAGAGTGACTCAACATTGAAAACTGCTGATTGAGGGGCACCTTGGCTCAGTGGGTTAAGCCTCTGCCTTTGGCTCAGGTCATGATCTCAGGGTCCTGAGATGGATTCCCGCATCGGGCTCTCTGCTCAGTGGGGAGCCTGCTTCCCCCTCTCCCTCTGCCTGCCGCTCCCCCTGTTTATGCTCTCACTTGCTCTCTCTCCCTCCCTCCATTTCAAATAAATAAATAAAATCTAAAAAGAAAAGAAAAGAAAGGGAAGAAAATTGTTGATGGGCAGGACAAACCCTAGCCAAGCTGCAGCTCCGAGGAAGGCAGTCCTTTCCATCATCTTGTTCTTCTCTGCCCTTTCCCCGACCCCAACTGTAGGCATACACCAGTGTGGCTAAGGCTGCTCTGCAGCTGCACGAGAACCCTGACTTAGCCAAGGTGATGAACCTCATCGTCTTCCACTCCCGAATGCTGGACTCGGTAGAGAATGTGCTGGTGGAAACTTCCGACTTGTCTACTTTCTGGTATGTCCTTTCTTCAGAGCTCTTTATCATTCGACCTGATCTCTTCCCTGGCCTCTGTGGAGAAGAGCCGTTCCTTCCTACGGAGGGGAAAACCTTTTTTCTTAGAGACAGATGCTCCAACTTGTTCCAAGTGATAGGAATTTGAGGATGGTTTCTTTTCGTTTTGGTTTTCTTTAGGATAATTACTTGGGATAATTCATCAGTATGGTTTTTCCCACATCGTTGTCTTTGGAAACTTCTTCAGCTTCTTTTTATTCTTGAGACGTTGTGATTTAAAAGAGACATGGAAAATGTAGAATTTTCGTAGAGAGAGCTGATAATAATTGAGAGAACTGGAGAGTGGGCCTTTGGAGAGTGAGACTTAGTCTGTCTTCCTTCGGTATCGTTCAGCCTTTATCAAGGGACCACTGTTGTACATGACTTTGTCCTTCGGTAGATCAAACAAACAGCACAATATGTCGACTCTGCTCTCTGCATTCAGTGCAGGTGGGGAGATACAACATTCACATGTGAAAAGGACATCAACATATTAATTGCAACCATAAGAAAGTATATCAAAAGCGCATGAGGTTGAGAGGATATAGGCTTTAGGAAAGATTAGTATCACAGAATTAACCTGAGAAAGTTTTCTGGAGCATGAATGGGCAAATTTTGGGAGGGACGTGGATTAATATTATTGAAGGACTTCTCAATTAGGAAGAGAGGCCCAAATCGTGCAGAGGTTCTGAAGGAGGAATAGCAAATTTCGTCCAGGGGAGGGAAGAAGATTAGCTCCAAACTGTCATGGGGTCCAGTATAAGGGTCTAAAATAGTTAAGTCTCTTGGTTTCCTGTCTACTTTAAGAGTATGGAAATGTGGGGCATCTGGCTGGCTTGGTCAGTAGAGCACATGACTCTTGATCTCTGGTTCATGAGTTCAAGTCCTATGTTGGGCCTAGAGCTTACTTAAAAAAAAAAAAAAAGAGTAGGGAAATGAAGGAGGGAGAGGTGAAGATCCATAAATATTTGCTGAAAGAATGGATATTCTTTCCACCTCGAAGGGATCAGCACCTAAACCCTGGTTCTAAGTCTCCTTTCCCTTTCTCTGCAGCTTCCATCTCCGCACCTTTGAGAAGATGTTTGCCATGACCCTGGAGGAGCCTACCATGTTGCGTTATGCCATTGCTTTCCCCCTGATTTGTGCTCATTTTGTCCACTGCACTCATGAGATGTGCCCAGAGGAGGTGGGTACACTGGACTCCAAGCCCTACCATCCCTCTAATCACATCTTATCCTTATTCCCCCAAACACAATTCCAAACGCTGGTTTTGGTCATAAGAAGGGTACATAGGTATGTGACACATGTTCCTAAATAGCTCAGCTTGAAGTAGAATGTGTCCTCTCTCTGGGTCTGAGTTTCTTCTTCTTAGAAGGAGTGGTGGCTTAGGCCAGAGGATCAGAGCAGATTATGAGGAAGAAGTGGCTGTCTTGGGGATGACAATCTCATCATTGCTTCCTCTTTCCCAAAGTACCCCCACCTGAAGAACCATGGCCTTCATCACTGCAACTCCTTCCTGGAAGAGCTGGCCAAGCAGACCAGCAACTGTGTCCTGGATATCTGTGCTGAACAACGAAACCTGAGCGAGCAGGTAGGCTCCGACTTCTGTCTCTATTTTTGTGTCCCTCTGTTTTCCTCGTCTTCCTCTCAAACGCCAAGTTCTCTAACCCTGTCTCCCAAGTAGGGCTAGAGCTTTTGTGTACTTGAGTTTCTGGCAGGTTTCTTTTCTTAGTGGAATCCTTCAGTCTTTACTCCCCCAGGACTGGATAGAGGTGTCTAAAAATACCCTTATTTGAGGGCGCCTGGGTGGCTCAGTGGGTTAAAGCCTCTGCTTTCGGCTCAGGTCATGATCCCAGGGTCCTGGGATCGAGGCCCGCATCGGGCTCTCTGCTCAGCAGGGAGCCTGCTTCCTCCTCTCCCTGTCTCTCTGCCTGCCTCTCTGCCTACTTGTAATCTCTCTCTCTGTGTCAAATAAATAAATAAAATCTTTAAAAAAAAAATAAATAAAAATACCCTTATTTGAACAGCTGCACACCAGCAAAGTCTGTGCTCTCATTTGAAGAGTTCTGAGAGGTGCGTTAACGTTCTGATTTCTTTCCCCGCCTCTCTCTGCCATGTGTACACATAGTTAGGACAGTGGCTCCTGACATCACACTTGTCTCACCTTTATGTCCATGTGCACCCTAATCTGGGGCTCTGTGAACATCTCCAGGCCCTTCTTCTCTGTTCACCCTCAGGGCTACTTTCTTGTCCTTGTCTGCTTGTTTTCCCCTCTCTCCCTTCCCCTGGCTCACTCACAGCAGCACCTGGTCACGATAAGCTCAGTCTAAATCTCAGAAAATTTGAAAACAAGGAGCTTCTTCTGCTGTTGCCCTGGAGTCTTCTAGGTTTCCTAGAAGGGTTTCCACCCTTCCTGGGTTTGAGTCAGGCTTTGTAGCAACTTTGGGAGAAGGATGAGTCAGGATGTGTGTGTGTGTGTGTGTGTGTGTGTGTGTGTGTGTGTGTGTGTGTGTTGTGTCTACATATGGACAGTTAATATTATTACTTATACAACCTTTCCATCTTCTCATATGTAAAATGTGCATATAAATAGTTCCTTCGTAGAGGTAGCCTGGAGATGAAATGAAGTCGAGTATGTTAAATATTTAGTACACAGCTTTCAATAGATGTTAGCTGCTATGTGTTTGGTACTTACTGGGCACTAAGCTCTGTGCTGAGTTTTAGGATGGGGCCCAGAAGGAAGTTACACAACCCCTGCCCTTGGGGAAAGTCCTGATTTAAGGGAAAAAGGAATACAAATACATGTTAGAAAGAAATTTAAATAACGAATGCAAAGAAGATAGGCAAACAAGTACGATCATGAGCATACTGATTACTCCATTTGAATACCTACTACATGCAAGGGACCCACTTAAAGAGAGTTGTTCAGTGCTCTGTCAAGGATGACAAAAACATGATATGAGTAATTGTTTTCACACACACCGGAACTTTTGCAACCAAGTGAGTATTGCCGTCTCCGGAGTTATCATTTCCAATAAGTAATTGGTGATGTTGCCATGACTAATGGAGCGACGTCTTTTACTATGTTCAGAATGGATCACAGACATTTTGGCACCATTTCAGGGCTGACATATCTTTAGTGTCACATCTTTCAGTGTGACTGTGAAGTAACAAAACCAGTTTTCTCACAACTCATGTTCTCAGAGTAATTCTGAGCGGGAGTTTCTCGACAGGCCCTGCGCGCGCCCGGCAGCACTGGGTTAAATGGAGAGAGTTCTAAGATGTCTCCTTGAAGGAGATACCGGAACATATAATTCGATCTTCCGTTTTCTGTGCAGCTGACTGGGTATCTTGGTGAAGAGAAGGGAGGCAGAATTGGTGTTTAAACTACCTAGCAAGAAATATGCTATCTTGTAAAAAAAAAAGGGGGGGGGGAAGAGTGTGCTGGTCATGTGGTGAGCTCTGAGTTTTTGAAGAGCTGTGGTAGTATGGGTAGCTGACTCCATGGGACAGAATATGTGGAAACGGAGATGGTTGTTTCATACAAGCAAAAAACAACTGTCTCCCCAGGTTGGAAGATCGAGAAAGTGCGGTTGAGTAGAGCTCTTAGATCCTACCCTTTTACTTGAATTTTTCCACCAGGAAGGACTCTCTCTCAGGATGTGGGTGGGGACTTGATGATCTGATCCATAGAAGACACTGCCATTTTGAGCCTTTGAGCCCTAACCATGAGGGGTATTTCATAAAAACTGAAAGAAGTGAGTGCAGTTCGGTTGGGTCCCCATTGGAGGAAGAGATGCTGGAGGGGAAGAGAGAGAAAGGCAGAAAAATGAAAGAGACATTACTAGAGGGCCTGTGAGCTGGGTTTCTTGTCAGTTCCAGGAAGGGATCTCATTTCTCTACTCACCGGTGCTTGCTCCTACAGCTTCTGCCTAAGCACTGTGCTACTACCATCAGCAAGGCCAAGAATAAGAAAACCCTGAAGCAGAAGCAGACCCCCAGAAAAGGAGAGCCCGAGAGGGACAAGCCAGGAGCTGAGAGTCACCGGAAGAACCGCAGCATTGTCACCAAGTGAGGACCTGGGCCCTTGAGGGCCAAGGCGGCACTGCTCAAAGAAGGGAGTGCAGGGAAGGGGGAAGGTGATGCGGCAAGAGAACGTGGAGGCGGTGGTGAGGAATGACAGGGAGGGAAAAACACTTACATGTGAACTTTCTCTTTTGCCTTTGAAGGCAGCATCGTAGACCATGTGTACTGGTCTAGGAGTCCTAGAACCTGAAAGGCTCTGAGGGTCATGGGCCTGACGAATCCTTGCCAGATACTAGCAGGCAGTGCCAGACCCGTAATCAAGGCTCATTTTCCTTTCTCAATTTCCCAGCATGGACAAGCTACACTTAAACTTGACAGAACTGGCACTGACAATGAATCATGTACACAGCTTCTCTGTGTTTGAACACACCATCTTCCCTTCTGAGTATCTCAGCAGCCATCTGGAGGCCAGACTCAACAGGTACCACTCTTTCCTTGTCTTCTACGCTGGCTTAGTAGGATCGTTCTGAAAGCTGGTCTGTTAGATTCATCTCGGTGGTCACTCTGATGCAGCCGACCTGGCGTAGGCCTCAAGGATCTTTATTAAAATCCAACTAACAGAAAGAGTCTGAGACTTCTACAGGCGGCTTCGGGGGACAACCAGAACGGTTCCCCACTGGCTTAGTAGGGTGAGAGGGGCTTTGGCAGTCAGCAGACGTGTGTTGACATCCTGGCCCTTGGCTAAGACACTGGAGACGGGATTCTGACTTGTTTGAGCCTTAGTTTCTGACCCTGTAAATAAGGATAATGATATTTACCTTATAATGAGAATTACCTTGTAATTGAGAGTTGGTATAGAATTAAAGGTAATAAATAATGAGTACAAAGTTTCTGACATATATAGGCTTCGATAATAGATTCTTTTCCTTCCACCGTACCTCCCTTTTCATTGCCCCCTGAGGTAGGAGGAACAGTTCTGATATTGGAATTGAGCCCTGTAGTTAGCAATTAGGGACATGAGGGGAAGAATTATTTTGAATAACCCCCTACTCTTCTATGTTTGATTTTGGAATATGTAGTATATCGCCTCGAGTTGCCAGGGACGACTCACTCGAGAAAGTGACATTTGAGTCAACTCTGGAAGGAACTGAGGAGGCCAAGGGTGCGACTGTCTGGGGAAAGAACATTCTAGGTGGAGGGACTGGCCAGTGAAAAGGCTCCGAGGTGGGAGCCTGCCTGGAATGTCCAGGGGCCCCAGGGGAGGCCAGTCGGGCTGGAGCAGGAACCATAAATGTACCTGCCTTATGGGTTGTTAGGGTATTTAAAGGAGCTCTTGTGTGTAGTTAAATCACAGCACATCGCCTGGAACACAGTAGAAATGTGCTGTCACCGTGTTTGATATCGTGACCGTGATTATGATTTTTGTCGCCCAGAGCCATCGTATGGCTGGCGGGCTACAACGCCACCACCCAGGAGATCGCAAGGCCTTCTGAGCTGTTGGCAGGAGTCAAAGCCTATATCAGTTTCATACAGTCGCTGGCCCAGTTTGTGGGTGCAGATGTTTCCAGAGTCATCCGCAGTGCCCTCCTGCAGCAGACACAGCCCCTGGACTCGTGCGGGGAACAGACGATCACCACTCTCTACACTAATTGGTCAGTGTTCTTACCGCCTTCCACCTCCTTACCTCTGCGTCAGCGCCTTTTTCCTTCCCCGGTCAGAACTCGGGTCCCCGCAGTTTAGCTCCAGCATCCCAGACCCCCAGCCAGAGGCTTGTTGCTGCTTGAGGACCCGAGCAGTGAGCGGGGGGCCACCCAGATCCCCTTCTGTCCACGGAGGACCTTCTGTGTGACGTGCATTCATCCACTCTGTAGCAATTTGGCCTCTTTCCTCCCTTTTTAAAGAAGATTTCTTTCTTTCTTTGAGAGAGGGAGCGAGCGCGCGCTCGTGCTTC
>LNAC01000053.1:5755349-5768999 GCA_002007465.1 Ailurus styani
GGGGGATCTTTCCGGGGCAGGTGGGGGATCTTTCCCGGGCAGGTGGGGATCTTTCCGGGGCCGGTGGGGATCTTTCCGGGGCAGGTGGGGGATCTTTCCGGGGCAGGTGGGGATCTTTCGTGACCCTGCCTTCTCCCTTGTACCCCCGCTCGGTCGAGGGCGGCCTCATGAAGAGCATGCAGTTCCGTTGTCCAGCTCCGTCTCCTTCTTACCCTCCCTCGGGTGCCATCAGTGAGCTGACCCTACTCTTTGCCTGTTGGAGGTTTCACATGTCCCCTCTCATCAACTCCACCCGCACACTGTAGGCAGCATCTAAAATCAGCTTTAGGTCTTGCTGACAACTGATGAGCAGCAGGAGGTAAGGCTGGTTCCCCCTTCTACCACCCCCACCCCAATTTCCCGGAGTTACCATGGTGATGGGGCAATGCTACTGTAAAAATAGATAGATGGGAAGAGAAGGATGCCCCAGGTTGGGAGCCTGGAGTTGAGAAGAGTAGAGCAAGGAGGACTGGTGGATCCGAGCTGGAGCATTGCTGTGTCTTCCCGCTAGAGCGGGCAGTTCCGCAAATCTTCCTCTCTGTCAGCCGTTTTAGCATTAGCAAGTTGACCAGGTGGGCAGTCCTTTTTCTGGTTCTCAGCTCAGTTCTTCCTACTGCAAACAGGAGAGGCCAAAGATGTGTAGTGTTTCGTCCAGACAGGGCTCTGAGCAGTTCCACTTCCTCTGTCCTTGGTAGAGCCAGAGATCAACTGGTCCTGCCTTCAAGGATGAGAGGGTGAGCCTTGATTTCTTTCCCCTCTGACCCCTTATTAACTATGTTAAACTCACTTTTCTGCTACTGGTCTCTTGTGGTTACTTTTGGTCTTCTATGGTTTTCTCTACTGGGATGGCCCGTGGCCAAAGATCATGGAGGGAGCTCCTTCCTGTTTGGATTTGTCTCTAGTGTTTCTAACAGGGGATTTCCCCAGGCAGGTTTCATTTAATTCTCAAAGGGCCAGAGGCAGAATGAGTAGGGACTGATAAGGCATCTGGGCAGACGAGAGGAAGAAGGATTCAGAGGAAAAAACAACTGGGATTCTGGGGTTGTGTGTTGATTACGAAAAAGAAAAGGTAGCTCGGGCGCCTGGGTGGCTCAGCGGGTTAAAGCCTCTGCTTTCGGCTCAGGTCATGATCTCAGGGTCCTGGGATCGAGGCCCACATCGGGCTCTTTGCTCAGCAGGGAGCCTGCTTCCCCTTCTCTCTCTGCCTGCCTCTCTGCCTCCTTGTGATCTCTCTCTCTCTCTCTCTCTCTCTCTGTCAAATAAATAAATAAAATCTTTAAAAAAAAAAAAGAAAAGAAAAGGTAGCTCAAGGAGAGGAGAGTTTGGACAGTGAGGGAAGTGGAGGCGGGGACAGAGAAAACCCCAGACCTTAGATAAGGAACCACTTGTGGTCTCTATAGTAAGGGACAATAGGACACCGCGCTAGGTTTCAGGTACCAGCCCTTGCCCTGGTTAAGTGACCTTGGACAAGCACTGAATTAACTCTCCCATGTCTATTAAACCATAGTGATGTGCCATATACTTCAGAGGGCTGTCAAAAATTACCATAACAATAACCCTTTAATCAAAATATCTTTATAAGCGTCTAAGGTTTTTATAATGGTATCTTATTTACTCTCATATCAACTCTGTGAAGTATTCAGGGCAGATACTAATTTCTTCATTTTACAGAGAAGTAAATTGAGGCTCAGATAGGGTCAGTGACTTGTTTGAGTGACACCTAATGAAGTTAGTACAGCTAGCCCAGCAAGAGCAACCCAGGCACCTCATGAAGGGACTCGAAAAGTGTAGATTCCTAGAAGAATGTAAATATCGCTTGTGATCAGTCTTCGCATGAGTACCAGAGGGGAGCAGGTGATTTGTCTCACAGGCAGGCCAGACCTGTCACCTGAATGTAGGACTTCAGGCCACTTTCGCTCCCCAACTTCTTACTTCCTTTCCTGGATGAAAGGCATTGTAGATGTTCAGAGTGCTCTCTACCTGTGGGGTAAACACCCCAGCGCTCCCCAAGGCCCCCCTGGGACCTCTGTAACTCTCTTGCAGAGATGCGGGCCTTGGCTGAACTCCTGGGCCCCTATGGCATGAAGTTCCTGAGTGAAAACCTGATGTGGCATGTGACCTCTCAGATTGTGGAGCTGAAGGTACTGTGGAAGCCAGGCCTGGGGAAAGGGGTAGAAGTAGGAGACAGGGGCGGGGGCGGAGGGAAGAGATACCACGGTTTCGTCTTGTCCTGCTTAACGTCTCTGTGTCCTGGCTGCAGAAGCTGGTGGTGGAAAACATGGATGTACTTGTTCAGATCAGATCCAACTTTAGCAAGGCAGATTTGATGGCTTCGCTGCTGCCCCAGCTGACAGGCAAGCACCCCCCTGGGGGAGAAGGAGATGTGGACCGGCACCGCGGATGACAGGGGTCTGGGGAGGAGGTTTGGGTTCTGGACTGGGTCTGCAGAAGCAAAGCCATCACTATTCTTCTAAGTTCTATGTTTCCAACCCTCCCCATTCTCCTCAGGGACTGATAACGTGCTGAAGCGCATGACCATCGTTGGAGTGATCCTCACTTTCAGGGCCATGGCCCAAGAGGGACTTCGGGAGGTGAGCTGGGGGAAGAGGCTGCCCCG
Source organism: Ailurus styani (assembly GCA_002007465.1). Lineage (NCBI taxonomy): Eukaryota > Metazoa > Chordata > Mammalia > Carnivora > Ailuridae > Ailurus > Ailurus styani. Next base: position 5,758,006 of record LNAC01000053.1, read on the forward strand.
GAATCACAGATGCCTCTGATGGCGGGGTTGGCATGACAAGTGGTGGAAATGTGTGGTGAGCACTGAGGAGAAAGGAGGAACTTAACTCGGCAGAGGTCCTGGGCGGTCTCTGGGGTTAGACGAGCGGAGTGAGAGGGACAATGGGGACGAGCGGAGGGCACCTAGGCGCAGGGTGAGAGGGACAGTGGGGGCGCCGGGCCGGGTCCTTCTCTACGTCGAGGCCCTGTTTGTTTGTTTGTTTGTTTGTTTCTTTCCGTCTATCTCTGAAGGTACTGGCGCTGTCCTGGGGACTCATTTATCGCCTCTCTCTTCCAGGTGTTCTCCTCCCACTGCCCGTTTCTTATGGGTCCCATTGAGTGCATGAAGGAGTTTGTCACTCCAGACACAGACATCAAGGTATGGGACGGTGCGAGGTAGGATCCACTGAGGAGGTTTTTGTTGCTGAAAAGAATGTAGCCAGGATTTTGTAGGGGAGGTGGGGGCTCTGAGGAATACTGCAGGGAGACGAGCCAGCATTTGAGTAGGAAAGTGCTGGGAGAGATTTTGTGGAGAGAGGAGCACTGGTCAGACAATACTGTGGGAGAGAGAGCGCAGATGCTGGGGAGGCACGAGGGGCTGGAGAGACGCGGAAGCCTGGCTCACCTGTGGCAGGTGGGAAAACGGTGCTGGAAAGAGCTAAGATCCAGGATGGCACCTGTAGGTTCCCCCTGAAGCGTGCAGATTAGATACTGACCCCCGTGCAAACTAGTCCCTTCTTCAGTCAGGAGCTTGGGTACTTTTCTGTAAAAAGATCTATTGCTTCCCTCCCCACCCACCCGACTTGCCCTCAGAGTTGCCTTTTTCCTGGCCTTTCCTTTCTCTTAGCTCTGAGAACTTTTGGTTCCTCTCTGTCAGGGTCACCTGGTTCAGGCCCCCATTTACCACAGAGATGAAAGGAGGAAGCCTTCTGCAGGCACCCCGAGTAAACAACCATTTCTCTGCGCCTCGCACGCATCTGCAGGCCTTTCTGTCTTTTCTTTTCTTTTCTTTTCTTTTTTTAAAGATTTTATTTATTCATTTGACACAGAGAGAGAGATTACAAGTAGGCAGAGAGGCAGGCAGAGAGAGAGGAGGAAGCAGGCTCCCCGCTGAGCAGAGAGCCCGATGCGGGCCTCTATCCCAGGACCCTGGGATCATGACCTGAGCCGAAGGCAGCGGCTTTAACCCACTGAGCCACCCAGGCGCCCCTTTCTGTCTTTTCAATCACCTGAAACGAACAGTCTGTTATGTAGGATGTATAGCCAAAGGCTGGGAACAAGGGCGTTCGAACGCATGGAACAGGTCACTTCTCTTACAACTGATTCCTTTAACAGAGAGAGGCCTGTGATTAAGAGGGAACTGGTCAGCAGAAAGAATTAAAATTAGATATTGAAAGGGGCGCCTGGGTGGCTCATTTGGTTAAGCGGCTGCCTTCAGCTCAGGTCATGATCCGAGGGTCCTGGGATCGAGGCCCGCATCGGGCTCCCTGCTCAGGGGACAGCCTGCTTCTCCCTTTCCCTCTGCCTGCTGCTCTGCCTGCTTGTGCTCTCTCTCAAGCTCTCTGTCAGACAAATAAAGAAAATCTTAAAAAAAAATTAGGTATTGAGAAAAACTTCAATACCTTGAGATCAAAAGATTTGTGAAATCCCCCCTCTCTGGCCGACGTTAAGGGTGAAGCCCTCATGGGAGCCGCGTGGGTGTGAATGGCTGCCCCTTCTGACCGTTCTTTCATGGCGAACCTGGCTTTCTGGCGGCTGCTGATGCCGGGGACGAGTGATCTAGACTGGCAAGAGCTTGTCTACCTGTATCTCCTGGGCAGCACTGAGTTTTAGGCTCTGCCTGCTTGTGAAAATAAGCAGGTTGGAGCAGAGAAGGGGGGATGGTGGCCTGTCCATCAGAGATTCTGTTATGCCTCAGAGGAGTGTGAAGATTAGGGAAAGAGAAAATAAGACCCCTTTCAGTCATCCCTTTCTTTCTCTCTCTCTCTCTTTTAAAGATTTTAGTTATTTATTTGACACAGAGAGAGAGATCACAAGGAGGCAGAGAGGCAGGCAGAGGGAGAGAGGGAAGCAGGCTCCCCGCTGAGCAGGGAGCCCGATGCGGGACTCGATCCCAGGACCCTGGGATCATGGCCTGAGCCGAAGGCAGAGGCTTAACCCACTGAGCCACCCAGGCGCCATCCCTTTCTTTCTCAAAACATCACACAGGTTGTGGATCAGGTCCCTGGCCTTCCAGCTATGGTTGCCATGAGCACGGTCATTTAGCTAAAGGGAATTTAAAATAAAGGGCAGCACAGAACGAGGCAAAGCTTTGCCTTCTATGTGTGGATGGAGGAAAGGAATAGGCTTATTGGTCTCTTGTGACTCTGAGTGTGTAGGGTAGATGTTTCATACATGTGGTCTAATTTAATCTCCACAATAACTCTGTGAGGGATAACCATCCCAGTTTCACAGATGAGAAAACTGAGGCTCAAAGAGGTGAGGTAACTTTTAGCCGAGGTCACACATGTAGAAAGCGGTGGTCCTGGATTTGAACCCAGAGCTTCTCACTCCAAGGCCTTTTTCTCCCATCAGAGGCCATGAGGTCTTAAGGATTGTTTTCTAGGTGGTGAGACAAGCCAAGATTTCACCTCCTGTCTGAAAAGATAACTGCTCATTGCGGGCCGCTGTGTGATCCACGCTAGCTCAGTGGATCCACTAAAGGAGGGAGAGATGGGTTTGGGCTGAGGTATTCGAGGAGGGCTTCACTTAGCTATTAGCAGAGGACAGGAAAGGACATTGTAGAAGAAGGACAGACATAAACCGAAGTCTGGAAGTCAGGAAGCACGGTGTAGTTTGGAGACAGTGACCCGGCTAGGTGGACCGTGGGAAGCACCTGGGGGAAAAAGACAGAGCAAGTCAGCGCGCACTACGGAGTGCCTGAGAGCCGAACAAAAGCAGCTGCGCCCTTCCCCTGTGGGTTAGGGAGAGCCGGGAAAGGCACACCTACACAAGGTGACGGTACACCGAAAGTCTGAGGTCCGGGACCCAGGAATCCCCAGCTCCCTGTAGCTTTTTCAAACACTTCTCTCCTGGGAATCCTGTCCAGGCTGTTGTGTCCTTCTGTCCTAGCTGACCCTGAGTGTCTTTGAGCTGGCCTCTGCTGCAGGAGTGGGCTGTGACATTGACCCGGCCCTGGTGGCTGCCATCGCCAATCTGAAGGCCGGTAAAGTTGGGGGAAGTGGGCAAGGGAGGGCTCGGGCTGTATTTCCGGGTGGGCAAGTGTCAATGTCAAAGAAGCCTTTATTTGGGGTGTGAATTCCGAGGATATAAGCTTGGAGCTAAAGAAAGACTTAAAGCATAGTCCCTAACCCCCAGAAGATACTCAGAGAGACAATTTAGACTCCTAGGCAGGTTCCAACCAGTTGACCTGTCAGTCTGCTAAAAAATATTAAATGAGGGTTTCTTTGATGCTCAGTAAGTCTCAGAGGAACTTACAATCTAGTAGGGGAAATCAGGTTAATGCCAATGAAAGCATGAGAAAGCGATGCGCAGTCACATAGGATTTCGTGCCGAGTGCTGGGGTATAGCATCCAAGTCCCAGGGTGACCTGGTTCTCTCCCTTCCCACGGAATCACCTCGACACTACTCACTTCTTTCCCTGGTCTCCCGTCGTCTCTGACGTTTCCCATTTCCTGCACGCGCTCAGAACGGGATGAAACCTCAGGGCGGGTATTGAGGCCTTCCCACACTGCCAGGCTGGCCCTTCTTCTCTCTTGGTTTGGTGAGACTCTTTCCTCTCCTTCCTGCCTCTCTCTGCACCCCATCGGCCAGCCGACAATGAACTCAGACCACACGTCCGAAGAGCCCTTCTTCACGAAGAGCTCTGCTCCGGTCACCAGAGGAGGCCTCCAGGATTGGGCCCCTCATGATAAGTGGGGGCTAGTCCTGTCCCCTTCAGCAATCATGGCTTGCCTGTAGTGCATTTGAAAGCGTTTCATAGATGTTTCCTTATGCGATCCTCACAGTTCTGTGAAGTGGGGTCTCTGTAGAAGGTGGCTCCCATTTGCTGACCTTACTTCTCTCTTTTCTTTTTTCCGTCTTACCAGATACTTCATCCCCTGAGGAAGAATATAAGGTGGCCTGCCTGCTCTTGATCTTTCTTGCGGTTTCCCTCCCACTCCTTGCCACTGACCCCTCTTCCTTCTATAGTATCGAGAAGGATGGTAAGTAAGGACTACTTTGAGTAGTTTGAGGGACCAGTGCTGTCTAGGTCAGTCTCCTGGGGTAGGGAGATGAGACAGGGACATTTACCCGGAGAATCCAGACTTCTGGCTCAGGTGTAGAAAGTTGTGTTTCAAGAAATACTTGAGGGCGTCTGGGTGGCTCAGTGGGTTAAAGCCTCTGCCTTCAGCTCAGGTCATGATCTCAGGGTCCTGGGATCGAGGCCCTGGGATCTAGGCCCGAGTTCGGCTCTCTGCTCAGCAGGGAGCCTGCTTCCTTCTCCCTCTGCCTGCCTCTCTGCCCACTTGTGATCTCTCTCTATGTCAAATAAATAAATAAATAAAATCTTAAAAAAAAAAAAAAGAAATACTTGAGAATGAACTATCCGTATTCAATTCCAGTGGAATTTTTTTAGGAATATCCTTCTCCTAATATCCTAAATATCTCCTCACATTTCTTAAGAGTATCGATCCCCCACATGCGTCCTAGTGCTTTTGGTGTCAAACAGGGGTGGCCTAGGTTGAAAAACTGAGACTACCAGCTGGGGTCAGCCTGGGGTGGCTCACTGTGTTCCCATTCGTCTCTCTCCCCTTCTGTCAATCATAACCTAGGTTACAACAACAATATTCACTGCTTGACTAAAGCCATCATCCAGGTGTCTGCTGCCCTCTTCACGCTCTACGACAAGAACATTGAAACTCACCTCAAGGAGTTTCTGGTGGTGAGTGGCCCTAGGCTATAAGGAATGGGAGGTTCTAAAGTCTCTTGGGATGAAATGGAAGATTGCAAAGCCTGGCAGGAACTGGTGTGACTTAAATCCATAGATGGCCCTTGTTGAGCGGGTCTTGGAGTCTAACCTCCCACCTAATTCACTCAGTGAGTGAGTGGCCACTCTGTGAAAGGCAGGAGTTTCTTCTAAATTCCCTAAGAGCTGGTGTTTTAGCCTCTGCCGGACTACTTGGACTGAGTCAGAGAATCAGAGTTCTAGTTCTGGATCTGCCACTAAGAAGTTGTATGAACTCAGAAGAGCCAAACTTTTGGGACCTCATTTTGGCCATTTATTAAAGAAGGGGGTTAGACTGAATCTATGATTCGCTACCTTGGGGTGCCTTAGAATATACCAGGGAGCTTGTCGAAATTCAGATTCCTGATCCTTATGCCAGATGTACTGAATTAGAATATCCTAGGGTGAGGAGTCCAGGCCTCTGTTTTTTAAAAAATGAATTAACTTTTAAATAAAAATAAATGATTGTTTATTTTTATTAATAAACTCATGACCCGAGCTCATGACCCTGACATTGAGACCTGAGCTGAGATCGCGAGTCAAATGACCTGAGCTGAGATCAAGAGTCAGACGCTTAACCGACTGAGCCACCCAGGTGCCCCAGGCCTCTGTGTTTAATAGGGTCTCCCGGAGATCTGCTGCAGGATCAAGTTGGAGACGCTGCGTTTTAGAACCTATAGGGCCCTTTCCAACTCTAATCTTGACAGAAGAGTCAGACTTTTCCCACATTCTCAAGCTTGAGCATAAATCAGGATCACCTGGAGAACTTCTGATCCAGTAGATCTGAGGTGGGGCTGGAAGATCTGCCTCTCGCGGTTCCCGGGCCACGTCGGTGCTGTCCATCCTGGGGTCTCACTTTGAAAGCCCCTGGTCTCCATTTCTAGGACGGGAGCATTTAACCAGACAGCCAATTCTACAGTAGGTCATGTCCAATTTATTGGAGGAAAAATAGTTTTAAAAAACATTTTTAGCCACAGTTTGGCTCCCTGTAGCTACCACCATTGATCTTAGTTCTGCCTCTGGAAAAACCAGAATAAGTAATCTCTTTCCATTGTTGGAAGAGGCCCTGGAGTTTTCCATTCTAGTCCTCTACGGAGGAATTCCGTCCATATGCTTTTGATACATGGTCCATTACCCACTGCCGGCTTGAGTGTTCTCAGCAATGGGGAGCTTACTCCTTTGCAAGGTACGGGCGTGACTTAAGAACTAGGGCCTCATTTGTCTCCTTTTAGAAGCAAATAGTCGAGCAGATCATATTCTCTCAGGAATCCTACCATTGTTCTGGAAGCTGAGTTAGAGGGTCTCCGTTCAAAAGGGGCCAGCCAGCCAATCTGAATGGGTTCTGAGCATCTTAGATCTGAAGACTGTTCGCAGCAGATCTCTAAGACGGGGTGAGAAGGGACCCCTCTCCCTTTTCCCATTTGCCCTGTTTGTTTGCAAAATGAGAGTCACCTGGGCCTGCGATACCGTTAATCATGTCTCTCCCTCCCTCTTTGATCTTTTGGGGGCGTGGAGGCGAATGGAGAGGACAGCCACTTGGGAGTTGACAGGAGGAGACTAGGAAGAGCTTTGCGTCTGAATCGGAGGCCCAGCCCTGGCTGTAGTCCGCTGGGGAGTCAGCAGTAAACAGCCTGGTGCCTGCGCTGTCGGAAGCCTGCCTAGGGAAAGGGATTAATCTCCTGCCTTCGTTCTGGGTTCTGTGCTCAGCGGTAGTGATCTCTCCCCTTGCACCCCGGGCAACCTACTGTGGTCTGCCCTGCGGGCTCTCCAGGCTAGGTGTGGCTCTGAAGCCTGGGGGATTTGCTGCTTTTCCCCTGGGAGCCTCCGGGAGCATCCCAGCACTTCTGAACTCCCTGATTTGTTTGTAACTTCCTGTAGCCTGAGGCTGTCCTACTCTGACCTCCATAAAAATCTGCTTTCTTACAAATTCTTCCCCTACAGGTGGCCTCTGTCAGCCTCTTGCAGCTGGGCCAGGAGACTGACAAGCTTAAAACCCGAAATCGGGAATCCATTTCTCTGCTCATGCGTTTGGTACGTATCTGGTTTCAGTTGGCCTGGGAACAGAGAGCAAAGGCCAGAGGGACCCCCCCTTGGGGGTTTCTGGGTCTCTGCCATTGTCACCACTCAAAAGCATGAACTCGGAACTGAATTCCGCTTGCCTCTCTGGGTCTAGGCCTCACAATCTGGTTAACACTGCAGACTGGTCCTGTACCCCCAAGGCGGAGTCCCGGATGACTTCCTCTGCAGTCCAGGGCCTTCCTGGCCCCGGGCTGGCTGCCTGGGCCCTTTTTCTCAAGGCTTTTTCTCAAAACCTGGCGGGGCAGCCGAGTCCCTCGTCCACGGCTGCCCGTCCGCTTCGCGTTTGATTTTACCGGACCGCTTCCTACCGCTGCGTGTCTTGCCCTTAAGTACTGTGCCGCACAGTCCAGAGTTGAACTGCGGGAGGGGAGATGGGGGCTCGGAAGAGGGAAGGAATTTTCGATGAAGAGCCGTGAGCCAGAGAGCCAGGTGGGCTGTGAATCAGGCAGCTCCTGCTATCTCTTTCCTCCCAAGCTGTGGGCTTTTCGCTACTTTGGCAGAAAGTTCTGGGAACTCTGACTCAGTTAACTTAAAAAAATCTTTTCCTCATGACCCTGTTTTCCTCTTCAACACGCTTACTCACTCTTTCGCTCTAAAGGCTGATTCTCCAGGTTCGTGCCACACTGACTACAGTCAGGAGGGCCTCCCGGCCCGGCCCTTGTGTTTCAGAGGCCCTCCTCTGGCCTGCGGGGACAGGCCCTGCCCATCTGGAGCCAGTGTGCCACCCGCAAGTCCACACTAAAGATTCCTGGGACCTCCGAATCCTCTGCTAAGTGGCTGCAGCCTATCTGCAGGGCTTCCGCAGAGCTGGAGCCCAGCTCTGCCCGCAGTCCATCCTCCGGAGGCAGGCGGTGCTGCTGGTGCCTGTACCCCTGGTGCCTAGGGACCTATGGCTGGAGTTTCGAGGCGCAGCCAGGAATTCCATCTGTGTCCACAAAATCCCGCACACTGGGCTGGTCCATTCCACCCTGTTCTCTGAGAACTTTGAGGAGTCTTTTTTTTTTTTTTAATTTTACTTGACAGAGAGAGAGACATCACAAGTAGGCAGAGAGGCAGGTAGAGAGAGGAGGAAACAGGCTCCCCACCGAGCAGGGAGCCTGATGTGGGGCTCGATCCCAGGACCCTGGGATCATGACCTGAGCCGAAGGCAGAGGCTTTAACCCACTGAGCCACCCAGGCGCCCAGAACTCTGAGGAGTCTTAAGAATTCGGAACCCAAACCTGGCCTTTCATGAAATTATAAAGGGAGCTTGTGAAGAGAAAGATAGAACAAACTAGTTTGTTTGATTTATTTCGTCACATGCTGCGTAGGCTTCCATGTGCACCTTGGCCAGGCCCCCAGACGTTAGGCGCAGACGTGCCAGGGACTCCCTCCGGGGCTCCTGCAGCACACAGGCGTCGAGGAGGACCTGTGTCTAGACACAGCTAGGGGAAGGCCGCGATTGGGCTGACTAAGGATCCTGATGGAGACAAGAAGAGGATGGACGTGGGGGGGTGGGGGTGGGGGTGTGCGGTGAGGGGCGAGAGCGCAGTGGAGGCAATGAGGGCAAATGCCAGGAGTATGCTAGATAGGGCCCGGCCTTTGGAGCAGCGCGGCCTCGGGCTGGGTAGTTAACCTTCCTGAGACTCTGTTCTTTATCCATAAAAGTGGGCAATGACCCTTGTGACGGCGTGGTTAGGATTCATGATCAAATATAGGTGAAAGTGCCTAGTATGTAAATAGGCGCTCAGCGAATGTCCGGCCCCACTCTCTGCTACTCGTTTTAGGTTCCGGACGATTTAGTCCTGCTCCTTCCTTCCCTTGGGCAGTTTTCGCCTCTGTAACGTTGGAGGAGGCGATTCTGTGCTGCCCCCCACGCCTGCCTCCTCAAGTGTGGTGGGGCGTCTGCCGCGGGTGGCATCATGGGGAGGGTGCAGAGAAGCTCCCAGAGCGAGCTAGGACCAGGCGCTTTTTGTTAGAGGGAGAGACCCAGCGACTAGCTGCTGCAAAGCAATTTAAATGCAAATGTTTTCTTACAGAAATGCAGGGAAGGAGCTGTATTCTGAGTGAGGAGGCGACTCATGTAGCCCAACTCCCGGTCGGTCGGGCACTTCTCTCCCTGGGCCTTTCGGTCTTGGCTGTCAAGCCTGGGCAGTGCCCGTGCCCCCAGGACGGCGGGCTGCTTCCTGGCTCGGATCGCGTGGTGGGGGAGGGGGGGACTCAGAGTCGCGGAGTCCTAGATGCCGGGATGGGACCGGATCCTGGCCGTCAGTCCAGTCCTTATAAGTGATAGGCGAAGGAACTGAGGAGAGGGAAGGAAAGACGACATTCAAGGTCTCCCCGAAAATACGTGGGCAGATGTGGGACGAGAACCCAAGCTGCTTGGCCTTCGCCGTGGGGGCTGCTTCCGCTGCTGTGAACTTCCTCCTGCTCGGAGCCTTGTGGTCTCCGTGCTCCATGGAGCGAAGAACAGGAAGTCATGGGCCCGGGGATCCTTCTTGAAGCTGTCACTCATCGCCCTGAACCTGGGGGTCAGATCCTAGAGAAGAGACCTTATCTCTCTCCTGGCTTACGGTCTGAAAATCTTGCCTGGCCAGAGATGCCTCCTGTTATCCAGCTGAAGATCCGAGCTGCCGACCCCAGCAGACTTTTCCGTCAGCCGGCGGCGCCTCTGAGGCTGTGGTGTGTGTTGTGTGTGCGTGTTTGAGAATAGCAGACTCTTCCACATTTTAAAACCTGAAAGGACTTCAGAGAGAGGACCATGTTAGAGTCGATATGGTGAAGTCCCTTTCCTGAGTGAATTTTCAGGATTCGAAACACCAGACGTCTCGGGAGGGCCCGTCTGTGTGAGTTGCCGGAGGAGACGGGACACTTCCCTCTAGGGTGTGTGTTTAGTCCCACAACGGCGTGGATGAGGAGGCCACTGAAGGAAGCACAGCCTGCTCCTTCCTCAGGGATGGGGACCCTCCAGCCTGATGCGAGGTCGTGGGGCTCTTTGCTCCTAGGCTCCCCCCACACCCTCCACGGCTGCCCTTGATCTTATCCAGGCCTCTCGAGCCATCTTTCTGCGTGGCCGTGGGGGCTGCTGGGATTACCACAGCACAGGCTTCTAATTAAACTAATTAATCATGCCTGCTCCCTTATGCAGCATCCTTCCTGCTCCCCAAGCACGGTACTGAGGGAGGGAGGATACTGAGACCCGGCATGAGAGGACCCATGGGGATTCCAGGCCCCTCTTTCTTGGCCTGCCCTGGTGATCGTTTCCTTCTCTGCAGAGCTTTGTTGTTAGCACTTTTATCCAACCGTACCTGCTTCCGTGCTGCCCACCCACATTTGGCCTGGCATCCAGAATGGGAGAGAACGGGAGGCTTTCTGCCACCAGACAAGTGATTCTTTCCTGCCTTCTGCTTCTGAGTCCTTCATATAACCCTGAAAAGGGGCCCCGGGGCCATTATAATGAAGCCGGAGAGGCCCTGTTACTTTCCTAAAGCTAAACCAAGTGTGGGAAGAAGCGGGGGGGTATGATTTGGAACGTTGTTCACTCGTAAGGGCCTCAGAGGGCCCTGGGAACTGAAGGGAGGAACAGGGGATCACAGAGGTTTACCCTGCCTGAGGTTCTCATCTCTTGACCTGTTCTCTTCCAGGTGGTGGAGGAGTCCTCCTTCCTGACCCTGGACATGCTGGAGTCCTGTTTCCCTTATGTCCTGCTTCGAAATGCCTACCGGGAAGTATCCCGGGCCTTCCACCTGAATCGAGTGGCAGCCAGTACCCACTGAAGGGCCCTTCAGCCTCCCTAGACCCATGAAGCCATAGCCGTTTTCTGAAGGGGTGGGCTCAGGAGCCAGAGCTGACGAACAGACATACGGAGGAACAGTCCAGGGCTGAGAAATCATAGAGAAATGGGGCAGGCTGGCTGGGGGTGGGGTGGGGGT
>LNAC01000053.1:5775606-5810799 GCA_002007465.1 Ailurus styani
GGGGGGCGGGGGGCAGTCGCCGGAGCCGCGCTGCCGGGTTCTCTCCGGGCACCCGTGTGGGCAGGTGCGAGGCAGTAAGCTGCCCTGACACGCAGGGCCAGGCCCCCGGTGCAAGGCGTGCGCGGGGCGAGCCGGCCGGTCGGAGCGGGTTTAGGAGTTGCAAAGCCACCGCTGTGCCTGCGCCTGCGGACCCCCCGGGGACACACGCAGCGCGGAGAGGCGGCACGTTATGCGCCGTGGGGCAGGGCTGCAGACGGGCAGCCTTCAGGAGGTGCCGGGCTGACTCACACGTATCCGTGTGCACGGGGGTGCAGATGAGAGACACGCATCACATGTGTGCGCGCGAGTGTCCGCGGGACCCACAGATGTGTGTAGAGCGGTTGCACACAGCCGCAGTCTAGTGCGCAGGGACACTCGTGCCAACCTGTGGGTCCTGTGCATCCCTGTTGGGACGGGTGCTTCCCGCCTGCTGCCTCTTTCAGGGGGTGGGGATGGGGGCGCCCCCTACCTGAGCTGCTCCACACTCTTGGGGCCGCGAAACCCACCGTGCACAGTGATGTCGGGGGGCCGTAGCTGGGATCTGAGAGAGTTGGGGTGGAGCCCCTACCTGGGAGCTGGGGTGGTGGTAGTGGTGGTGAAGAAAGATTGGGTGCCAGGGGCAAGGCCACGGTCAAAACCTTGGTGTTGCTCTAGGGTCTCCCAAGGATCTCCAAGCGCATTTAGCATCTTTTCTTGTTGTTCCAGAAGGGCATGGGGGGGGGGATGGCTGGATAAATAGGGAAACGAGGGACTCGAGGGACTCGGGTGTCCCATACTCCAGTCCCAGGGGAGGGAAGCGACTTTTCTTTCTGTTCCTCAGAGAAGGAGAGGAGTGGGTCAAAGACAAACCATGCGGCGTGTTTATCTGCTAGTCAGCCGTCATCGGGTAACCTCCGCAGTCTGTTGATTCTTAATCGGAGAGCGAGGGAAGGTGCGTCTACCCCCAGTATGACTCCCAATGGCCCCAGGAAAGAGGCTGTAGATGTCCAGCGAGGCAATGCAGGAACCATAGCCCTGAAACCCAGTTCCTCCCCATTATCCTCAATAGTGAGCCCCGAAGCGTTCCATTTCTGGGGTCCGGTGGAGGGAGAGATGGTGGTAGGAGATGGATAGATGCTAGTGATTGCTTTGTTTTTCAAATACTTCACATGTGGTAATAAGATGACGCCGTGATAGTGGGTGGGTGGGTCTGATTTATACTTTGGCTGCTTAGCCAGGCCTTAGGGAGAACCGAGGCCCAGTGGGCAACAAGGCTTGGCATCCAAATGTGCTTCTCGGTTCCAGTCCTTTGCCGCCTCCAGCCAATGCAGTTTGCTGGGCTCTCTGAAGCGCAGCCTTGGAATGAGTTCTGGGATGAAGAAATGGAAAACCGGATTGAATTGATTTTTGTTGGGAGGAGCACGGAATGATTCTTGATGGAAGACGATGCTCTGTTAATGGTAACTAAGCTGGGGAGGGGTGGCAGGCAAGGAAGTGGTGGCAAAGCGAAGAAAGGGGCTCAGGGTTTATAAATGAGAGAATTCAAGGTGTCCCAGGATGCCTTCCCCTCATCAGATACTTCCCTTGCCTCCATTCCAGGTAATGAGTGGGCCCTGCAAGAGGACAGGTTTTCCCTGTTTCAATGTCTCCCATACCTTTCTAACCAAAAGTCTTTCCTGCAAGCAAACCGCTATTTCTTCCTTTAGTGTGAAAATTGCTCAATGGCGAGAGCAGGGAGTCCCCAGAGGAGGCACTGAAACCCAGGGAAGGAAGGGAGTGGAGAGAGCAGGCCCTGCACGGTGCAGTAGCCGAGAAGTCCTTCCGGGAGATCACGCTGGACAAGGGTCACTAATCTTATTGATCACATTATTCTGGCCTTCACTTACTTCAGCAATCTGGTCCTTAAGAGTGTGGGCTGCATGTAATAGCTTAGCCAGAAAAGGCCCATTTCCATATTATTAATCACCAGGAATAGATTCTCAATCTCACTTTCTCAAAGCAGAGAAAGATTTTGATATCAAAAGTATCAAGGTAGATATCAAGGTAGATCCGCACTTGATGGCTTACTGGATTTGGCCCTGTCTGAATATTGGGGAGGCTCTAGAATGAGAATGGGGGGTAGACATGATTATCTCGTGGTTGTGTACTGAATAGAAATGAAGATTATACACACACACACACACACACACACACACACACACTTATATGGGCCTTGATTCCTCTACACAACATATCCTATTCCCCCCCCCCCCAACTATCCTTTTAATTTCTAATCTCGGACTTCTAGATTGTCTTCAGGGAGCCCGGGTCTGGTGTTTCTGCCTCCAGTTAAAAAGCCCATACTGATATAATTTTGCAGGGCAGTTTCTTCTTGGGAAAGGCATCCAGGAATCCTGTCTCCTACAGCAGGGCTCTGCCAAAGATTAATTCAGGGTCTGGAGCATATGAGCCCAAGAGTCTCCAGCTATGGGATTTCACCTCTACCTAGCAGGAAAATTTTCCTAACTAAGCAGACTCAGAAGTGGAGGCATGCAAGAGGCTGGAATAGGGAGTCTGGAGATGATGGGTTGAGCCGGATGAGCATTTCTGACCCTAGGGGGAAGGATTTGACTGGACTGTTTGCCCTTTTCTGAGACCAGAGGGCCTTGAGAAGTATAGGGGAGGCTCAGGAGCAAGAGATTTTCTCTGTCTTTTGTGAGTCAAGAAGATCTGTGAACGGAGATTGGTTTGCCATCCTTTGCTCATTCATTTGTTCAGCAGCTATTAATGGAGCGCGCCTCCTGGGGGTCAGGTGATGTGCTGGAGACCGGAGTGTGGTGGTGGACAAAGCAGACACAGTCCCTGCTCCTGTGGAGTTGATAATCTGCTTCAAATCCATCAGGGGGAGTAGAGAGTGGGTGAGGCACCCTCTTCCTCATTTTGCTACACGCATCCAAGTGGTAAGACTCTACCACTTTGGTTTCTAATCTTTTCCTTTGGTGGGGGGCGCCTACACATACAAGAAAAGCATAGAAATGAATTCTTTCTCTTTCTCCCAGGATAGTACAAACATCACTTTCTTCCCTCTGTCCCAGTTTCTCCTGGAATTTTACAGACAGAACTTCCCTTTTCCTTTGGGATGGTATAAACACAATCCCTTTCTCTTCTCCTTTCTTCACATGGGACTCAGGACTCCTGAGGTCTAGGTTCTATGTCCTAAGCTGTGGTTCAAGGTCATTACAGCTGAGCAGGAGCAAGGAGCCAGCTGGGAATTCTTTTTGCTCATCAGTGTTTCATCTGAGTCTAGTGTGGTACCTGAAACATAATAGGCACTCAAGAAATGCTGTTAAATAAAGGAATGAACAAATGAATTAATGAGTATCCGTGTATATGACATGGAGCCCAGTTCTGTCTCTGATTCTGTGGTGCATGTGCTCCTGTGCGTGGGTGTGTGTGTGTGTGGGCAGGAAATAGGGGTCGAAGAAAAGGAGGTGGTGTTGTGTTTCGAGAGGACGATGTTTAATAGGTGTGGGGTTCGAGGACCTCAGGACGGAGCCTGGAAATGCAGGAGTTACAGAGAGGCTATGGAAGCATTATTTGGACGTGTGAATGAGATGTTTCAGGATGAAATCGTGAGCGCCTGACGCGTATACATGTGTGTCTGGGTGAAGGTTGGCAGGCGGGCCGGGGACAGCCCGTGGAGTCAGAGCTTTATGATGACGCCTCTTTGTTTGCAGCTTTATAAATGGCATGTGTGATAATAAATATGTTGGGAAGCTTTGCACTTACCTGAATACCTGAGATTGCCCTGTGTATGAATGAGATGATGCCTGTGAGTGTGTGAGAGAGAGAGAGAGAGTGTGTGTGTGTGTGTGTGTGTGTGTGTGTGTAGGTAATGGGATAATATGTATGTGTGATCTTATGCATGTGTTTCTGACACACCAACATTTTTGTATAATCCCGGGGAGATCAAATGGGCAGGAGGAAGAAGCTGAGGGACTGGACTGGGTGGCTCGCTGGTTGATTTTGCCCCCCTTTTGTCCTCATTTTCTGTATGCCCCACTGAGCCACCTTCTGTGGCTCTCACTGGTTTTGAAAGCTGTGCAGCGGTTCCCCTCTTTCTGTGTGTGGCCGTGGAGCTGCTGTGAAGATGGCAAGATAAGCTGTGGCTCCCTGCGTCTCTGGAGCAGAAGGAGCTCCATTTCTCCCAGGCCGTGGCAGGGGTGAGTTTTTGGGCCTCCCTCCACGGAGCAGGCCTTGCTCTTTTCGTTTCCAGCTTCGGCCAGGGGGATCTCTTCTCCCTGGGTTTTAGATCCCCTCTCCCGTCAACGCCTTCTGTCTTGACATTTCTTTCCTCAGCTGTGTCTTGAATGGGGCATCTCTGGCTGGTAGAGGGTAAGAAATGCTTGCGGTCAGGTGACCGGAGCTGCAGAGAGAGGGGACGGTAGTTTAGACCAGAGGAAGAATTTCACAAAGCTCTGGTCAGAAGAGGTGGCTGGAGGGGAGGAGGGTGGCAGGGCGGTGGGAGGGGAAGAGCAGAGGGAATGGTGGGAGACTCGAGTTCGAGTTCACGTTCGCATGCTGCGAATTACTAGCTGCGTGATCTTGAAGTCACATTGTCTCTCTGAATCTCAGTTCCTCATTTGATACTATGCATATGAAAGTGGTTTTGAAATGATAAAGTCTGGAGTTCTTTCAGCATTGGAGAGCTTGCTGTGTGAGGAGGCGGAGGGAATGGGACTGAATGGGGGACCATTGGCTTGGATGCGAGAACGAGGATTCAGGAGGCAGGAATATGATTTACTTAATAGGGTTAAGTCCTGGTGTCTGGGATGTGATTCAGAAGAGGCTTGTTGATGAATGGCTGTCTGGAGGGGGCGAGACAGGTGTCTGAGCTTAGAGACTAGAAGGCTGAGTGGGGCTCTCTTACAAAGGATGTGGGCCACTGAGGTCAAAGAAAAGAGAAGGACTTACTCCTATCATCTCCTTTCCCAGTGGATAGAGCAATCGTAGCTCTAAGATGTGGTGGGTGTGGGGGGCCGAGGGACTGCCCGTGGTGAGTTCTGTGAGCTTTGGAGAAGCTCTGCTCTGGCATTTATCCATTTCTAGGCCTTGGGGGTGATATGATCAGGTATGCCACATCTTATTTTAGGGAATCTCTAAAGTCCCTGAGAACCCAAGTACCACTTTGTTTGCCCAGAAACCCCAGGAAGCCAGTTAGAAAGAGCGAGAGGGGAAGGGAAATTCTGCGGCGGAAGGTTGCATTTGTCCCTTTGGCCAGGAGGAGGGTGAGGTAGGTTGGGCGTGCACTGCTCCTGGGAGGCCTGGTGGGAGACCCAGGAGGGGAGGGGCCCGACTTCTCCAGACCCCCTTCCGCCTGCCTGCTGTCTGCGGAGCTCCTGAAGGCGCTGAAACGAGCAGTTGTTTCCCATCTTTCCTCTCTTTTGAGTCGTTCGAGGAATCACCGAGGATTGTTTCCAACCTCTCTGCTCCCTCTGCTTTTCCTCTTCTTTGATTCCTCTCGCATCCTTTTCCTCTGTCCCTTTCCCCCTTTGTTCCCATCTCTCTCTGCTGGGCTGCATTTGCTCTTCTCTCTTGTCCCACTTCCTCCCTCCCTATTACTTTTCGACT
The DNA here is from genome assembly GCA_002007465.1 of Ailurus styani. Lineage (NCBI taxonomy): Eukaryota > Metazoa > Chordata > Mammalia > Carnivora > Ailuridae > Ailurus > Ailurus styani. The sequence goes on from LNAC01000053.1 coordinate 5,781,235, forward strand.
GGGCTTCTCTGGCCTTCAGTGCCGCTACCCCCTTCTCACCTAGGCCGGGAGCCGGGAAATCCCTGGGGCCTCCTTCCCCCGCCCCCAGGAGTTGGGGTGAGTGTGCTGCAGGGGGACCCTTCGGGGCCGCCTTAGGAGTCCAGCCTCAACTGCTGCGTCCTGCAAGGCCTTTCTTTTGCCTTCTCAGTGACCTCATCCTCCCAGCTCCCCTGGGGAGGAAGCCAGGTAACTGCCTTCCGTTCTCAGGGGGCTGATTTTCTCAGGTAGGGAAGTTGAGGAGCTATTTTCCAACTCTCTTCAGGACAGCAGCAGAGAAAAAGGGACAAACCAGGGCAGCAGGTGGGGTGCAGGTGAAACACCCCCTCCCCCAGCGCCTGGAAGTTGTTAGATGATGAGACCGTGCCCCAAGGGAGGAAGACTTACTGGTCCTCCGGAACTGGGAGAGCATCCCGAGGCTGTGGAGTGGGGCAAAGATGGGAACTGAGGTGGACGGAGGGCTCCCGAGAAGGGAAAAGGAGGAAAACGAGTTGTTGTCCATTCAGTGCCGGGAGGTCCCTAATGCTGGTGCTCTTGCCTCTCTGTCCAGAATATCCTGCCTCCCCCCGGCCCCCCATTCCTGCAGCTGCTGCTCTCTCCTCAGCTCCTGCTGCATCCATCCGGGAAGGAAACATCAGGTTTGGATTCTACATCCCAGACCTGGCAGGAGTCCACTGATGAGTGGGGATGGGGTTGGGGTGGAGGAGCAGGCTTGGTGGGGAACGTGCAGGGGAGATCCAGGGAGAGGCCCGGGGCGCGGGGCTGGGAGAAGAGCTAGGAAGAGAGTGCTTCAGGTGGTGCTGTTGGATGCAGCCAGGTTCCTGGGTCAGTGGCTTCCGCAGCTGCAAAGAGAAGTCAGATTTGCAAATAATTATTGTGGCTGCAGTAGCATGATTAGGCTGCCAGCTGGTGTTGGCACCAGTTAATTTTGGGAAGGGAGCTTGGCTTCCAGGGGGCTTCGTGGGTTTTTGGCAGGCCAGACCCGGGGCTGGAGAAGCTTCTCCTTTCCTTGCTGTTCCTTGGCTTCCCTGCTCCCCCGTTTGTCAGCTCTTGCGCGTCTAATGCAGCACCATCCCCCTGGTTCTCGATGGCCCCCCGTGTTCGGAGACTTCCTGGGGCCTGGGCTGAGTGAGCACACAGGCCAGCAGTGTTGCTGGGCTCCCGAAACCCTAACTGTATCTGTACCAAGCAGTAGCTTTAGAAATTCCAGTCTTAAAGAAATACCATAAATCAGATCACACCAGATTCACCCAAAAGACTTCTTTGTCCTGCTTCTTCTCCTCCTTTCTGTTCTTTTTTGGAATGCCAAGAAGATTTGCTGTTGTTTTGATTGCAGCAAGATGGAATAAAGATAGATATGCAGGAAAACTTCCTGGAAAGTTCATGGAGGTTAGACTGTGATCTTCCTGCGATAAAGAAGAAAAGCCGTCCTCCTTTTAGCATCAGGTTAGGGATGAGCTGGGGAAGCAGTGAGCTAGTCAGAAGGGATGAACTTGAACCAGGGTATTGAGACCCAGGCATCCTATTTTCCTAGTGCCTCCAAGCCAGGCACTGAATCTGAGAACCATAAAATGTAACAGAGGAGGAAAGTGATGGCCAGAGGTGATCGGTAAGGTTTGGGGACAGGGCTGGTCCGCACTCTTGTGCTGCTCCCGTCCCACCTGCAGTCGGTCCCTTGCCAGGCTTCCAACTCCCTTTCCCATCCCAGGCTGCCTTCCACATCTGCTAGCCCCCCGGACACAGGGCATCTGCTGGGACATCTGCTGGGGGCTGGTTTGGAGGGTTTGGTGGGGCGGCCCACGTGGAGGTGGTTAATGAGCAGAGTTAGACAGTGCTGGGGGGTGGGGAGAAGAGGGGTGGACAAGCGAACCAGAGGGAGTTCTTCTGGCCTGGATCCTGGGAGCCTCCTCTCTCCTTAGCCTTCCTTGGACTTTCTCCCCCTCTCCCTCCACCCAGTTCCTCCTCCTCTTCAGGGCCAAGGTCGAAGGTGAGGGTGAGGTGACACAGGTGCGTGCTGGGCTAGGAGCTGGGATTTCTGGGGTCTTTTTAGCCTGGGCTAAGGCTCAAGCTGTTAAAAGTATCCTCTTCCTCATCTGAGCTGAGCTGTGCTGGGCTGTTGCTAGGAACACCTGTTAGAAACAGCTTCTGGGCGGGAGGCAGAGGGGGAGTTGCCTTCAGACAGAGCATGGGTGCCCACCCCACCTCTCTGCTGCCCAGACCCTCTTCAGCATCTTTCAAATCTCTCTTCTTTCCCTCCCTACCCCCTTCTTACCTCCTGCCCCCTCCCTCCCCACCCTCCGCTCTCTCGGTTTCTGGTCTTCCCACACTACCCCCCATCCTCTGCCACCCTCCCTCCATGCAGCTCCTCGGTCCCCTGCCTAGAGATCTCTGAGGGCCGCTGCCATGTCCACCCAGGGCCTGCCGCCTCCCTGGATGGCACCCCAGCTCTGCCACCAGGGGGGCTATTTTTATCTCCAGAGCCACCCCCGCCACCGTGCCCAGCCAGCTGCCAGAACCGAAGCTGCTCGGGTAGCAATGGGAAGCCAGGGGAGTGAGGGGAGCGCAAGGCTTGGGTTAGGTGGGGAGCTGGTTTCCGGAGCTCCATGCTGGGCACATTCCCATCTCTTCTTCCACTACCTCATGGCCCCTGTGGAATAAGGAGCCAGGAAGAAGCCTTGGACATCTGGAGTGGTGGTGGCCAGGTAACTAGGGTTTCTCCACACCAGAGCGCCTGGGTACAAGGATGGGCATAGGAGACTTTGTTCATGGAGGACTCTTAGTGAACATTTGCAGAACAAACTAAATGAAAGGTTGGGTGAAGGAATAATCTGTTGCATTCATGCATCACTTTATGGTCCCTAAGGTGCTCCCATGTGATCTCATTTGATCCTTGTCTGAATTCTGTGAAGCACATATTACTTACCCATTTTATAGACAAGGAAGTAACCTCAGAGTGTTCTGCTCAAGGTCATGCCCACTGATAAAGTCTAGGCAAAAGTCTCCTGATTTTTTTTTTAAGATTTTATTTATTTATTTATTTATTTATTTATTTATTTATTAAAGATTTTATTTATTTATTTCACAGCGGGAGAGAGATCACAAGGAGGCAGAGAGGCAGGCAGAGAGAGAGGAGGAAGCAGGCTCCCTGCCAAGCAGAGAGCCCGATGCGGGCCTCGATCCCAGGACCCCGGGATCATGACCTGGGCCGAAAGCAGAGGCTTTAACCCACTGAGCCACCCAGGCGCCCGATTTTATTTATTTTTTGACACAGAGAGAGATCACAAGTAGGCAGAGAGGCAAGCAGAGAGAGAGGGGGAAGCAGGCTCTCCGTTGAGCAGAGAGCCTGATGTGGGGCTTGATCCCAGGACCCTGGGATCATGACCTGAGCTGAAGGCAGACGTTTAAGGACTGAACCACCCAGGTGCCCCTAAAAAGTCTCCTGATTTTAATTCATGTCATCTTTTCATTGTATTTATTTATTTATTTATTTTAAAAGATTATTTATTTATTTATTTATTTGACAGAGAGAGAGAGATCATAAGTAGGCAGAGAGGCAGGCAGAGAGAGAGGAGGAAGCAGGCTCCCGCTGAGTAGGGAGCCCGATGGGGGCCTTGATCCCAGGACCCTGAGATCATGACCTGAGCCGAAAGCAGAGGGTTTAACCCACTGAGCCACCCAGGCGCCCTAAACTAAATTTAAAGACTAGAGGATAATCCATGCTGGACGCTGCTGGGGCCATCATCTCTCTGCCCTGCCCCCGACTCAGGGAAGTCTCCCTAGCTCTGATCGAGGTGTGGTGTGTGTGTATGTGCATGGGTGAGTGGATATGTGTGAGATCCCAGGAAGGGCTGGTGGTTGGCCAATATCCTTTCTTATTAGGAACAGTTAATCCTAATACTAGGCTGGGATGAGCAGGTATGGGCTGCGCGCTGGGTACAAGCACGCCACTGTGTGGCAGGGATAGGTGTGTGGTGAGGTGGTGAGCAGTCATTTGTCCAACCAGCTTTGGTTTTGTTGGAGGAGAGAGCAGAGGCACGGACAACATATCCTCTCCAAAGCTTTTCTAGTCTCAGAAATCTCCCCCTTTCGGTAGGAGGGGTGAGGTGAGTGCCTGCTCGAGGTGGCAGGGCCTGGACTGAGGGGCGGGAGCTGCCCTGGCTTGGTGTGTGTTGGGGTTTCAGGCTGTATGCAGCCGACTACCACCTTCCTCCACTCCTGCCCTCTCCCTGTCCCTCCAAGCAGGCGTGGCTGCGGAACAGGTGAATGACTTGTCCCTCATCTCCTGGGTGTCAGTTCTGGGTCTCTGATTCAGACTCCAGTCCTTTTTCTCTAAAAACACGAACCAGCGTGTGTGTGTGTGTGTGTGTGTGTGTGTGTGTGTGCTGGGCTCGCAGAGAGAATGAGATGGACACAGAGAGGGAGGGTTTCCCTTCTTCGAAATCTGCAGCAGTCCCGCTTCATGGCTACCAGGAGTTCACTAGAAAACAACTCGTAGATGTTTAACTCCATTCCTCTCCTTGCTGTTGAAGCCACTTCCGCTTGTCCCAGCTCTCAGTGAAGCTGAGAAACAGCAGGTTCCCAAACTTCATTTGTTTATAATCCTTCACGGCTTTGGCACAGTGACAAACTTTTTTAATTTCTCCCTGCTTTTGGGAGACAGAGGTGGGGAGGAAGCCTTCCCGTCGTACAGTCCTGGTGCTTGGTCTGTTTCTTCCTTTTCCCATTCTCCTGTCGCACTCGTCCCCACGAGTCCCCTTTCCTCCTCTCCACAGCAGCGCCGGCCGCAGACCCCAGGTTAGGGAGAATGCGGTGGCGCGGAACTCTCCGCTGGGTGCGTCTGCCTTCACCCCGCGCTCCTCCCGAGCCCCGCCCAGCCCCCCAGCGGACCAATCGCGGCCCCGATGCGCCTGTCTCGGTGACGTCATTCCCCAGCCAATCCGGAGGCGGGCCGGGGCTGTGCGCGCACGTCCACTTGGCGCCGCAGAGGCTGCCTTCTGTCCCCCAAGCTGCGCCAGGGCAGAGCCTGGGGGCGCAAGAGGGGGTCCCGGTCCCCAGGCCCGCCCACGGCTGCCCCGTCAGTTCTCCTCTTCCTCCGGGCTGGGTGGACCTCGCCCCCGTTCATTCCCGGTTATCCCCCGATGAGAAGACGGGGGCTGGCAGTGGAAAAGTAACTCCTCCTGACTTGAATTCACTGCTTGGGTGGGGCCTGCCGTCCCCCTCGAGCTGGTCTCGGGGTGAGGAGCCCCTGCACCCCGCTTCAGTGAGCCCCTCTCCTGTCGTCTCTGGCTCTTTTCCCGTCTCGCTTCTGTCCTTTCAGGTGGGCCAAAGCTCATTTCGAAAAGTGGCCCTGGAAGAAGACTGTGGGAGGGACCGAATCGGCCTTGCCCCCGCCCGGGGCTCTTGCAGCGCCCCTTCCCCCCCAGGGTGGACCACCTGCCCACGACAGATTCAGGGTGGCCCCTTTCCACCCAGGCTGGACCACCTGCCCACGACAGATTCAGGGTGGGCCCTTCCCCCCCAGGCTGGACCACCTGCCCATGACAGATTCAGGGTGGGCCCTTCCCCCCCAGGGTGGACCACCTGCCCACGACAGATTCAGGGTGGGCCCTTCCCCCCCAGGGTGGACCACCTGCCCACGACAGATTCAGGGTGGGCCCCTTCCCCCCAGGGTGGACCACCTGCCCACGACAGATTCAGGGTGGGCCCTTCCCCCCCAGGGTGGACCACCTGCCCACGACAGATTCAGGGTGGGCCCTTCCCCCCCAGGGTGGACCACCTGCCCACGACAGATTCAGGGTGGGCCCTTCCCCCCCAGGGTGGACCACCTGCCCACGACAGATTCAGGGTGGGCCCCTTCACCCCCCCAGGGTGGACCACCTGCCCACGACAGATTCAGGGTGGGCCCCTTCCCCCCCAGGGTGGACCACCTGCCCACGACAGATTCAGGGTGGGCCCTTTGCCCCCAGGGTGGACCACCTGCCCACGACAGATTCAGGGTGGGCCCTTCCCCCCCAGGGTGGACCACCTGCCCACGACAGATTCAGGGTGGGCCCTTCCCCCCCAGGGTGGACCACCTGCCCACGACAGATTCAGGGTGGGCCCTTCCCCCCCAGGGTGGACCACCTGCCCACGACAGATTCAGGGTGGGCCCCCGCCCTGCACCCTTCAGCCTTCGGCGAACCCTTTCTCCCCAGAGAGGAGCCCCACCTCCTCAGAGCAGGGGGCCGGACTGTGCTATTTCTGTCCTTTCTGGGATTCTTCTGAGAACAGAGTCTTGTTTTCCGTCTGCTTCAGATGTGGAACTTTTCCCGTGGCCTCTCACCCGGTTGCTGTGGCCGCCTCTCTGTCTCATCACTCCCTTCTTCCTCCAGCCAGGCCCCTCCTGTTCCCCTCCGCAGAGTTCTTCCCTCCGGGCAGTAGCTCAGTTCTGCTGAGACCTGGAGGAGGAAGTTGGGCCCGAGAGGGAGTCGGGCCCGAGGGGGCCCCTGGGGGCCCCAGTCACGGCGTTCTGCTCCTCTGAAGTAGGCCAGTTCGAGCCCCATGGCCCAGCCTGTTCCTGTGCAGAGAAGCCACCTGCAGGGCCCCATCCTCAGGTAGGCACCAGGGGAGGAAGAGAGGGGAGGAGGGCAAGTCGCTGCGGGTCCACCACTAGTAGTTTGGGGGAGGGGAGGGGTCAGGACCCGACAGTCCCCATATGTTGTGCGCGCATGTGTGTCCACATGTGTCTACTTCTCCACGTTTCCTCCTTTCTTACCCTTCCTCTTATTCTCCCATTCCCATCTCCCTTGCCTTGGTATTGCTTCCTCTTGCCTGTGGTAGGTGACTTAGCCGTGATCCCCCCCCTTTCTCTCCTTCCTCACCCCAGCATCCTTAGGACCTCACATCCCTCTGGATCTCTTCATCTGATCTTAAGAACCCCAAAGGGAAACCCGATGCTCCTTCCAACTCCGAGCCCTTGGATCTTGGCTGCCCTGTGCTAAGCCCCCTACTTGCGGTGATCTTTTAGGGGTGTGGGTGCTGGAGGTGGCACAGGGGGCTTTGGAAACTGCCAGATGGTCAGCCATGATGGCCCAAAGAAACGAACAGGTGGGAAGCTGAATTCTTTTGGGCCGTTGGGATTAGTACTACCCTGAGCCTTCTCTTTCAGCCGGCTGCCTGGAGCTGGGGGAGACTGGTGCTCTCCAGGGCGCAGGGTCTGAGGCTTTTCCTGGGGTGCAGGGGCCGAGGGTCGAGGAGAAAGCAGTGGCTATGGTGAAACAGGGCTAAGGGTGGAGGTGGAAGGTTGTTGTCGAAGATTCCAGTTTTCCTTAGGCCTGGATGACGGCCTGTCCGTGGCGGGGGAGTAGGGCTTCCTGCGGGACAATGGTGAGGGGAGGGCTGTGGTGGGTCTGGGGGGCCCTAACTCTGAAGGACTTTAGAACCAGAGAGGCCACTGCTGGGCTGGAGGGGCTGGGGGGGGGTGTTAGAGGACTTCAGGAGGGTGACGTTCAGCACCTGGAGCCTTCTGGCCGCCTGAGTCCGGGTCCCCTTCTTGGACTCCCCATTTGTCAAATTGATTCTTTAACCTTTCTTCCCCTCACTCCCCACTCCTTCTGGCGTCTGGCTCATGTTCACTTCAGATTTCAGTGGAAGCTCTAAAAGAGCAGGGTCCAGAGGTGGAGTCAGGAGGGACTCGGAGGGCAGGTCGTGTGGACGGCCGGCTAGTCGTCTTCTCTGCAGGCTCTCCGGTAGAGTTCCAGAAACCCTGCCTCAGAGATCTCCATCGTGAGCTTTGGCAGATGGCCCCCTCCCTGAGTAGGCTGCCCCTCTCCCTTTTATTTATTTCTTTATCTACTTATTTTTATTTTTATTTTTATTTTTTAAAGATTTTATTTATTTATTTGACAGAGAGATAGAGAGATCAGATCACAAGGAGGCAGAGAGTCAGGCAGAGAGAGGGAGAAGCAGGCTCCCCGCTGAGCAGGGAGCCCGATGCGGGCCTCGATCTCAGGACCCTGAGATCATGACCTGAGCCGAAGGCAGAGGCTTTAACCCACTGAGCCACCCAGGCGCCCGTATCTACTTATTTTTAAAGATTTTATTTATTGAGAGAGAGAGAGAGAGAGAGAGCGCAAACAGGGGGAGGGGCAGAGGGCAAGTGAGAAGCAGACTTCACACTGAGCAGGGAGCCCGACGTGGGGCTCCATCCCGGGACCCTGGGATCATGACCTGAGCCGAAGGCAGACGCTGAATGGCTGAGCCCCCCAGGAGTCCCTCCCTTTTATTTAATGAACATTCGTCGAGCACAGACTGTGTGCTCTGGGTCCAGCAGCAGGATAAATAAGTCACTGTTTATCAAGATGCTCATAGTCTGCTATCTACTGTGGGTTGACAGACACCAGCCCTTCCTGGGGGAGACGACTGGCTGAGGTTCTGTGATGGAATGGGCTCCAGCCTCCCTCCAAGTGAATTTCACGATCGAGCCTCTTCTGCCCAACACCTTTGCTGTGCAAGGCAGCGTTAGGCCCCAGCAGTGTGAGTTGTAGGCTTGCCCACCTGGCTGAGATGGACAAGTGGTGTGACCTTGGGCCAGTCGCTTAACCTCCGTCCTCAGGTGGTCACGTGGCCCAAATGAGGTCTGTCATTATGAAGGAGAGATCATGGCCACTTTTCTTCTGTTAGGGGGCTTCCCAGTCACCGCGCTCCACGCAAACCAGACTCACTCTTCTCCACCTGGACTCGGGCTGCAGAAGGCAGGCACTTGCTGGTTGGAAGGCCATGAGGTGTGAACTCAGTGGGGTTAGGGTGATGCTGGTCAGTTCATTCCAATTCACATCACGTTTCTAGAGCCCCACTCTGTGCGTCAGGTCTTTTGCATACCTTATTTCATTTATTAGATACATTATAAAATAAACAATTCTTATTAACAGGCCCTTTGCAGGTGGTTTGTCAGTGTCGTCACTGTTTTACAGAGGAAGGGTCAGAGGCTCTAAAAGAAAGGTTCTCAAAGCTCCACGTGCAGGAGAATCATCCTGGGTGTTTGTTAAATGTGTTTGCAGGTCCTGGGATCCTACTCTCAGAAATTCTAGTGCAGTAGGTGTGCAGCGAGGCCTAGAATCTTGATTTTTCACAAGTACGCCAGGTAATTCTGAGGCCAGGGGTCTACAGGCCACCTTCTGAGAGGCATTGATTGAGAATTAGTGACTTGCCCAAGGACTCAGGGTCAGGAAGTGATCCTTTTGATTCCAGGATTCCTGCCTCCCAGAACTGTGGCTGGAGCCTTGGTTTCTGCAATGGAAATAGTGGTGGCAATTTCTTCCCAACTCCCTCCCTCCCTCCAGACCCATCGTGAGGATAATCTGAGATAACGTAGGAGAAATCGCTTTTTAAAATGCAGAGCTGGCAGCATTGTTAACGATTATGCGAATACATGCAAATGAACACCCGTGGGCTTGGCTGTTCACTTTGGGAGCCTGTGCTGGGATGTGTGTTTCAAGATGTGGGTCGAGAGAGAATGCGGGGAAGAACTTTGGCAAATTTGGGTTTTATAAAGGTTTGGGTTTTCCACTGACCTTGGAATGAGAGCGTGGAAGATGAGAGCTGGGGTAGGAATCTGGGAGAGAGATGGGACCAGAGGCTTTTGTTTTTGGGTTGTGTGTCCCCTAGATCCGAGGGTCCCTGGACCATGGGGACCGACCAGGAAGGGGAAGCCCTGGTTTGTGCCTGGGCCCCAAAGGTGGCGCGAACCTCTTTGTTCTAAGACCTTTGTGTCAGCAACGGGAGATGCTGGGAGATGCTGGCTCCGTCCCCCTTCCCAGCTCATTGGCTGGAAGCCTTTTATGTTGTCTGGCCTCTCTATTCCACCTCCCTAATGAAGCCCTAGCTGGGCAGAGCTTTCCTGAAGCCGGCTTCTTTCTCCTCGAACAGCCGCTGTTTGCACATGCAGTCAGTGCGGCAGGAAGGGCAGAGTGGGGTTCGAAGATCACCCACTGAGGGGGCTGCGGGGTGCCCCTCAACTGCTTTCCTCCCATTTCCCCCTTTGCCCTACTGTCCCGTTTGCATGCAGACCTTGTGGGCAGGCCTGCCGGCCCCCGAGGTGAGAGCCGGCACCCCCATTCCCAAGCTGCTGAGACCCCAGGGGCCTGGAGCTGCTTCTGTTCGGGACTGCCATTGTCCGCCCTCCGCAGCTTCCCTGGGAACTGATGCTAATTTCAGCCTCTGGTCCCTGACTCATTCTTTTTTCCTCCCTGACTCATAGGGTGACCTTGGGTTTCTGAAGCCCCTGTCGGTGGGGAATTGTCCTGGCCGCCGCTTCACGCGCACCTGGGTGTTAGGTGGGGCAGGGCAGGGCTGGGCGAAGAGCCAGCAGGGAATGTTTAATGGCTTCCTTTAAAATCACCATCTAAAGTCAAGAGAGTTTGCTTTGCTTTGTGGCTGCCTGGGCTGGACGCTGCCAGACTTCTAAGAAGTCTCCCACTTCACCCCTGACCCCCAGCTTTCCTGGGTGCAAAAGACGAGGGACTGTGCCCTCAGCAGAGCGTCCAGTAAGTGAGACCCCCGGCCCCACCCCCACCACTTGGGCTCCGGGGGAAGCCGCTGAGGGGCAGAGGTAGGGCGTGGGTACAGGCACACATTGCCGGAGGTCCTCGCGGGCACCGCGCCGGGGAGGCAGGGGTTAATCCTGCTTGGTCCTGGTTGATGGATTCTGGAACCCTAACCCATTAGCTCTGCCTGAATGGAGCGAGAGCCTTCAGACCGGTCTTTGCTCTGCACCTTGGCCGTCCCTGCCAGGGACAGAGAGGCTGCGGACAGGTACCCGCCCCCCTTCCGGGCCATGACCAGCCCGTGTACTCGAAGCATCTTGGGCGCTCTTTTGCTCGCCGCGGACCCCACAGCTCGCTCTGCTGGGGGAAGCTGGCAGTCTCAACTCTTGGTTGTTCCGGCTGTGAAACAGATCACCCCTCGAACACCAGCCCAGCTCTGGCACCTGCCTCGCTCTGCGGGCCCGGGCAGTCTGAGCCAGATTTGCGGGAAACTGGCCGACCGGAGGTGTGCGGAGCTCAGTGGCGACCGAGGCGCCAGGAAAACCCTGGGTTAAACTTTGGGGGTAGATAACCCTAACACGGGCCGCGGCAAGAGCCCGGGATGAGACACCCCGGCTGCAGTTCTGCTCCCCGCGGGAGGCCGAGGCGCCTTGGACAAGGTGGGGACGCCGAAGCAGGCCGACTGCCCGCCCCCTGCAGGTTGCGCTACATGGTGAAGCAGCTGGAGGACGGGGAGGTGAACATCGAGGAGCTGAAGAGAAACCTGGAGTACACAGCTTCTCTGCTGGAGGCCGTCTACATCGACGAGACGCGGTGAGAGGCCCGCAGGCGCCGGGCGGGGCGGGGGAGGGGGCAGGCTGGCGGCAGGGAGCCCGCGGCCGAGCCGGAGGGAGAGCGGTGGACGGAGATGTCCCAGGGACAGACACGGGCGCCCAGGAGACAGGACCGTGTCCGAGCTGGAAGGGACCGGAAAGCCCCTGTGGTCCTGACCCTCTGGCCAGTGCGGGATCCCTCGGGACCTGCGTGCCCAGCAGGGGAGCCACGGGCCTCGCGGGGCCGCCGAGCCCGAGGGTGAACCGAGTCGCGGAAGTGTGTGTGGCGCGCACGCCGGATTTCAAAACTGAGAGAAAGGAGTGTAAAGTCTCTCTCTCTCTTCTGTATCGACTGCACATCGAAATGGTCCTATTTTGGGTGTATTTGGTGAAAGAAAACGTATTAAAATGAATTTCGCCCATCTGTTTTTACTTTTCTAACGTGGCCCCCGGCCAGTTTAGAAGTCCTTCTTCGTGGCTGGCGTGTTACTTCGTTGCACGGCGCCGCCGGCCGCGGCCTCCCTGGCGGGGGTGTCTCTTCCGTGTCCTGCTCGAGGGCTTCGAGCGGGGACACTCACTGCCGCACGCAGTGGCCCGTTTCATTACTGGAGGCATCGCAGAGACAGGAATCAAACAAACACCAAAACCCCGCCGCGCCGCCACCAAACGCAGCGAGAGACGGGAAGGGGAGCGTCCGGGGAGGGAGACCTGGCCCCCCGCGGCCGGCCCCCTGTGACTCCCCTCCTGGGGCCTCAGGCACATCTTGGACACGGACGACGAGCTGCAGGAGCTGCGGTCCGACGCCGTGCCGTCGGAGGTGCGGGACTGGCTGGCCTCCACCTTCACGCAGCAGGCCCGGGCCAAAGGCCGCCGCGCTGAGGAGAAGCCCAAGTTCCGCAGCATCGTGCACGCGGTGCAGGCGGGGATCTTCGTGGAGCGGTGAGGCCCGCCCCTGCCCAGCCTCCCCCTGCCTCGGGTTGTGTCCCCCTGTCCGGACACCCTGGGCTGCCGGGGCCCCGCCAGACCCCCCCCCCGCCTCCCGAGCTCACCCCACAGCCCCCCCGACCGGACCCCACTTTCCAGACCTTCATCCGTGGGCTTCTTTGCGTGCTTCGCCCGTAGGATGTTCCGGAGAACGTATACCTCCGTGGGCCCCACTTACTCCACTGTGGTTCTCAGCTGTCTCAAGGTGAGCCCTGGGTTTTCGGGGAAAGGCGCGGGTTGAGGGAAGGAATGGTCACTGGGACTTTCGGACTCTTCGTGGGCTGGCTTTCGCCTTCCCTTTTAACGGTCACCCCCGTGTTCCTCAAAACCACATTTTGCTCACTCCAGAGCAAAACTCCTGTCTTTGCCTGCCCCGCAGCGAGAGAGAGCTGGGAAGAAACAGGCCCACTGACGTCACCGTGTGTTTGCTTTCCTGTTTCCCAGATCTCTGTGAACATTGGGAAGTGCTCCTCGAAGTCTAACTGCAGCCCTTGCTGCTGCTGGGAAGCTCCCCTTGGGAGTCTCCCTGCCTAGTCTGTTGTTTCTCCACAGAACCTGGACCTCTGGTGCTTTGACGTCTTTTCCTTGAACCGGGCAGCAGATGACCACGCCCTGAGGACCATAGTTTTTGAGTTACTGACTCGGCATAACCTCATCAGCCGCTTTAAGGTGGGGCAGCCTCCTACCCCTGTTCCTGGGCAGGGCTCTCCTTTTCCATCACTCCTGCTCTGGAAGATTGCCAGCAGGCAGGTTCCTCAGGCTCCCTCACTCGGTCTCACTGTCAGGGACATTTCCTTGTGCCCACCCCGCCAGCCTTTCCGTCACTTGCTCCGTCCCGAGCATCTGACTTCATTTATTGCCGTTCTGCTCTGTCCCACTTTGCTTCTTTCCCGTGACGTGTCTTCTTCAGACTGGCTCGAAGTTTACCTCCCTATTTCAGCTGACCTGCCTGCTGCCCGTGGACGGCCGAGGCCTAGAGTCCAGATGCTGTCAGCCCGTGCCCTTGGGACTAGACTCTCTCCGTTTGTGTTCTGGGGTCGGGGGAAGGAGCGGGGAGGAAGGGATGAAGTCCGTCACTCCTTCCCCTCCCCCTCAGCTCTAGTCTCTGTCTGAGGAGGAGTTTTATGGGGAGGATCGGGGCTTCTGGCAAGACTGGGTAGAACCGTATGAGGGGAGGGAGGGTGTGCAAACTCCATTTGCTCTTCAGCTTGGCTGGCCACGAATGTGGGATTAAAGTCCTCTCCAGATTCTGTGCCAGGAGGGAGTGTCTTTGGGGAATAGGGGCTGGAAAAAATCGCTTCCGTGTGGAGAAAGCACACTTGGAAGTGGAGGGTGAAGGGGTTGAAGAGTCGTGTTGGGAGTATTTGGTCAGCACTTAGGTGGGGGTGGGGTGGACACAGATACTAGAGCAGAGGAGAACTTGTCTGTTCCAAGGGGCCCATGGGGGAGGTCAAGGGAGTCCCGTCGGAGGACGCTTTCTCAGAGGGCTTTGGAAGATCATCCAGCCGTCCTCAGCCTCTACTTAACATAATAGACTATTGGTGTGTGTGAGCCTCTCCTCAACCCTTGACTCCTTGTTTTACACCAGCTCCCGAGAGGGTTTCCAGAACTTTCCTGAGATGCTCAGTTGTGGCTTTTCCTCAGTGCCTTTCTGAGGCCTCTCCTTCTGCAGCTTCATTTTCTTCTTCCAGTCCTGCTCTTTCCAGGACAGAGAACAGCAGCGTCCTCCTTTTCCTGAGACTTTTCCAGCACATATTTCTCTGAAGTGGTTCTCAGACATTCTCCAGACACCAGCTTCTCTTAAACTCTGCTTCCTTACCTGGAAGGACGGTTTTGGAGGCCTCCGAGAGTGACCGCATCAGGTTGGGTTTGGCCCAGCCCCAGTTTGCCTCGCCCCGCGGCCGTGAAGCCAGAGAAGGGGGCACTTCTTGCTTTGCTGTTTGCCCATGGCAGAGATTCCCGCTGGAGCCGCCCTTCTCGAGCTCCACATTCCCTTCTTGGGCACCCAGCCCCTCCCCTGCATCCCTTCCCTCCGGGGACACCATGGCAACGCAGAAGCAAGGGCAGTTGTCATGGAAACAGTCCTTTAAAATTCCCTGAATTTGGGGCACAGCCCTTCGGGGCGGGGGTAGGAGATGGTAGGGTCTGAGCGATCAGTGGCGGATCTTCTGTGTCTCCTCACTGCTGCTCATCTCTACAGAAGCTTCCCCAAGTCCTGAACCTCACTCTCCTCACAACCTCAGGAGATCCAGGGACCGGTGCAGACACCAGCCCTGCTCTCTGGGGGCCTGAGCCTTTGAAAGAGACAGGCAGACTGCAAGGGCATAGACAGAGACAACTGAGAGGAGCTGGACAGAGCTCTGGCTCTTGGAGAGAGAGAGAGAGAGAGTGTGTGTGTGTGTGTGTGTGGGTGTGGGTGTGGGTGTGGGTGTGGGTGTGGGTATAGGGAAAGCCTTCTTAGAGGAGGGGCTGGCCCATGTCTGTCTGGAAGGATCCTCTCTAGGTCATCTTACTCTTGCCCCTGCTTCTGAACTCCTTTCCGTGGTGCTGGACTGGGGATGGGATGGGGTGGTTGGCAGAAAGGAGGAAGTTTGCTTTTCTTACAAAGCTTCAGGGAAGTCACTGCAGCTACTCTTTAGAGAGCACTTACTAAGTACCTTGTACTTACCTCATTAAATTCAAGAAGGTGGTGTTATCTTCATCCTGCGATTAAGCGTCAGAGGCATGTGACTTACGCAGGGTCGCACAGCCGGCCGGTGGTGGAGCCGGGATGTGAGCCCAGGTCCCCCTGACTGCAGGGCTGGTGCTCTCTCCCTGCGCCAGGCCGCCTTCTAAAGAACCCTGCCGTCGCTGATCTCAGCCCTCGGCTGCCTGCCTTTTCTGCACAGCCTCCCGTATCTTGATTTTCTCCCTCCCACTGCAGATTCCCACTGTGTTTTTGATGACTTTCCTGGAGGCACTGGAGACGGGCTATGGGAAGTACAAGAACCCTTACCACAACCAGATCCACGCAGCTGATGTGACCCAGACAGTCCACTGCTTCTTGCTCCGCACAGGGATGGTGGTAGGTGCCCGGGAGATCATTCTGTGATTTAAGGGTCTTAGGCTGCGGACTCGGGAGTTTGGAGTCTCCTCCCATTTCCCTTCATCTCTCTTTGGTTCTTCTCCTTTGGTATTCCAAAGTGTTTACAGAGTCAAATTTTACTTACTCCAGAGAATTCCTGGGTGGACCATAACGTCATGGGCAGCGCTGGGGATGCGTGCTGGGATACAGTGGCAGTGTTTCAGGTTGGGGTACGGGGGGTATTTCACCATTCCGGGAGCCGAGAAACCTGGCCGGCACAGCCCAGGAGCTGGCCCTGAAGAGTGGAAGGGATGGGCTGAGTCGTATAGCCCGGGGTGGAGGTCTTTGGGCAGGGACGGGCAGGCCGAGGCCCCTCTCACCCCGTCTCTGTCTCCCAGCATTGCCTGTCAGAGATCGAGGTCTTAGCCATCATCTTCGCCGCAGCCATCCACGACTACGAGCACACGGGCACCACCAACAGCTTCCACATCCAGACCAAGTGAGGGGTGCCGGTGTGGCAGGGGCAGGAGGGGCCCGGCGGGGGCGGGGAGGCTGCCAGAGCCCCCACGTGCAGGGGGCTGGATGCAATGACCCTTGGCTCCGCAGGTCAGAATGTGCCATCCTGTACAATGACCGATCCGTGCTGGAGAATCACCACATCAGCTCTGTCTTCCGCATGATGCAGGATGACGAGATGAACATCTTCATCAACCTCACCAAGGATGAGTTTGTGTGAGCCGAAGGCGGGGGTGGGCCTCCCGAAGGGACCCCTCCTACCCCCGCCCCCCTCTTCCCTTCCCTGGACCCCCAGCCCATCAGCGCTGTGGGGCCGACCGCCGTTCCGGTTCTGTCCCTCCAGAGAGCTGCGGGCCCTGGTCATCGAGATGGTGTTGGCCACCGACATGTCCTGCCATTTCCAGCAAGTGAAGTGCATGAAGACGGCCTTGCAGCAGCTGGAGAGGTGGCACCTGGTGGGGTGGGGCCTGGGTGCGGCCAGAGTGAGGGCTGTGTGAACTGGGGGCTCGCGCGCGGGTAGCTGGTGTGCCAGGTCTTTACCTGGATGGAGAAAGTCTCCTGACTCCAGGTGCCTGAGCCCACCTCCACGGATGTGTGTGCGTGTGCGTGCACACGGGCCCGGGTTCACATCCGGCCTGGGCTGCGGGGCTGCGGGGGGCACACAGGGCCGGGCGCCTGAAATGGGAGTTCTCACTGCCTCTGCGGGACAGCCTGACCCACACTGTTGGGAGAATCGTGCGAACTCTCTGCGTTCGGTTCCTCACTGTGCTGTGTGAGGCTGAGGGGCCTCCCTGCCACCGCGTGCCACCAGTTCCTGCACGAGTAGGGCTAGCCAGAGAGTCGTGTGAGGTCAGAGAACAAAAGCCCAGAGCAAACGCCTCGATGACGTTGAATGTGGCTTAGCAGTGGGGGGGAGGATATAAGAGACTGGGGGGGGCCCTGAGGGTGTGTGTTCACATCCAGTGTCTCTGTGGGGGACGATGATGGCACTTATAATAATGATGATGATGACAGAGATCACAGATAAACAGCTACTCGGCACCACGTGCCAGACTCTACTAAATACTCGTATGTTGTGTGTCATTTACTTTTCAGAACAACCCTGTGTGGCAGATTCTGTTCATATTTCCCGTTAGGATTGAGGAGAGTGGAATATGGATATTTTAAATAACTTGCTCTGTGTCACACAGCTAGTGTGTGATACGTCCAGTGGGGATTTGCCCTCTGATTTTCAGAGGTTGGCCTGCTTCCACACATACCGGCGCGCACGCGTGTGGAGGTGTCTGTGCGTCTGCGCGTCGCCCCAGAGGCTGCCTTAAATTCCCTGCAGGGATCCCAGGGCTTGTGATGGGAAGTTAGGAATGGTCCAGTTTTCCCCTCTCCTAAAAGACGAGTCTCCCTTCCCTTGCCCCCGCTGACCAGGATCGACAAGTCCAAGGCCCTGTCTCTGCTGCTCCACGCTGCCGACATCAGCCACCCAACCAAGCAGTGGTCGGTCCACAGCCGCTGGACCAAGGCCCTCATGGAGGAGTTCTTCCGTCAGGTAGCGGGGCGTCTTCACCCACCCCTGCCCCCCTCCCCTTTATTCTCCAGGCTCTCGCTCCACTTCCAGATGTTCATTCAGCTCCCTGCAGCTTCTGACCTGATCCTGAAGCCCTGGGGTTAGAGGTCATTTTCCTAAAAGCTTAACTGTGGTAGCGTTGCGTTTGCATATCATCCATTTCCAGGTCAAAGGCACCGAGAGTCCTCTGCTCCCACGACAACCCCTGACCTCCCCCAGCTGCACCCCAGACCGGGGGTGGTCTGAGGCACGCCCTCCAGCTTTCCCGCCCTGTCTTGTCCCCAGGGTGACAAAGAGGCCGAGCTGGGCCTGCCCTTTTCTCCGCTGTGTGATCGCACTTCCACTCTGGTGGCACAGTCGCAGATTGGTGAGTGGCCTTTCCTGTTGGGGGGACAGTCCTGGCAAGGGGACAGGATGCTTTCTGGGCCGGGGCCAGGCCGCTCCGTGTCACCATCCCTCAAAAGCAGTCTTCCTGTGGAGTAAGCTCGTGCCGGGGCCTGGGGTCCTGGGTAGAAGGCCTGGGGGTGCAGAGGTGGGGTCACAAAGACACCGTTGCAGAGGCTGCCCGGCCCTCTGGGAACGTTTCTGCCTGGGTCACCCTGTCTTACCCGCAGCTGGGAGTTCCAGCCACACGGGTGCCTCTGCCCAGCCCCCCGGGCCTGCGGTGGGGGGGACCTCACCCTCATGTTCCCCCTTCACCACAGGTTTCATCGACTTCATTGTGGAGCCCACCTTCTCCGTGCTCACTGATGTGGCCGAGAAGAGCGTCCAGCCCCTGGCGGATGAGGACTCCAAGTCTAAGACCCAGCCCAGGTGAGGGCGGCTGGGGTAGCCAGGTCTCCCGGTTCTGGGGGGGCAGGGAAGAGGGACTGGCAGACAGCGCCGACTGCAGGGAGGAGGCCCCACGGTGGGCTGGTGGAGAAGCAGGCTGCCCAGACTCGGGAGTGGCTGCTGCCTGTCGCACACCGGGGTGGAAGGAGGGGACCAGGAGGGTGTGACCTACACCTGTGGTCCCCTCCAGCCATTTCTCGATAGCTCTGTCTTTATTGCCTTTCTGCTAATCTCATTTTCATTTTCCTTGTAGTAGGAGGGAAGGCGTGGAGAGGAAGGGGTGAAATTTCGGGAAAAGGGGCAGGGACTTGAGGGTACCCAGCAGAGGGGAAGGGGGGGGATAAGTCTCCCCAAGCCTTCTCCTGGTCTTCCATCCCTGCCTTCTCCTGGTCTTCCATCCCTGCCGCTCCGAGGGCTGGGAAGGCAGTTCTGGAGTGGGCCGGGTCTCACCTCTGGAGCTGGGGGCTTGCTGCTTTAGCTTCCAGTGGCGCCAGCCTTCTCTGGATGTGGAAGTAGGAGACCCCAACCCTGATGTGGTCAGCTTCCGCTCTACCTGGACCAAATACATTCAGGAGAACAAGCAGAAATGGAAGGAACGGGCAGCAAGTGGTGGGTGCCCGGACCCCAGGGGGTGGGGGGGGTGGGGATGAGGCCTTGCGGGGAGGGTGGCTGATGGAGCAGGTCCGTTTTCTTTCAACCTCTGGAGCAGCCCTTTGTTTGACTCCCAGAGTTGAGAATGGAGCTGATTGCAGGAAAGACTGTCTAGCCGAAGGGCCTGGACTGGGGTAGAGCAGGGGCGGCAGAGACGATAGGAGCAGCCGTATTCCATAGCCCGAGGGCCCCAGGCGTGTTGTGGGCTGTAAATGGTGCCCCAGTAGATTTGGGAAGCTTGGTGGCTTTGGCTGGGAAGTCTCTTCCTTAATGTGTGAGTCGATGGTTGTGAATTTTAGTGAGGCTGGGGAGGAAGGCTGGAGAGGTTCCCCCTAAGTTGGCATGGGTGGAGTGTAGCTCATCTAGGCGGGAGGACGTATGAGAATCCTTTACTTTTCTCCACATGCTCCTAGTGTTTTGGGGAAAAATATTTCTCGGTCTGGTCCCAGCTTCCTAAATGCCCCTCTGCAGGCGTCACCAACCAGATGTCCATTGACGAACTGTCCCCCTGTGAGGAAGAGGCCCTGCCCTCCCCCGCCGCCGATGAACACAACCAGAATGGGAATCTGGACTAGCCTGGGGCCGGCCCACGTGAGCCTGCGTGGTGGAGGCGGGAGGGTCCCCGACCTGCAGGGAGTGGAGAGAGCTGGGTGTCCAATGCGGCCTCCCTGGAGGGTCGCGTCTGGGGTCCGGTGGACGGGAGCTTCTCCCTCCCTCTTCCGAGGGGGAGAACGGAGGCCGCGAACACACGCTTGAGCCAGGCCGTGAGTGGGAAGCGGGGACGTTCTCCCAGCCCTCTGCCCCGTCCCTGCGGCAAGGAGGGAGGTAGCTCCTCAGAGCTGGGAGCGCCTGAGCGGGCCTCCGGGCACTTGGTGAGCGCCGGGGAACAGGGGCTCTGAGGCCAGCCGGGCACGACTGCGAGAGCAGCCCCGCTCGCCCGCCTGGCGGCCCCTCTGCCGCGTGTTTGGCACAACCGTGTGTGGGACTGAGTGGCGGCACTTGGAGAAGGTGAGTCAGGCCGGAGATAAGGCCAAAGTCAGAGCACTGAGGCCTCCCCGTCTTCCGCAGGTCCTTCGGAGTCCAGAGTGTTCGATGTCCTCAGCACCATCCATCGGGACCGGCTCCCCCGTCTGCTCCACGGGAGCGTGGAGGTTGGGGAACAGACGACCAGCCGAAGGCCGACTGCCGGCGACTGTGGGGTCGGGGAAGGGCCCCCCACCTGACACCCACCGGGGCGCACTTTAATTTCCCAGCAGCCAGTCTGGGGACCTTCAGGCTCCCAGTGGTCACTGTGCCCGGCCCCCCGCCCCCGGGGCCAGGTGGCTGGCGGGAGAGGGGAGCTTCTGGGAGGCCTCCCGGGGCCCGGGGTAGGGTCAGAGATGCCAGCCCCTGGGCCCTCCCCCATCCTTCTTGCCTCCAGGTTTCTAAGCAATACATTTTGGGGGGTTCCCTCAGCCCCCCCAGATCTTAGCTGGCAGGTCTGGGTCCCCCTTTTCCTCCTCCGGGAGGGACTGGAATCGGACAGAGAGCTGGGGGTTTTCGAGCCCTGTGGAGAGGGCGTGGAGTGGGTTCCTGCAGGGCGTGGGACCTTTCTAGGGCCTGGGAATGTAGGGGGTGTTCTCTTTACCCCAGACCTACTTGGCTTCAGCATCAACCCGAGCCTCCCTGCCCCGCCCCGATCTTCCTTCCCTCCCATTCTGAAATTCCGGCTGGGAGAAGAGAGGAGCCCTTCCCTGGGGTCCGCAAGAACTTGGGATTGGTCTAGGCCCCTGGGGCTTGTCACCTACCCTGGCTGTCCTGAGCCCTTTGCCTCCTTCCTCTCCCCTCGGGCTGGGAGGCTCCCATCCGACCAATGTCTGTAAAGTGCTTTGAGGTCTTCCCCACCGCAGAGCACCTTCAGGATGCTTCTTATGAGCACAGGCAGGAGAGACCAGCTGGGTTGGGGCCAAGGGTGCATGGGGAGGATGAGGTGTAATCCGGGGATCCCCCATGGCTGTCAGAGGGTCGCTCCCCTCCCTCCCCCTTCCGGCACCTGCCCAGCTGCGGGCACCAAGAGGCCCCTCTCCTGGGACAAGTGGGCGTGGCGGGTGGAAGGCAGATGGGAGGGACTCAGGGCTGCTGCTGTTGTGTTTCCTGAAGAGAGCCTGCCAGGCCCTGTGCCCCTTCTTCTCCTCAGGCTCCCTGAGCAGCCTTGTCCCGGGAAAGGCCCAAGTCCAGATGACTGCCCTCGTCCTATCTTGTAAATACCAACCATGCATTTGTAGAGTGGGCCCCGTTCGTGTGAAGTCCATGTCCATGGTCTCTCAGACCTGCCACCTTGACACTTGTCCCTCCTACCCCACCCCAAGTGGGGCAGAGACGCATGTGACTCACCCCTGCCCCTGGTCTCCCAGAACCCTGCTATAGCCGGAGAACAATAAAGAAGGGAGACCAGGCCTGGCTGTGTTTCACGTTCACTGGATGGAAGTGCACCTTGCATCTTCACGTACACTGTCTCTGTGAAGCTTGAGAAAATCCTGGTGTGGTGTCCTCCCTGTTGGGTGTGTGGGTGGGGAGGCTGGGGCCCGGAGAGGGGAGGTCTTGCCTGCGGCCACGCAGTCGGGGTGGCCGGAGTGGGACTCCTCAGGCTTTCTACCCCAGTGCTACTTCAGTAAGGAAGGGCGAGTCTCGCCTTCCCTCCTCTGCTCCCCACTCCACCACCCGGAGAAGCAAAAGCAGCAGGCGGGAGCGGCCTGGCTGGCCACGCAAGTGTCTTCACCTGTTCTGGGTTCTTGTCTTCTGCCCTGGCCCCTCCGCGTCTCGGACGGGGGGAGAGCTGATCTTGGCGGCTCCCGTCGGGGCCTCTGATAACAGCCACTGTGCTCCCGCCCCAGCTTTGCCGTCGGGCTGGAGGAGGAACCACATCCTGGAGCCTGGGACTCACCGAGGCTTGCAGGACAGGCAAGGGGGCACCCAGCACCCCTCTTTCCCTTGGGCCGAGGGCCGGGGCGCAGCTCCCCCCGTGCCCAGCAGACGGCGGCCACGGCACGGCCATGGCCGGACCGGCCGCGGGACTCGGTGTCAACAGCGGCGGGGGGTGCGCGCATCTTTCCCTCAGTTAAGAGGAGAGAACCCCGGCCTTCCCTTCCTTCTTGGTGCCCTGGAAGTTAGTCCTTACGCCTGTCTGACCCCCACCCCTCTCGCCCCAGCACGCAGGGGCAGGGTTGGGGGGAGAACTCGCCCCCCACACCCCTGTCAAGACTCCTGCCCAGCTTCCCGATTCCCTCCTTTCCCGAGCAGCTGGGCAGGAGGAGAGGGGCTGAAGAGAGGGCAGGACAGGAAGGCAGGGAGAGGGTTCTCCAAGCCGGGAAAGAAGGAAAGTGCCAAGGACCTAACACCAAATTTATCACTTTTTAAAAACAAGAGATTTTCCCCAAAAGTGAAGAGTAAGAAACAGAGCCAGTGTCCGTGCATTCCCAACCGCAGCGTCCACTCCAGGGCACCTCCTCCACTCTCAGACCTGTTGGGGGGGCGGAAAGAGAGGGCCAGTGAGAGACCAGAGGGCCCACCGTCCCCACCCTCGCGGCTCTGCCCATCGTCAAGCGCCTGACCTCCGGTGTCCCATTCCAGTCCCCGCATCTTGTCCAGCTCACCAGGGCAGGCGGGACTGGAAAATCAAAGCCCACGAGGCTACCCCATCAATGCCTCCACTCCAGGCGGACTACTGCTCGCGCAGCCTGGACACAAGGCTCTCCCTGTGAGTTCCAAATGCCTGTTCTCAGAAAGCCGATGGCGGACTTCCATCACCCATCGCAGGAGCCAGACGCCCTAGTACTGAGCCTCACCTCAACCCTTCATCCTGAGGCTTAATCCCATTTCTCTCTGTCCATGGATACATCATACTCCCAAATATTCTTGCCCGAGACAAGAGCTTTTCAGTGACCGAAGCTGGTCCTTTGTTCCCCCTTTCCCTGAGTGCAGACCTCCGTCCTTGCCCCCATCTACACAGCCTGCTCTCCGGAGGCGGGCCGCCCAGCCCCGGGCTCTTACCGAGTTGGCTCCCTGGGAGTCCAATGGTGGTATATGGGTTGTGGGTTCCTCTGTGCTGGCTTTGTCACTGCCCCTCTCCTGAGCTTTAGGGGTGGGTTCTGCAGGCTCTAAGGAGGGAAAAGGGGCGGCGGGAGGGAAAGGCAGGATTCATGAATGCTGGTAGAGGTTGCTGATCCTCTCACCCCATCTGATGCTCCAGTGACCCCTGAGAGGAGCCCAAGACCAGGGTGGCGGCAACTGGACAAGCCCAGCGGTACTTTCTCTGATCACAGCTATGACTACAGTGTCATTTTTTTTTTAATTTGCAATCAGAAATTAAAAAAAAAAACCTTCAAAGGAAAGTTAAAAAAAGTTTGGGTACAATTTGTCTAAACCTGACCTCGTATGGGACTATTTATGGTATTCATTTATCTCATTTAGGGGGACCATTCAGGTCACTGCAGAAACACTAGTGTGTTCGATTTCAGGGTTCTCTGCTGGGGTGGTACGTAACGTGCAGTACATGTCCCACGTCCCCTTCATGTAACTGGAGGAACTCTGGATTCTGGAACCCGCGTGGGATAAGGGACTGCGGGCCTGTGTTGACGGCGCTTCCGTTTACCGCAAGCTTTGTACGTGTCAGCTGCGGGGCTAAGAACCCGTCTCATTCCATTTTCACAAACAACCCAAGGCCAGAGGCATCGTCATTATCATTCCACAGACCGAGGGCGGTGAAAAAAACCCCCCAAACCGCAGGAGGCCTCTGGGCTGGTGGAGTGACAGGGCCGGGGTTCCCGCCCGGGAGTGTGGCCCACGCGTGGAGGAGCGGGGTCACTCCGGAGGCAAGGCGCGTGCAGTACACGGGTCCGTATTCTTAGGGCGGTTTCTGACGGGTGAGCTCTGCCCCCCGGGCCAGGCCCGCCCCAGCCGGACGTACTGCGCGCTCTCCCAGGCGCTGCCGTGTCTGTGACCCCGGGGGGGCAGGGCTCCGGGGCCCCCGTGTTCTCGGCGGCTCCCGCAGGCTCCTCTCCCTGCTGCTGCTGCCCCAGGTGATGTTCGACCATCGTCTGGAGCTCTGGGGGCACAGAGAAAGGGACGGCCGTGACCGTGGACTCTCTAACTCCGCAGCCGCACTGCAGGGCCGGGGGACACCGCGCCACCTTCCCATCCTCTGAGACTCGAACGGGGCGATATTTGCTCGGCAGCAGGGGGGGCTAACGGTACACAGTGACACATATTTCCTTCTTCGGGAACCAAGATCTTCCTAATTCGCTGGGATACTTGATCCTCCCGTGGGGCCAGAGGAAAGACTGCGTCTAGATTCAAGAAGGACTCGAGTGCCTTCTGTGTGGTGCGCGCTCTGTATGCTATTTAGCTGCCCCAGTGAGGGGGTGCTCAGGGCTCAGGGGGTGAAGCAGGCTCTCCCAGGCCTCCAGCTAGTCAGAGGCGGAGCTGGAATCCAGCCCAGACTGTCCAGCAACGATTTGATGATAACAAAGGCGGTGTAAGGACTTCCCAAGGATTCCCTCCAAAGGGGTCCTGAGGTCTACTGCTCAGTCTCAGGCACAGAAGGGAAGAAAGGGATGGGAAGGGGGGGGGTCTTCCTAACCTTTCATTGTGGGTGTGGTCCTCGTCACCTTCTTCCGTTGTCGTGGAGACATGGCCAACGAGGACTGTGAAGGACACAGAGCACAGGTGGGGGGCCCGGCCCTTCTCCCCTGCCTTCTGTGCCTTGCCATGCTTTTGGATTGGAGATTGGGGGTGGGCTGTGGGCTTCAGAAAGTGAGGGGAGAAATTTCCTGCTTCCCAGGCCGCTCCCCTCCCCCACACAGGGGTGAGCAAGGAGACGGGGTGTGGGGGACATGGTGTGTATGTGTGTGTCCGCTCATGTTCATTTGGGGGAAGCAGAGGAGAGGGAGTCAAAAGGCCTTACAGATTGGGGGAGGGGGTCTGAGGAATAATCCCCTGAAGAATCTCTGGGTTCTCTGGGCTGGGCTGAGCGAGAGGGACCAGCTCACCTTGAGAAGCGGGTTGGGAATCCGGTCTTCATCTATCTCTGAGGGGAACAGGGAAAGGAGGATGTGAAGAGGACCGAAAACCCAGAGGTCCCTATGGAGCTGACTTCCCAAGGGGAGAAGCCTTGGCAATCACCTGCTTCCTGATCTGTCCCTCACTTCTGCCCCTAGGAAGCTGGCTCTGATGGCTGCCCCAGGCCTGGTCCCTTCGGCTCCAGCCCTGCTTTCTTCCCTGTACAGATTCCCCACACAGAGTCCCGTCCTTGACTCTGTGGTCAGTCTGTGTCTACATCCTTGCCTTGGGCCTGGAGCTTCCAGAAATAGGATCTGTGGTCCTTTGGCTCCTTTCCTCCTCCTCCTCCTCCCAATCATTGTCCCCCCCCCATCCCAGGTCCAGAACTGAACCCGGCTCGGGCTGGGGGGGGAGGGGGGAAGACGGGATGTAGGAGAGCAAGTTTATCCTGTGCAAGGAGGTTCAGCCCTTTTGGTAGTTGGGTGCAGGCCGGAGACTCGGGCCTCCTGAACTGCAGGCCAGCTCCCCTGATCTTCTCGGAGACCTGGTTCTCCCCCAGACCTCCCTGGGCACACGGGTGACCAGAATGCCAGCTGCTCCCCAAGCTGTGTCTGACCTTCCCCTTCCCCTCCAGGGGCTGGCAAGATGGCTGATGGAGGCAGCCCCTCCCCCTCACAGCTGTCACTGCCTCTGGGGGCGGGGCCGCAGCATCTCAGTTGCCGGAGAAACCCGGCAGGCTGTTGCCACAGCAACCAGCACTCAGTTGACCACCCCAACTCCCGGGGGGCTGAGGAGCCAGGTGCTCCCCCCACCCCAGCACTGCCCGTCTTGCCAAAGCAAAGGCAAGGCTGCGGCGGCGGCGGCCACCGCTTCCCAGACTGCCTGCAGGGGCGGGGGTGCCGAGCGGCCGGCTCTCCGACCGCGACTCCGCCGATCCGCCCTCCGCCCGGCCAGCGGCCGCCTTCCCTCCCGACCCGGCTGCCCGCGGCGGCCCCCGCGCCTCTCGGCGACCCGCCCCGGGGTTACCTGGGGAGGACTGGTCACTGGTCAGCACGAGGGTGGCGGGGGTGGGCCGGCGCCTCCGAATCTGAGGGAAGAGGTCAAGCGCACGTGGAAGCCTCGAAGCCCCGGCCGATACCGCTCCGCACAGCTCAGAAAACGCCCCGTCGCACCGAACCCGCGGTCCCCAGACGGACCTTCTCGGGCCCATCCCTCTCCCCGGGGCCCGACAGACGCCCTCCCCCTTCTGTTTCGGCGTCTCCGCAGCGGCTCTGCTCGCGCGTCCATCTCTGGCTCGCTGTCCCCCGTCCCTCCTGATCCACGGCCAGAAAGGACCCAAGAGGGCCCGGCTCTTCCCCCAGAGACGTTAACCTCGTGTGCGCGGCCTCGTCCCCGCCCAGCCTGGGCGCGCGACGCGGGGACACACAGGGACGGCGGGGCTGCGGGTGCCTCCCCAGGCGCGTCGGCTCCTTCCCCAGTCCCCCCTCGTTCCCCACAGTCCCCGTTGCGGTCTGGGGAAACCCTCGTCATGGGAAAGGAAATACTAGCGGGAGCCCCAGGCAGGAGTGCAGTCGGGGCCTACAGTCCCCTGAGGCACCTGACCCTGGGCTCCGGGGCCCCTTCTGACTTTAGGACGTAAAAGCCGACTGGCGCGGGGCGCGGCCGTGCTTTCTCCTGCTGCCAATAAAGCCGACTGCTGTTGCCGAAGTCGGTCCCGGGACTCCTGGGACATGTGGTTCCCCCTTTCTCCGGAGGGTTTAGAGGCTTGGCGGCGAGGGGCCTGGGGCCGTCCCTGCAGCTCCCTCCGGGGCGGACGCGAGGAGGCAGGGAAAGGGACTGAAAGTATCCAGGGCTGAGAGCGGTAGGGGAGGCCACTGAAGGATGAACTCCGCATCTTGACTGTGTCCACTTTGTAGCATCACTACCACTGCGGGGGGAGACGCCGGCCCGTCTCTCGGCCCAGGAACTGGCTATCGGTCCCTGCAAGGGCACAGTGTTCGTCGGAGAGGGGGACCCCCCCCCCGAAGAAACGGGCGCGTACAACGGGGGTATGTGCGGGTAGGTCACTGCCTTCTCTGGAGGGTCCAGCGACATCTGTTTGGGGTGACATTTCAAGGTCCCTGGCAGTACCAGTCTGTGTGTGTGTGTGTGTGTGTGCGCACGCACGTGCACGCGCGTGTGTCTGTGCGTGCGTGTGCGTGCACGCGCGCGCACACACAGGCACTACACAAACATCAGCTACGAGTCCGACGGGCCGTTCCTGAGGCCGAGGTGTCGGGCACCAGCCGGCAGGCATGCGGGCTTCACGTCTGTGGGGTGAGGGCCGTCCCTTCCCTCGGGGAGGACTCCTCCGTATGTCTTTCCTGGTGGGGGGGGGGGGGACGCTGGCCGCGGAGAGTCAGACGCAGAGAGAGGGCGGGGGTGCGAGAGGAAGTTGGGAGGCTGAGAAGGGACCACAGGAGGACAGAAAGGGCCCTTGAGAGGGCAGCAGGACTCTGCGATGTGGCACAGGTCCCTTCCTTAGCCCATTTCCTTGCCTTGGACAAGATTTCCAGGCACTCGGAGTCTCTGGGAATTCTGATTCCCTAGAGCCGAAGGGAGTCAAGTCACCCTTCCCAAAGCATCTCCCAGGCACCTGAACTACTCGGAAATGAATAGATGGTCTCTCTTCTTTCTCAAATCCTAGTGCTCAAGGACACCTGGTGCCTTTGCTTCTGATTTGCTGCCAAACCAGTCATGCCAAAGAGCTGGTAGCTGTGGGCACCCCTCCACCCCCTGCTGCTCTGGGCTCCATAACTCACAGCTTCTGACCCCTTTTGCTCTCCCATGTCAGTCTGGATTAGGAGCTCTGGCCACTCCTGGAGCTTTTTGATTGGAAACACACTTGGGCGACCCAGCAAGAGGGGCCGGGGTGAGACTGCAGGTAGAATTTCAGGTCTAGTGGACACCACTTTCGGGATATTAGAGAAAAGCAGGCAGAAGTCCCAGTTCTTTTTCCCCTCTGGCTCCTTTCCACTGTCTTCTCTTCCTCCTGTCTCCCGACCCCTGAACCAGCTGGCCTACCCCCTCCTCCTGCCAGTGCACACTGACACCTGCCTTCTCAAACACCGAACAGATGCAGGTGTCAGGCAGCGAGACCTGTCTATGCCGGCGGAAGGCAGTCCTTGCAGCTCACCCCTAACCGCCCCCAGTCCACACTCATGGGCCCTTTTTCAGGGTCTGAGGTTATCTTAGCCAGTCCCCTGCCTCCAGGCATAACCACCTTGCCCTTGACTGGGGGGTGGGGTGGGGAACTCTCCCGAGCTCAGGCTCCCCACCCTCCTCATCCGCACCAGGCCTGAGGCCGCCCCACAGTCCCTCCTACGGTCACCCCTTCGAGGTCTGGAGAGGCGGCTCCCCCCAGGCCAGCGAGAGGAGGGAGGCGCGGCTTCTCACCCCTACCCACACTTTGGGAAGCAGAAGTCACACGGAGAGTGCGTACCGACCCTTCCCTTCACACCCCGACCTCGTTCCACCGAGCAGCTGGAGCAAGACAGAGGACACTCTCAGCCCGTCCCAAGGGGTCCCAGGGTTTTCTCAGGTGGGGAGGCCCAGCCAGAGCCCTGGGAGCCATCTGGGCGGGGGGGGGGGGTCAATGGAGAACTGACCTCGTGGCCAACGGATATTCCTTAGAAACGGGGATGTCCAGGGAAACGGACAAAGAACACAAAGAGAGATGGAGCAATGAGCAAATGAACAAATATTTGGTAAACGGGCGGCAGTAGTGACCACGGGTGGTCACCCTCTCCACACACATGCTCACTCTCCCGGAGACACACACTTGCTCACACACTCTCATCCGCTGCCGCCTCTGCCAGGCGGCTCTGAGCTAAAAATAGACCAGGCCGGGGGCTGGGCCAGGGCCTTGGACTCCCACCCCCTGAGCCGAGGCCGGCACAGGGCTGCTCCCCGCACACGGGGTCCCTCGCACCCAGCCCTCAGAAAGCCCCCGTCTCTGGCTTCCCGGGCCCTTCTGTCCGTGTCACCCCCACTCCCGGCGCTGCGAAGGGCAGGAGTTGGGAATAGGGACCCACGTGGCCAGACTTGCAGAAGAGGGGACCCTCTCCCCAACGCCCCAGCCCTTTCCGTTTCGCTCAGCTCCTTCTTGTTCCCACCCTCCGGAGTCAGGCGAGGTAGCTTTCAGTTAGGGGAGGACCCCGAGGGCTATTTCTCTTCTCCCACCTCCTTTGGGCAGCCCCAGGCCCCCTCCACTACCTACCTGGGCCCCCCAGCCCTCCCGCAAGGCTGCCGGCGCCCCCACCGAGCCCGGAAACTGCGGCGGGGGTCGACGGGGGGGGGGGGGGGGGGGGGGGGGGGGGGANTCGCGTCCCCAGGCAGGCCCCTCCCCCGGGGCCGGGAGGCCGACGTCGACCCTCCGCGGGGTCAGGCTTCGCGGGAGGCGCTCGGCCGGGCACAGGCAGGGCGACGGGGACCCCCACAGCGAGCGCGCTCGGCCGCACAGGGGCGCCCTGCCCGGGGCGGACGAAGGAGCTTTCTCAGGCCGCACAGCCC
>LNAC01000053.1:5819770-5876493 GCA_002007465.1 Ailurus styani
CCGCCCCTCCCCCTGCCTCCCCCCAATCCCAGGTCAGGTTAGGAGCGCGCTTGAGTCAGCTTGAAGGGTCGCTCCCTCTGCCCCCCCCACTTGCTCGCATGCTCTCTCCCTCTTAAATAAATATATAAATAAATATTTCATGTATTGTATCTTGGCGCTTACTTGAAATTCCAATTTTAGCATCTTGCTGCAAAAGCACCTGGGGCAGGTAAGATTGCACCAGGAGAGGGGGGCATTCGGTTCTAAATCCACGGGGCAACTTCTCTGTGTCAGAAGGGGGAAGGCGAGGACCCCGAACAAAAGGCCTAGAGGCCGAAAGGGCACCAGAGCGCAGCAGATCCTACTCAGACTGGTCTCCTCCTCCTGCCGGTGGCGGGATTGGTTCCTCCTCCAGTTCCCGGGGCCAGGGCGCCCGGAGGTCTGCCAGGTCGGGGGCGCGGCTCTCCTGGTGTCTCAGCTGGCTTCCCGGGGGCCCCCGCTCTCTGACTTTCTGCGTCTAACCGCTCTTCTTCGCGCGACGGATCAAAAATGCCAGCGGGCGCCGCGCAGGGAGGGCCATTCGCGGGACACCTGCTTCGACGTGAGAGCGGAGACTCCGCACCCTGGGCCCCGGAGGAGCCCCCAGGGAGGGAGGACGGTGAGTGCACACGATGAGCTGCAAAAGAGCAAACGGTGTTGGGGAAGCAGAAATGAGGGCTTTGTACCGACCCGCAGATGTGGAGAGCAGCGCGGGGGAGGCCGGGGCAGGGCTGGGGGCACCGGGACAGGTGGTCAAAGGTACGCGCTTTCCCTTACGAAGGGTGAGTAAGTTCTGAGGATATTGTATATTTGGAATTAGCTAAGAGGGTAGGTTTTTTTTTTTTTAAAGATTTTATTTATTTATTGGACAGAAAGAGAAACACAGTGAGAGAGGGAACCCAAGCAGGGAACGGGAGAGGGAGAAGCAGGCTTCCCCCTGAGCGGGGAGCTTGATGCGGGCCTCGATCCCAGGACCCCGGGATCCTGACCCGAGCCGAAGGCAGATGCTTAACAACTGAGCCACCCAGGGGCCCCTAAGAGGGTGGGTCTTAAAAGTTCTTCTCTCTCTCTCTCTCTCTTACACACGCAGAGTTGTAACTCTGTGAGGTAATGTGCTAACTACACCAACTGTGCTGACCACTGCCCGGTACACACCTGTATGAAATCATCACACCGAACACCTTGAACATACACAATGCCAAATGCCCATTATAACTCCATAAAGCCAGGAGGAAAAGAAATAAGGGCTTTGGGAGCACTGAGGAAGGAGCAGGAGCTGGAGAAGGCCTCTTGGAGGAGGGGAGTTGGGGATAGGTCTTTCTTCTTTCTCTTTTCTCCCAAGGATGAATAATAAGAGGTGAGGATAGAGACAGGTAGCTTGACACATGCTGGGGGACGAGTGAGTTGACAGGTGACGAGGGAGTGGGAGGGTAGCAGAAGATGGTGGGGCTGTCTGGGGCGGAGCGGGGACCTTTAGGAAAATTCAATTTCTGCTACTGGCAGAAGCAGACCTTCCTCTCCCACTCCCCAGGCTCCAGGAAGCTGGCCTGAGGCTGGAGAGTGGCAGGATTTTATTGAACATGGAGGACTGGAGAAAATGGGGAGGGTTCGCACCGTGAGCTTCTCAGAGAAAAATATGCTCAAATTTTTCACGTGGTTTAGCTGGGCTTACAGAAGACTCAGGGCTGGGGTTATTTTGGCATAAGGGGGGAGGTGAGGGCATGGGCTTGGGAGGGAGTCAGACGGGTGTTGGAACGAATCCTGGTTCTTTCAATACCCAACTGACCCTGGGCTGATTGCTTTACTTCTGAAGCTTATATCCTGATCTGTAGAATGGGAATAATAACTCCTGCATGCTGGGCGCCTGGGTGGCTCAGTGGGTTAAAGCCGCTGCCTTCGGCTCAGGTCATGATCCCAGGGTCCTGGGATCGAGGCCCGCATCGGGCTCTCTGCTCGGCAGGGAGCCTGCTTCCTCCTCTCTCCTCTCTCTCTGCCTGCCTCTCTGCCGACTTGTAATCTCTCTCTCTGTGTCAAATAAATAAATAAAATCTTTAAAAAAAAAAAAAANAGAATGGGAATAATAACTCCTGCATGCTAGGAATACTGCAAGTATCGATCGAGATAATATGCACAAAATGCTTAGCACAGTGCCCGGTAAGCGTTGGCTAAATGGTGGCATTTATTACCGGAGTGGTAATTACCTTCAGTTGTCACATGGAAATGAGCAACTTATTTGTGCCGCTCCAGCAGGCTGAACTAGCCAAGTAAGCGAGAGGGAGACAGACTTGGGCTGGCTGGGAGCAAGGGAGCTCTCGCCATCAGAGCCACCCAAGCCTGGAAGGGGCATGTATAAGCAGATATGTGTGGCTGGACATAAGAAGCTGTCTGGGGTATCCTTCCATTGGGGCCAAAGCCTGACCTTTATGAGCTCTTTCTGATTCAATTCTTTGGGATCCTGGGTTGTTCCGAAACTGTGTGTTGGAGTCTATGAATGGAAGATTCTGTGATTCACTCTGAAGCAGAAGGGCCCCAGGGACAGGGGAGATGGAGCTGGCGGGGGAGAGAATCAGTGTCTCCCTTGGGCTGGGGCCAGATTACCCAAGGCCTTAGCTATCCTGTCTTCTCAGGTGAGGGGAGGGCATGTGGGAGGCTCCGTGGAGGTTGTCCCATCCCTCATTCTGCCTCCCTGTGATAGAACTCCATTTTCTGAATTGTAGGTTTGGGACTGGAGGGAATTTTTTTTTAAGGCCCTTCCCTGACTTCCAATAAAAAAGTCCCCATTCTCGGGTCCCCCTGCCTGTGCATGCATTGAGAAGTGTCTGGACCTCTGATATGAACCGTGTTCTCTGTGAAGGTGGTCTTCTCTTTGCCTCTGCATTAATCCTGCAGATGCTGGGGAAGGGAGCCCTGGGCCTTTGAGCAAGAGCTGCCCAGGATCTTTTCTTCCTAAGCGCTCTGACCTCTGACGGCTGGAGCCCTTTATCTGCCACTACACCCCCAGGCCCCTTTCCTCTGGAGGAGAGGAATTTGCTCCCTTCTTCACAAGGGGCTGAATGTTGCAGTGAATGCTTCAAGTCTTTCTCTGTTCCTAACTTGTTCCTCCTAGGAAAGGAGTAGCTTATTTCCTTCCTTCCTTCCTTCATTCCTTCCTTCCTTCCTTCCTTCCATTCACTCACAACTTCAATTCGGATTTATTCACTGAACTCCCCTTGCCCAGTAATTACTGTTCGGGATACTAGAGAGAAATGATGAATACTAATAATTGACACATTCACAGATTTCATAGAGTATACATTTTTGTTAGATAGAAAGCATGTAAACAGGTCAACAAATGTATAAATGGTACTTTCAGGACGTGGTGAGTGCAGTGAGGGAGTAAGCAGGATGGGGCGCCGGAGTGACTGATGGGAGGGTCGATGGGGGTGGGCGCTGAGTGGGCGGCCAGGGAAGTGCTCTCTGAGAAGGTGCCATTTCCGCACAGTCCTGAGGGTAAAAGGGAGTCAGCTCAGCAAAGAGCAAAGGAGCCAGGCTCTAAAGAGAGGGAATAGCAAGGGTGAAAGTCCTGAGCTGGGAAATGCTGGTGCGTCCCAGGACCGTGGGGGATGCCCGCACGGCCACGAAGTATCGAGCAGGAGAGCGGAATGAGATGAGCTTGGAGGGATAGGTGGGAAGCAGAGCAAGCCGGGCCTGCGGTCTTGGTAAAGAGTTAAGATTTTATTTGAAGTGCAACTGAAAAACACCTGTGACCTTTTTGGCAACAAAGGGACCGACATGATTCGATATATTTTAAAAAGATCGCTTGTGTAAACGCTGCATGGAGAATGGGTTGGGAGGGGTGTGGGTGGAGGCGGAGAGCTTAGTCAGGAGGCCACTGCAGAAGTCTAAGTGATAGATCATTCTGGTGAAACCAGGGTGGTGTGGAGATAGAGAGAGGGGGAAAAAGTCATGACATACTTTGGAGAGAGAGTCTAAGGCTCTGTTGATGTGGGGATTGAGGGAAAAGCAGAAATCAAGATTGACTTTTAATTGAGTATATGAGGTTATATTTAATGAAATAGGAAGATGAGATAGACAAGTATATTAAGATACTGGTTCAGGTGTCAGTAAGAAGGTCTTTTTTTTTTTTTTAAAGATTTTATTTATTTATTTGACAGAGAGCACAAGCAGGAAGAGCGGCAGGCAGAGGGAGAGAGAGAGAGAGAGAGGGAGAAGCAGGCTCCCTGAGGAGCAGGGAGTCCAATTCGGGACTTGATCCCAGGACCCTGGGATCATGACCTGAGCTGAAGGCAGTTGCTTAACCAACTGAGTCACCCAGGCGCCCCCAGTAATAAGGTCTTGGTACCATGACTTAAACGGAAGTTAAACAGTGGTGACTTTGCGATAGTCAAGACTCAGGTTCTTTCTATCTTGTAACTCTTTCTTTTCAAGATGTGGCTTCCATTTAGTGGCCTATGATGGCCACTCCAGCTCCCACCTCTTCATCTCATTCTAGTTGGCGGGAAGCGGGGAGAAGAGCAGGGGAGGACATACTCCTTTTCTGGCAAGGACACCACCCATAGTTTGCCCTCAGCGTATTGGCTCATATCCTACTGGCCACAACCTAGTCACATGGCCACACGTAGCTGCAAAGAAGCCTGGGAAATGTAGTCATTAACGCCATGGGAAAAATGGTGGCGTGGATTAGAGGTCTGGGTAAGGTCAAAGTGTTGTTACCACTGGACTTCTA
The DNA here is from genome assembly GCA_002007465.1 of Ailurus styani. Lineage (NCBI taxonomy): Eukaryota > Metazoa > Chordata > Mammalia > Carnivora > Ailuridae > Ailurus > Ailurus styani. The sequence goes on from LNAC01000053.1 coordinate 5,824,515, forward strand.
GAGTAAAGGAGATGGAAGGTCAGGAGGTTGTAGACAAGATGGGATTCTTGAACTGAAGATTTTGGAGGTTACTGTGGCGAAGTATAGGCGGAGGTACAAAGGTCAGGGACTGAGAAGCCAGAGTGGTGGGGAAGTCATCTGTGTGAATGTGGAACATCATCAGGAATGCTGACAGAGGGGAGGAAGAGCAGGAGCTGACGTTATCGGTGAGTGGGGAGCAGGGGGTTGGGAGGAGGGGTAGCCTGTGTTCGGAGCTTCCGAGGAGGGGAGGGTTAGAAGTTGGAAGGAGGAGCCTTGGTGCAGAAGCAACAGCCCTTCCCACGTTCTGGCTCTGAGGTAATTGGTGGTAAGAGGGAAAGCAGCTCCCACTTGAGATGCTTGTAGAGGTTGTGGGATTCTCAGGAAATCTCTAAATTTAAGACTAGTCCATAGAGAGAACACTCAAAATAAGACATTGGCACTATCCAGGAGTTTGCTGATCATATGCCAGGAATTCTAGAAGGCACACTCCAAGGTTCTGGGAGAGAGGCTGAGCAGAGAATTTGTTTGAGTTAGGGATGAGAGTCTGGATAACTGGGTCCTGGAAGCTTTGGCTTGGCCTTGGCAATGATTGAGGAAAACAGACCAGGTGTGGCAGGATGGATTCGGTTGCCCACCTTCCTCTGAGAGCAGTGGGGAGGGAGTATAGACCTTAGTACCTAACTGGATGGTTTGGGGCCTCTGGCAACTGATTCCTGTGGTACCAAGGCCTAAGGGGGCGTGGGTAGTGGCCGATCCCTTGGGAGTAGGATATGTGCATTAGCAAAATAATGGTCCCAAAGATGTCCATGTCTTAATCCCCAGAACCTGTAAATATGTCGGCTTTCATGGCAAAGGGAAAATAAGTTTTGGGATGGAATTAAGGTTGCTAATCAGCTGGCTTTAAAATAGGGACCTTATCCTGGATTCTCTGGGTGGGTCTAATGTAATCATAAGGAATCTTAAATGTGGAAGAGGGATTCAGGAGAGCGTACCAGATGGACGGCAAAGTGAGAAGAGCTTGGCTGGATGTGGCTGGCTCTGAAAATGGGGAATGGGACCGAGAGCCAAAGAATGTGGGTGGCCTCTAGAAGCTGGAAAGAGCATAGACATGGGTTCGCCCCTGAGCCTCCAGAAAAGAATATAGCCCTCCAGACACCTTGATTTTAGCCTCATGAGAGCCATCTTGGATTTCTGACCTCTAGAACTACAAGATGATAAATCTGTTGTTTTTAGCTAGTGCATTTGTGGCAACTTGTATTTAGAACTTATAATCTGGAAACTACTACAAGTTGAGAAGTTCTCTTCCAGGTAGCTGGTCCCTCCTGGATGGTGGGGTGCTACAGCAGCTGGGGGGACAGAACGTTTATTGGACACATTTCACCAGGGAGTGCAGTTCATGCATTAACGGGAATGTTCCCGAATAGCGTCGCCTCTGTCTCTGCTGCCCTCCCATGATGCAAACACACACATTTGGACAAAGCTTCCCTCCCTCACTCCCATGGGCATGTCTGTTCTTTCCCTGTCTGTTTAGTGGCTCAGGCACAGAGGAACTTGTGGACTTGCGGACTTGTGGACTTGTGTCTCCATTGGATTCTTCAGTTTGGCTTGTCTCAGAGGTCTGAGTGCTGTGGGTTGCCTGGCACTCGTCTGGCCGTTAATGACACTGATACTCTGCTCTCCGTTTTGCTCCCTGTTCTTGGGGTGTCTTCTCCATTGGCCTGATTCAGAGGGGCAGAAAGATGACATGCTGGTGGGCCTTGGCACTAAAATCAAGGAGTGGCCCAGGACTTTCCAATGCAGTGGATTTTAACAGGCAAAAGCTTTGAAGGTAACTTTGACCTGCAACTTTATAGGTGCAGCCGAGGTGGGAATGGAATTGCCCTAATTTCATGGGGGCACAGAGTGCGAGACAGTTAAATTTTGACTTCAGATTATTTGTGCTAATCTTTGGTGAGTGGTGCTTGATTGCCTGTCCCACATCCTGATTGTCTATTTTGTTTTGAACTACGATTAGGGCCACAGAGGGAAGCATGGAGTGCTTTGATTTATGGCCTGCCCAGAGGCTCCTAAAATTATTTCCTACCACACAGTCTCAAGTTGGCTCTGGGTTGTACATTTGTTAAGTCGAGCCTGACCTCTGACCTCAGAGGCCCACTGTGGGATTAACCACATGGATGTGGTGGACTTCATACAGATAAAAAGGACCAGAACCCCTTCTGTGGAGGAAACACCAATGTGGATGAAAAAAAAAAATCAATGGAATCATTACATACCAGAAGAATAGGAGAAAAATGAGCAACTCTTGTACCTGGAACACTGTGTCTCTAGACATCAGACTTAAGGAATCAAGGAGACATGGGGTGCATGTGAGATACAAGTTTTGGTCTGAAAGTGAGAAAAATCAGCAGGAAAGGGAAAGAAAAGAGAAGGATGTTCTATGGACTGAGTTGGAGAAAAAGATAAGATTTTCTTGGCAGAGAGGTTGAGTTCGTAGGGGCCATGCCTGAGGTATATTAAAAGAAAAGGGAAATCTCTCCCCATCTAAATGCTTTCAAGGACCACACTGGAACAGAGTAGACGGTGTATGCTTGTCTGGATGGGGAGGATGCCTGGGGGCGAGCGGGGTGTGATAAGGATGCAGAGCAGAGTGCGGCCGCCAGAGGGCGCGCCGGCCCGGACGCCCGCGCGGACCGGGGCCGGCGGAGGCGGAGCGGGTTGAGGGGCGAGCCCTGCGGCTGTCGTCGGGTTAGGTTCAAAGCGCCGCAGTTACTCAGGGGCGCGGGCGGGGCGCGGGGCTGCCCGGGGGTCCGTGGTCAGGACCCTCCTCCCCCACGTAGTTCCTGAAAAGATGAAACACACGCTAAGGCCGGTTCACGCACGAAAGCAACAGATCTGCTCCCATCTGAGTCCAACTAGGATGATTGGGAGCCTTGTTTTACATTTTTAAGTACCCCGAGATGACAGAAATGTCACACACCCCCTTTGACGGAAGGGGCGGTGGTCATGCTCCGCACCCTCTAGAAAACAACGTCCGAATGAACCTCGCGGGGGGACCCCAGACGCTGCTGGGGCTGAGGGCCCGCCTTCCAGCGGGTCTTTCTCTTGCACTATGAATCCTTAGTAAAGGTCCTTCCCCTCCCCAAACCCCAGGAGGCTTCTGTGCACTAGGTTCTGGGCACCTGAAAATATGCTGGCGTGTTAAGTTTTGTTGCTGTGGAGCTGGTGCCGTAGCATTAGTCTGTGCCCCAGTCACTCTGACTTAGGAAAGGAGGGACCAGGGAGCTACTTGGGGGTGGATTAAATCAACTTTGGAGCTGCTGGAGGAACTGCTTATGGGTCAGGGGGCGACCAGGCCAGTCCCCTGCCTTGGGGCATAACCGCCTTGCCCTTGACTCTGGGGGAACTCTCCCCGAGCTCAGGCTCCCCACCCTCCTCATCCGCACCAGGCCTGAGGTCGCCCCACAGCCCCTCCTACGGTCACCCCTTCGAGGTCTGGAGAGGCGGCTCCCCCCAGGCCAGCGAGAGGAGGGAGGCGCGGCTTCTCATCCCTACCCACACTTTGGGAAGCTGAAGTCACACGGAGAGTGCGTACCGACCCTTCCCTTCACACCCCGACCTCGTTCCACTGAGCAGCTGGAGCAAGACAGAGGACACTCTCAGCCCGTCCCAAGGGGTCCCAGGGTTTTCTCAGGTGGGGAGGCCCAGCCAGAGCCCTGGGAGCCATCTGGGCGGGGGGGGGGGGTCAATGGAGAACTGACCTCGTGGCCAACGGATATTCCTTAGAAACGGGGATGTCCAGGGAAACGGACAAAGAACACAAAGNGGATGGGGATGTCCAGGCAAATGGACAAAGCTAGGTTCCTTTGGAGCGAGACCTCCTGGCTAAAAATGAGCAGAATAGGACACCGGAAAGGGAAGATTTTGGATTTCTCATTTTCTTGCATTTTCATGCAAAAGAAAGTGTATTTAAATTTTGACCTTTGTTACTTTTCATTTTAGGACAGGGAGTAGGTTAGAATTTAGAGCAGTTTTTGGTGGCTGGAATTCAATTATTTGATATTTATGGTGCCAGCTCATGCTTGATTAGTCCCCTGTGGGCGAGCTGTCCTGAGCAGTGGGACTCAGGTGGCCAGAGGCAGGAAACAGAGTTTCAGGGCACAGAACTGTCCTGGAGTCCGTCTCTGACCTTTCTGGACCCCATCGAGAGGCCTTGGGGGGCGAGAGTAATCTGGTCACCCCACCGATTCCAGGAGGATATACAAAGAATAGTGGTGAGAACCCGTTACTTGATTTCTTCATCTGAAAATGTAGATAACATTTTTTCCCCTGTTTTGTTTTGTCTTTTGCAAGGATTAAGTGGGTAAATATGCGGAAAGCACTTAGAAACTTATTTCTCCATTTCCTGTTTGGAAATGTATTTCTCATTTCCTCCTGCCTCAGTAGGGGCTGTAAGAATCAGTGGGCCATAGGATGTGGCCACTTTGTAGGTCACATATGGCCAAATATCTGTGATTGGGAGACTGCTCCGATGCACAGCTGGTCTGACTCCACCCCCTGCCCCGCCCCGCCCCCCTCCAGATGCACGCACTTGTGGTTGGTTGCAGATCCTCGGCCCAGCTGTTAAGCCGCAAGGGTTGAGAGAAGAGAAGGCTACTCCGTGTTGAGGGCTTCCCCTCTTAGATGTTCCCTCCCTATAAGAGGAGCAAGTTGGAGGCAATACTTCCCAGCCTATTTTCCCATTTGTTGCTTACTCTCCTTTGGTAGACTGGATGATCTCATGGGTGAGAGCCCCAGAGGAGCTTCTCCAGCCCCGTCTCTTGTTCCATCTGTGAACTGGGAGTGGGGGGAGGTGGGATGGGGTGGGAGTGGGGGGAGAGGGTCACTCCTCTCTGGAGTGAGATACACTGGTGGAAGGCCCCTTTGATTTGGGGTCTCCTATCCAGTTTCAACAGAGAGCTCTGCATTATGGGTTTACAGAACATCTGTCTAGTTATTAGTAAGGTGGATACTTTCTTGGATCCCCATTACGCCATAACCTTCGTTTCATTTTTTGTATTGATCTGAACTGGAGGGTCAGAAGGATGAGTCTGGGGCTTTTAATCTCTAAGACACTTCCATTTTCCTGATCTAATTTTTTCAGGAAACTTCTCCAAATATTTCCTAAATGTCATAATCTCTCGTCATCCTCCTCTGTCATTTTGGTAAGAATGTATGCTTTGTCTCAAGCTACAGCTTGGAAAGACCCATCATAGAACTTTCCGTCTAGGTTGGGAGATGTTTTCGGTGGAGCTGTGAGTGTGTCTTTGTATTGGAGGGGAGGTGGGTAAACTAGGGAGAACAGGCGGGTGGAAACTTTCTATACCAGGGGAAAGCAAAGGAAGGAAGGAGATCATTTTGTTTGCCTCCAGCTCTGAACACACTTCCAGATTCTCGTGGGCTGGGGCAGCCGCAGGCCTGCATTGTAGTAGGTCAGTCATTCTGTTGGTCTTCAGAGTACATCTTTCTAAACGTTCTGGGGGTAGGACAATAGACATCAGAGGTGGCTCTAGAATTAGAAGAACTCAGTCATCCCCCTGTCTTTCCTTATTCACACTCAGGGTTTTGAAGCCTTGTGCCAGGAAGGGGGGAGCAGAGACCATTGTATCTGTGTTCTGTTATCTCACGGTTTCCTTTCTGCTACCCGATCTCCTCTGGAACGGGCAGTCTTCCTTCCAGTTCTAAGACAGAAGGAGATTCTTCTTTTCCCATTCTCTTCTCTCCTCATTGAGTCCCATGTGCCTTTACAGTGAACACTGGCCAGGGTTGGGGGGAGTTTGGCGCATATTCGGTAGACGAGTAGGGCATGTAGTAGGCTCGTGGTGGATGTTTGGTGAGTGGGTCAAGGGCAGCCACGCACCCTGAGGTGGAGCAGCCGTCTGGGCAGATGGAGATGTAGAGGAAGGGAGGCGGGGAGAAGACAAGAGGGCACAGTCAGGAAACGTGCCAGGAAAGGAATGCGAGGGGGCTCAGAGGGCCAGTCGAGTGCAGCACATTGGAAGGTCAGTGAGGAGAAAGTTTCTAGACGGGGTGACTGTGTCCAGTTCTGCAGAGGTAGCCAGGAGAGCAGGGGCCGGAAACAGCCACGGGGCTTGTTGCTGTCGGTTATTTGGGGGGCAGGTGTGAAAGGCCAATGGCAGGGGGACGAGGAGCCGAGGGGGCTGAGGAGCACGGAGACGGCGGGCGCGGGGAGGAGGAGGGGCAGCTCCAGGGCAGTGAAGGCCTCACAGAGGATATTTTGGGATGCGAAGACTTGAACGGGTTTGTAAGCTGAGGAGAGGGTTATAATTAGAGCGACGGGGTAACTCAGGAAGCATCCTAGCAGAGCGCGAGCCTCCAGCCTTGCTTCCTGGCCCGACGAAGCCACCACAGAGCCAAGCTTGGGATGCAACACTTTAATAAGGAATGAGAGGGGCCGAGGGCTGGCGATCCAGGGGAGCTGGAGTATGGGTGCTGCAGACACCGGCTTCAGCCCAGCCTGGCATTGGGCCTCCTTATCGCTAGGGCCTTGTGACTTCATAGGCACGAGGGAGTAGGCTTTTCAGATAGTTCATGGTCTCTTTCACGGTTTTGTCCAGATTCTTCCCAATTTTATGGCCGAGCTTGGCCAGTTTTCCCTCCGGGGTGGTTGCTGGGAAATATTGGGAAAGAAATGTCAAGGCGAGGCCACTGGCCCCATGCCTCCCCCACACGCCAGCCGCGACCTTCCACGGTGGCATCACAGGCGGTCAGTGGGTCCTTTGAGTCTCAATGACCTTTAATTCTGGTTTCCCTGCAGCTTCCTTACTTTTTCTTTTTTTTTTTTTTTTAAAGATTTTATTTATTTATTTGACACAGAGAGAGAGAGATCACAAGTAGGCAGAGAGGCAGGCAGAGAGAGAGGAGAGAGGAGGAAGCAGGCTCCCCGCCGAGCAGAGAGCCCAACGCGGGCCTCGATCCCAGGACCCTGAGATCACGACCTGAGGCGAAGGCAGAGGCTTTAACCCGCTGAGCCACCCAGGCGCCCTGCTTCCTTACTTTTTCTAACCCCAACTTTGCCTCCGAAGGTGGTGTTGGGCCCCTGCCTTTTTCTGTTACATGGCCTCCCTCCCAGCCTCTTCCCTTGGGCCCTGGCTCGTACCAGCCGTTGGAGTGAATTCCGTAGTTTCTTCTGCTTGAGGGGCAGCGTTTCTGAGACCGGCCTCCTGGGGGACGCGATGAAGCAGCTCCAGCTTTTGATTCTTTGGTCTCCTCATAGATTTGATCACATCTTCCGCTTTAAGACCCAGCTCTTCGATGGAGATGGGAGTTTCCTCAGAAGAGTTTTCAGTGGAGACATGGTCCTTTTCAGGGATCAGCTGAGCAGCTGGGACTGAGGAGATAAGAGGGAATGAGGGGCAGAGAAAGAGCTCATGGCAAGAAACAGCCAGCCGGCACTGTGCCAGATCCCTTAACACACAGAGCGGGTCATAGTTGAGTCATGGCCCCGTCGGTGTAGACCAGAATTGAGGTCCCACACCAGCATCCAAATCTGTGAGCACCTGAAAGGCACATCCTTGATTTTGAATGCCATTGAATGGAAATTCCACTTCTAGCAAATTCACTTATCAAGTTCTTAGCAAATTCTTTGTTGGCAAATTCCACTTCTAGCAAATTCTAGCAAATTCACCAGCCTCCTCATCTCAGGGTGAGCTGACACTCCCTATCTGCTAGCATTTGGGTAGGAGATGTAGTTTCTATGCCCATCTTCAATGACTACCCAGCATGAAATGCTGTTCAAATTGTTCCTGGCCCCCAGGTATTGGCCAGTTCGTGCAGCGGAAGGGATTAAGGTCCAACACCAGGAGGGAGGGGCTTTGCCTCACTTCTTCAGGTGGAGAATTCTTCATTTGCTGGACAGCCTTTTACTACCGACTTACTCTAAAGGTCGCCCACATAAGACTTACAGGCATCTATGGGCTGAGCCTGCAAGTGGATTTCATCTTCTGGCTCTGAAAAATAAGAGCTAAAAGGTTAAAAATAAGGTTAAAGTCTGCAGGTGTTTTAAGGCATTTAGCATGGGAAATGCTTCTATATACCACCTCCCACCCCAGCATGTCCGCCTTCCTTATCCTGCTCTAGGTCTTAGCACTTCGAACACACTATACCTTATTTAATATGCTAATTATCTGTTTCTTTCTCCTGGAAGGAAATCTCAGTGATGACCGAGGTCTCTGTATTTTGTTTGCGTAGCCCAAGTGCCCAGAGCTGTGTGTCTGGCACAGAGTAGGTGTTCAATAAATAGCATTAAATGAATGCATGTGTATGTCTTGCCCTCATTGTTGCAGGGGGAGGCAGGGAGGCCCTCTTGACCCACTGTCCACCTTGATTTGGGTCCAGGTGGCTCCTGGGGCCCCAGCCCCAGGCTTTCTAGGGTACAGGATTCCTGGGGTCATGTGTCCTAGTCCCCTGCCTTCCTACCTCAGTCATCTCCGGTGTGCCCCCCCCCCTTTTTTAAGATCTTATTTATTTATTTGAGAGAGAGAGAAGAGAGAGAGAATGCAGGGGGGAGGGGCAGAGGAAGAGGAAGAAGCAGACTCCCCACTGGGCAGGGAGCCCAAGGACCCTGAGATCAAGACCTGAGCCAAAGGCAGACGCCCTACCCACTGGGCGCCCCAAGGCATGCATTGCTTATGCATCTCCAAACCTCTCCACGCTGCACGTTACAAGGATTAAGGAGGACTCATCTTAGAGCTGACAGTTCCATGACCTCTGAGGGACAAAGAAGAGTGTGACCAGAGCCGGACTCACTGTTAAGGGTGGCGGGAGCGGCGGAGACCAAGCTGGCCAGCAGCAGGATGGCCAGGCAGCTCATGGTGCCGCAGGGTCCGTGTGCCCTGGGAGGCTGCTTGGTGTTGCCGAGGGGGCAGCCTGGCAGGGCCTTTATTTATCTTGGGGGTGGGAGGGGCTCTAGGGAGCCTGGTTCAGGATTGGATCTGGGGGCATTCCAGGTTTCCCCTCCCAAGTTCCCTATTCTGAATACATTTGTTTTTGGGAACTGGGGCTTCTGGGAAACCAGTTAAGAGGAAAGCGAGGCCGGTAGCCGTCCGTCCCGGGCTCGGGCCACGCCAAAGGCGTTCCAGCCCCAGGCGCATGTCGGGAAGTTCTGGGAACAATTGAATGGGTGTCAGTTCATGGTCCTCATTATTGGTGTGATTTTATTTTTACTTGTGCGGTCACTTAATGAATATCTACCTACCCCAGGAGAGTGGAACTTCCGGACGGCGGGATTAGGTTTTTGCTTGCCCTTGTTTTCCCAGCACCTCGAAAGGAGCTGGCGCGTAGTAGGGGCCCCGAATGTAGACTGAACGAAGGAGGGGCTAGGCAGGTACAGGAATGCTGACTAATGCCAGGCACTGTCTTGAGTTTGCTCATGTGGGGTATTTTATTTAACTCCTCGTGGTCGTGAGGTATGTGTTATTTATCAAGCCGAGAAAGTGATATTCACAGAGGTGAGGTGACTCGCACAGGATTGCACATCTGGGGGCACTTGAACCCAGGTTAGTCACTCCGAGCTCGGTGCCTGGCGGAAGCAGGGTCTGGCGGCTCTGGAAGCGAGAAGGAGCAGTGAGCTGCCCCCAGGGCATAGGAGACGCAGTGGGGGCTGCACCCAGGGCTTGGGGCTGGTCCCAGACCTCGGCTGGAGTAGGTGACTGTGCCCCAGTCAGCTGGGAATTTTTAAAAAAGGTTTTATTTACGTTCCGTTAGTTACCATACGGGGTACTGTAAGTTTCGGGTGTACGGTCCAGTGATCCAGCACTTCCGCAGTCCCCTGGCGCTCAGCACCGGAGCTCCCCTCCGCTCTGGGAACCTGCAGTTTGTTTTCCGCACTTCAGGGTTCGTTTCTTGGGGAGTGTCTGGGTGGCTCATTGGGTTCAGTTCTGGACTCCTGCTTTGGGCTCAGGTCGCGGTCTCAGCCCGCCTCGGGCTCGGGCTCAGCGGGGCTCAGCCTCTCTCCTGCGTCTCCCACGGCCCCTTCCCTGGCGCACAGAAGCTCTCTCTCTCACATAAACGAGCTACATTTTTTAGAAAGTCTTTCTTGGTCTGCCCCTCTCTCTCTTCCCCCTTTGCTTGTTTTGTTTCTTAAATTCCGCGTATGAGTAAAATCCTAGGGTATTTGTCTTCCTCCTGTTTCGCAGAGCATAGCACAGTCTGGCTCCGTCCGCGTTGCTGCAAACGGCACGATTTCACGCCGGCGGCCGAGTCCTGTCCGGCCGCAGACACACGGCACACCGTCAGCCGTTGGTCAGTGGAGGGACCCTCGGGCCGTTTCCGGACCTGGTATTGGTGACACAGCTGCCGTAAACATTGGGGTGCATGTCTCCCTTTGCATTAGTGTATTTGCCTCCTTTGGGTAAATGCCAGGTTGGGACTTGGGACGATCCCTCTGGGACATGTTTTGGGATCGTCTCCGGGGCGGAGGGGGCTGCTGTGCCCGAGACCGAACCCGCTGTCCTCGGCGGGGAACAGCTGGCTGGGCACCGTGGGGGGGGTCCCACCGAGGGCGAGCCCCGGCCTGCGGCCCCGGCCGGCTCTGCCCCCGGCAGCCCCTTCTCCCTCGGGCGGCAGCCGACGAAGAGCCCGGGGCTGCGCTCGTCCTGCGTGGCTCGCCTGCTTCTCTCTCCTGAGGCCCGAGAAGGGAAGGGAGTTTGTTCTGGGCTGCCCGCCAGCTCCCCTTCGCCTCCGGTTCCCTCCCGGCGCCTGGGGCGCGTCGGGCCCGGCGCGGGGACGGGCGGGGCCTTCCCGGGGGTCCTCGGCCCTGCGGGCGTTTCCGAGAGCCCGCAACCCGCCTCCTTCCTTTCGCGCACGGGGCTCCTTCCGTGGTTTCTCCCGGGACCCAGCCTCCAGTCGGCGCCGCCGCTGTCCACCTTCCACGGCTCCCCGCGCCGAGTCTTCGTGGAGCGTCCTTCCCCGCGGACAAAGCCCAGGCCGCTGGCCGCGCGTTCCAGGCTGTCCGCCTTTCCAGCCTCATCCTCGGCCGCGCGAATGACGCCCGCTGCCTCCCGTGTTCTGTGTTCCTGCCGCTCCTGGCTCCGCACGCTCCTCCCTGTCTGTGTGCCGTCGCCCCTCGTCCCGACCCACGTCCGCTCTCACCTCCGCCTGGAGCGAACCGCACCTGCTCCCCCTTGCGCCTCCCGCAGTCTGGCCCCGCAGTGCACCGTTCCCAGCTCCATCTTCCCCTTTTCACTCCGCTACGATTTCCTGAGTGCCGGCCCAGGGGCACGTTCTGAAGAGACGACGGTGAGCCAAGTCGCCCGGTGCTGGCCTTCCGCTGTCATCGTCCAGCACTATCGCGCTCGCTGCGATTTTCCGTTCAGATCTATGGCTCCTACTGCTTAATTACCACTTTGAGGACGAGACCCCTAGGTTGTTTATCTCTGTATCCCGTTCATTTAGCACAGACCTTCATGCTGGCTGATTGCTCCAGTCTAGTAAATTGAATGAGTCAATTTACGTGTTCAAAGCTGGCCCCTGGGGGATATATTTACCTTGAGTGGCGAGGGAGGCACCTCCGAGAGGCCTTCTTCAGCAATTCAATATTTCCAAAGAAGGTATCGAGCGTCTACCACATACCAGGCATGAACCAGGCCCTGGAGCTTCAACACTGGGCACGACACACCTTGTCCCTGCTCACCTAGGTAGGGTTGCCACATAAAAATGTAAGCCACTCAGTTACATGTGATTTTCAGAAAAGCAGTGAACATTTTTTTTAGTGTAAGTATGTCCCAAATATAGCATGATACATACTTACCCCCAAATTTGCTTATTGTTTATCTGAAATTCACATTTAACTGGTGTTCTGTATTTTATTTGCTAGATGTGGCAATCCTACCCCAGGGCTTCAGACCAGCCTCCAGCCTCTACCATCTGTCCCTCCAAGAGTCCAGCCTCCAGACCAGCCTCCAGCCTCTACCATCTGTCCCTCCAAGAGTCCAGGCTCCAGACCAGCCTCCAATCTCTACCATCTGTCCCTCCAAGAGTCCAGCCTCATCCTGTGTTCTCAGTTAAGGATTCCGGTGTAGGGGAATGACGGATGACAGAGGTGTCCAAAGGCCATGCATGCAGCTCCCTTCTGAGAAGAGAGGTCACAGTGGTTATCTGCACGCAAGTTCCAGACTTTGGTCAGATTAGTCCTGTTACTCTGGACTCTCCTGTTTGGGGAGGAAGTCAGGGGCTTTCTGGACGTAATCACCAGCAGCCTGGGCAGAGGAAACCCAGGGGTTTCTGTGGAGCCTGGGTGAGAGACGGATTCATTTCTGGTCCTCCCCATGGGATGGTTCCAAACAAGTCAATGAGATCCCTCTCAGTGAATTTTGAATGTGAGACGGAAAGAAGAAATACGCACCAAGATGTAAAAACAATGGATGCGGAGGAGGAGAGGACAGAGATGCCAAAGAGACAGAGAGAGATCATTGCTCATGCTTGGGGGGCCTGAAGTTATGGCAAGACGGCTGCTGCTGGAGCAGCTGGAGGGCTCACGGCCCACGTTGGCCCTGCTAGCGCCCCATGAGGCCTGCCGAAGAGTCTTCCTGATCTTCCTCCCCACCGCCCCCCATCACTGGATGTAACCTGAACGAGTCCCTAAAACCTATTTCATTCAAAAAACCTAGTTAAAAGGTTTTTAAACCTCATCGAAGATTTTAAAACCTCATTAAACTCCAAGGTATCTCATGGTTCCTGGTGCTACAGTAAATGGAATCGATTCTCTAATTTCCCTTTTGATATTTTCATTGTTATTATGTAAGAAAGCAACTGATTTCTGTGCATTGATTTTGTATCCTGCCACATGACTGAATTGCTGTATGACTTCTAGTAGTTTAGGGGTGGAGTCTTTTGAGTTTTCCATATAAAGTATCATGTCATCTGCGAAGAGAGAGAGTTTGACTTCTTCTTTGCCAATTTGATACCTTTTATTTCTTTTTGTTGTCTGATTCAGTACTTCTAGTACTATGTTGAACAACAGTGGTGAGAGTGGACATCCTTGTCTTGTTCCTGACCTCAGTGGGAAGGCTGTCAGTTTCTCCCCATTGAGAATGATATTCACTGTGGGTTTTTCATAGAGTTTATGAAGTTGAGGAATGTTCCCTCTGTCCCTATACTTTGAAGAGTTTTAATCAGGAATGGATGCCTGGTGGTGGGTATTAAGGAGGGCACGGATTGCATGGAGCACTGGGTGTGGTGTCTAAACAATGAATCTTGGATCACTGAAAAAATAAAGTAAAAAAAAAAAGCAAAAACTTTGTATACACTGACGAAACTCCCCCCAAAAGACCCCCCAAAACCCAAAAAACTATGATGTACTGTATGGTGTCTAACATGACATAATAAAAATAAAAAAAACACCCTCATTAAAAAACCTATTTCATTCAAAAAAACCATTAACTTTCAGTTAGGACACCTGCCGCCAACTTCCAATCTGCCGTCACCTGGCTGTGGCCTTGAGCAGCCTCCTTCTCCTCCTCGACAAAAACAGGAAAGGCCCATGGGGCTGCCTGCGGATCGCGAGGCTTCCTGTTGACGGATCTGACACTCCTCCCGTCAGGCATAGGAGCTTCTTTGGAGATTATCATTAGAAGAGGCAGTGCAGCGTCAGGCTGGTCAGTCTTGCAGCTCAGAGGACCCCGAAGCAGCTGCGGACACTCCTTCCCTCTCCTCTTGGCGGGTGTGGGACGCAGCCCGGGACTCTGCGTTTTGGAACCAGGGACCAGTGCAACTCTGATGCCCAGGGGGCGAGGAACACGCACTCCCTTTGGCTGACAGAATGGCTTCTAGACAAAAGCGCTAGTTTTTTTTTGAGAAGGATTGTGGGAGGCAGTCTTGTTTTGAGTGTGTGTGCGTGTGTGCTCGTGTGTGCGTGTGCGCGCGCGCGTGTGTGATTACTACGGCGGACTCTGGGTAGGATGTTGTGGGCTGGAGAGAAGGAGGAGGAGACTCACATTCTCTGAGATCTGACCTTGAGCCAGACACATGGTGAATTTAATTGTCCCGCTGATGTGCGGGGTGGTATCGATGGCCGACCCGGAGCCTTAGGCTCAGAGAGGTTATGTAGATGAGCGAGGTGATACAGACTGGGATCTGAATCTGGATCTATTTGGCTCTGATGTCTGTGCTTTTCCCACCATGGCTCCCTGCCCCCACAAAGCATCACAGGACAGCAACCCTGGCTTTCCCAGTGGGGCTCCAATTTACGTTTTCTGTGCTGTTGCTCACACGTCCATTGACTATCCTGGGAAATCAGTGTTTTTTGCCCATAGGCACCTCCCAGGCTGCATCTCATCCCCAGGGGCAGCAGGGGTCTGGTACTAGAACAGACAGGAAAATAAGGTCGTGGCCAGGGTGGCTCAGAGAGAGGGTAACGGAGCCGGAGGGAGGGGACCACAATGGAGGTAGAGAAGGAGGGTGTTCAGGAGGCAATCAGGGGGCGCCTGGGTGGCTCTGTTGTTAAGCATCTGCCTTCAGCTCAGGTCATGATCCCAGGGTCCTGGGATCGAGCCACCCCCCACCCCCCACCCCATCAGGCTCCCTGCTCAGCGGGGAGCCTGCTTCTCCCTCTCCCACTCCCCCTGCTTGTGTTCCCTCTCTCGCTGTCTCTCTCTCTGTCAAATAAATAAATAAATAAAATCTTAAAAAAAAAAAGGAGGGAATCAGCAGGAGGCAGCTAAGTGCAGAAAGATCCCACTTTCAGGGGACCCTGGAGCACACGGGGAGGGAGAGCAGCGTCTGTTTCGCTTCTCAGTCAGGCTGCAGCCTGTCTTCCTGAGTGAGTCCCTTGTGCCCTTCTTCCGGCTCCAGTTTCTCTGCAGGAAGGTCTGAGCCAGACTTGGCTCTGCTTGGGCAGCTTGAGGAAAACCTTTCCGTTTGGAAGATGGGGACTCCAGAATGTTGCCCGCGAGCTCCGGCTGCTCCGTGCCCCACGGGAGGCCTAGCGTGCTGGGCTGGGGGTCTGGGAGAGCTGATGGATCAGCTACCCCGAAAGTGCAGTTACCTACCCGATGCCTCCTCACCGCCCCCCAGCCGCAGGGCTCTGGGCTCCCTCCCTCCCTCCCCTCTTAGGCCCTTCCCCACCTCCCTCCAACTGCCCGCACAATATCCACTGCACTCTTGATGCATTATTGCCGTCTGATTCACAGGCCCCGTTTCAATGTTGCCAGTTGTCCCAGTAATGACGCCAGGATCCAGTCCGAGATTACGTATAGAATGTCACTGTCACAGTTCCTTAGTCTTCCTCGACTGTCGTGGCTTTTCCACTTCCCCACTTTAGAGGCCACTTGTGTAGAATGTCCTCCACTTTGGGTTTATCTGATCTCTCCTCATGATTAAATTGAGATTCTGCAGTTTTGGCAAGAATATCAGGAAGTCATACTGTACTTTCCATATTATATGCTGTCGGGTGGCTCGTAATTTTGATTTGTCCCATTTTTGTGATGTTGACTTTGATCGTCACTGATAAGTGAGATGTCTGTCAGTTTTCTTCACTGTGAATTACTCTTCCCTCTTTTTTTTTTTTAAAGATTTTATTTATTTGAGAGAGAGAGAAAGAGAGCATGAGTGGTGGGGAGAGGCAGAGGGAGAGGGAGAAAGAAGCAGACTCCTCACCGAGCTGGGTGCCCAACACCGGGCACGTTCCCAAGACCCCAGGATCACAACCTAAGCAGAAGGCAGATGCCTAACCAAAGAGCCACCCACCCTTTTACCTCTTTGTAACCAATATATATTTTGTTGGAAGGTACTTTGAGACTATGTAAATATCCTGTTCCTTATCAAACTTTTACTAATGAGCTTTAGCCCTCACTGATGCTTCCTGGCTGAATTATTGATTCCTGTCACGGCTGCCAAATAGTGATTTTCTAGTTCAGTCATCCCTCTATGTTCATTAGCTGTCATTCTGCTGTTAGGAAAAGGTTTCTCACGTCCCCATTTATTTATTCATATATTTCTATTGATATGGACTCATGGCTTCTTCTTTAGTCAATGGATTATAATTTTGTTACTATCATTATTTATTATTATTATAATCTCTTATAATGTTTTTTGTCTCCACAGAACGTGGTTAGTCTGAGACACGCTGGCAGCAGTGGGAGTAAGCTAGCCTTCTGGTTAGCCCCTCTATTCTTCTGTCATGTCTCCATCATTCTTGGCCTGCTTTTCCCCTTTCTGGCACAACAGGGCCTTCCAGACTCATCATGTCCTTTGCTCTAGCCCTGCCTGCCATCAGCTACTTCCCCAAGGACCTCTGCTCTCTTACTGGTATTTAGAAACAAAGGCATGAGCTCTGCGTGTGCTCATTGTTCTTGAGATGTCTCTGCTTCCAGGCCCTTCCATGGTCATAGCTGGGAATATGTATATGTATGTTTGCACACATGTATGTGTGTATGTATGTGTATTTGTACAAGTATATAACACATGCACATTTATATCTAGATGCATTTCTACATCTATTTATATATACCGAAAACCAAGAGTTCTTTTTTATTAAAAGATTTGTTTGTTTGAGGGCGCCTGGGTGGCTCAGTGGGTAAAGCCTCTGCCTTCGGCTCAGGTCATGATCTCAGGGTCCTGGGATCGAGCCCTGCATCGGGCTCCCTGCTCTTCAGGGAGCCTGCTTCCTCCTCTCTCTCTGCCTGCCTCTCTGTCTACTTGTGATCTCTCTCTATCTGTCAAATAAATAAATAAAATCTTAAAAAAAAAGATTTGTTTGTTTGAGAAAGCGAGAGAGAGAACATGCACATGAGTGGGAGGAGGGGCAGAGAGAGGGAATCCCAAGCAGACTCCCCACTCACTGTGGAGCCCACTGTGGGGCTCCATCTCATGACCCGTGAGATCATGACCTGGGCCAAAACTAAGAGTCTGAGGCTCAGCGGACTGAGCCACCCAGGTGCCCCTGAAAACCATGAGTTCTTATTGTTACGTCCCATTTCATGGTCTGGCACCACAGAGTTCAGGCCCACTCACCCTGCAACGTGTAGACCCCTTCTCCACCCTGCTTGGGCTCTGATACCCCGTGCCAGGCTGCTACTTCCCCCCATGCCCCCGCTTTCCCTGGGCAGACACCCTTCTCATCTCTCTACACTTCCTACACTCTGCTCCGGCTTTCCAGCGATCCCCTACCCCATGCCCTGCCCCTGCAGACACCTGGCCAGCTGGGCTCTGCCTACTGGCTTTCCTACTGAATTACTCAGGGAGGAAGTCAGCCATGGGGCAGGCTGGGAGGAAGACAAAACGAAGCAATTACTTTGTTATTGATCTATCTTTTAATTCATTGTTTATGGTTTAGTGTTGGTTTGTGGTCCAATCTGAGAATCTTTTCCTTTTAATGCACGAATTTGTGCTGTTTTTATTTATTCCTATGATTTGGTGTGTTTGGTACTCGTTTTATCTTCTTTGCACTGTCCTTCCCTCTTATGATTTCTTATCATTTATATTTTGCTGTGTGTTCTTTGTTTCTTCTTTCTCTTTGAGGTGTATTACTTCTACATAACATAAAAGATTCACAGTTTGTTTATAGTCCTGTCGAGTGTCTTTGTAACCATTATTTCAAATGATGAACTCAATTCTGTATTACACAGAGTTGATTCCCTCTACTAGCAATCATTAAAGTAGCATAGTTCTACTTTCCCTTCCTCTCGACCACCTGATTTTCACTGATTATAGAATTATTACTACTTCTTCCGGTAATTTCCTTTATACTTTGTTACTTGCCTTAACAGGTTAAAAATAGTTTTTGAGGGCGCCTGGGTGGCTCAGTGGGTTAAAGCCGCTGCCTTGGGCTCAGGTCATTCATGATCCCAGGGTCCTGGGATCGAGGCCCACGTCGGGCTCTCTGCTCGGCGGGGAGCCTGCTTCCTCCTCTCTCCTCTCTCTCTGCCTGTCTCTCTGCCTACTTGTAATCTCTCTCTCTGTGTCAAATGAATAAATAAAAAAATCTTTAAAAAAAATAGTTTTTGATACTCCAGCTACAAAAGTTGCACACGTCAGCTTATTTATATTAACTCCCGCTTGCTTTTCTGTCCCCCTCATCCCCATGCTGATCTTTGGTTGCATTCTCAGAGCTCATAACACTTACCTTCTGCCCTGTAATCATAATTCCAGCAACAAGTTTAGCTTTTTTCTTGCACTGAAGTGGATTTAGCACTCACAGCTAATCCTTTTACCTCATTTTCTCTGTTTATCTCTTGGCTGGCTGGAGTTTATGTCTAATAGTGTTTTTGAAAAGTGTTCACAGGAATGAAATTCCCTGAATTTGGCATGCTGGAAATATCTGTCTGTTGCCTTTAGTCTGGTAAAATAGTTCGATTTAATACAAAGTGTTTGGGTATCACTTTTCTTCTTCCAGAGGACTTTAGGGGATTTCTTCACTGTCTTTTGGTGGTGTAGTCTGGAGGCAACCTGAATATCTTATCTCCCTGAGTAAATGTGTCGATCGTTTTGCCTGAATGCCCAATGACCCTTTCGCTATCATTGAAGATAAGGAATTTTATTTGGCCAGTTCTCAGCATTGGTAATTTAATTTAATTTAATAGTTTAATTTAATTTATTTATTCTAGAGAAGAGAGAGAGAGAGAGAGAGAGCGAGAGCGAGAGCACACCAGCAGGGGGTGTGTGCAGAGGGAGAAGGAGAAGCAGGCTCCTGGTGTAGGTAGGACTCAATCCCAGGACCCCAAGATTAGGACCTGAGCTGAAGTTAGCCGCTTAACTGACTGACCCACCCAGGTGCCACAGCACTGATATTTCTGAATCACTTTTTCCTTTCAATCTACAGATTAAAGTTTTCTATTTTTAATTTTAATTTTTTAGGATTATTTACTTATTTGTTTGACAGAGAGAGCACGAGCAGGGGGAGAGGCAGAGGGAGAGGGAGAAGCAGGCTTTCAGCAGAGTGCGGGAAGCCCGATAGGGGACTCGGTCCCAGGACTCCAGGATCATGACTTGAGCTGAAAGCAGTGGCCCAACCAACTGAGCCACCCAGGCGCCCTTTAATTTTTAACTGTGGTAAAATACACACGACATAGCATTTACCATGGAAACCACTTCCACTCTACAGTTCACTGGTGTGAAGTATTTTCACATAGTCGTGCAACCAACATCCAGAACTTGTTCATCCTGCAAAACTGAAACTCTGTACCCACTAAACAGCTCCTGGTTTCCCCCTCCCCTCTAGCCAGATTCCAGTTTTATTCTATTTTTAAGGAGTGCTGTCTTCAATTATGTTTTCCTTTTGTGGGTGTTCTCTTTTGCAGCAGCGGAAAGTAAATGTACAGCAGATCTGGTTACAAACAGGGTGTTCTCGATTTGGCTCCTCCGAGTATATCGCGTCCCTTAGAGAAGTGCCTTGTGAGCTCTGCCCGTGAGCTGTCACTGTGGGACACGCTGCGTCAGCATCCGCCCTCGATTTGGTTCCAGTTTCAGGGGACTTGGCAGAAGTTCTTCATAGAAGGTCTTATTGGGGGCTGTAAGTGCTTTCTGTTTTCATCCCAAATGGAATCGACATATCTGAGCTTATCGGTTTTGTTGTGATCGATTCAGTGGGTTTCAGAGATAAGAAATTGGTAGGTATGTCTTGATTCCCCCTCTTTGCATGTATAATTATAGAGGGTTCCCCCCATTAATTTGCATGTAATTTATTTATATAATCCCTAACTGTGCTTAAACATCCATTACCCCAGGAAGCAGGAACACCACCGCAAACCCAGAAATAAGCCTATTTTAATTAAAAAGTCATTATTTTTTGTCATTCCGTGAGGCTAGTTCTCAGCATTGGGAAGGGAGGTAGAAAGCTGTGGCTAGCCCTCCGTCTGGACACAGATGTGTTTGTGCGAACCTTGAGTGGTTTGCCGCACACAGACCTCACTGTGCTCACCCCCACCTCCCGACTCAAGTAACGGTGATGCAGTGACAGGCCCCTGCCACTAGGGGGAGCTCTCTGCCTCTTTTTCTCCCCTCGCCGCCGTCTGCCTCGGTCTCTCGGGTTATTTCATCCTGGATGGGGGTTCCTCTGAAACGGTATCTGGGGGTGCTGTTCCCCTTCATCCGCCGGTGTCACGATCACTGTGCCTCCAAAGGCACCTATGTTTGGGTGCGCGGTGATGGAAGGTTTTCTCCGGTGAGGCTGGGGGACCTGAGCTGTGTCGGGGCGCTAGACACCCCCCCACCGCCGAGTCTGGGTGGGTCTTACCAGCAGGGAAGATGGGAGCCGTGTGCAGGTGCGGGCGTCAGGGCCTGGTGCCCACGACCCCCCTTCAGTACACAGACCGCTTCTTAAGCGTCTGTTACCTACTGACTTATTAGAGGTGCTGAGATCGATCCCACAGAGAACGGCTTCTTCCAGCAGCCCGTCTGATGAGGAGGTAGCACAGGCCAAAGAACAGAGAGGTTTACTGTCAGCCCCTGACGGTGGATTTTTCTTTCTCCTAATGCAAGCGCCCGACGTAAGCTTTGATTGCCACAGCGTCCACTTCCAAGAGGCATCTGCTTCCCAGAGGGTCGTCTGGAATAAACGCATTGCGGGCCACAAGGCTAGACACCCAGCCAGGCTGCCTTCTCCCACTGGAGGCCCCTTTGTTTTCCAGGTCTTGCTTGGTTTAGGTAACTGACCATTTGCGCTGCTTGTGTATTCTCTTCCAGCACTACATTGATTTATTTATTGATTTATTTTTTATTAAAAAAGATTTATTTATTTATTTATTTGACAGAAAGAGAGAGAGAGAGAGAGAGAGAGAGAGATCACAAGTAGGCAGAGAGGCAGGCAGAGAGGAGGAAGCAGGCTCCCTGCCGAGCAGAGAGCCAGATTCCGGCCTCGATCCCAGGACGCTGAGATCATGACCTGAGCCGAAGGCAGAGGCTTTAAACCCACTGAGCCACCCAGGCGCCCTGCTCTGACGTTTTAAACTCACCAATGACGAGTGAACCTATGTAACCCTAGATCCCCAACTTTGACCCCAACAAAAGCAGCACCCTAGGGCCGAGTGCTCTTTCCTTCCCACGACCTTGCTGTGTGGCTTTAGGTGTGCCCTGTCATTTCCAGATCTTAAAAGTAACAATCTCCTTCCCCCTTTTTTTCTTCTTCAAAGTTTCATGATGGTTATTGCTGAAGGGTATCTTGCAATCATAAGAAACACAAGGGCCATGGCATTGGTTATTGATAGGCTGAGACCAACACAAAACAAGAGTATGGAGGGATGAATTTCACAGGATGAGAATGGAGAGGCAGGTGAAAGTAATGATTCACTCAATTTCAGCAAGTATTTATTGAGTGCCCACTGTGTTCTGGAAATTGTTTTAGGCACTGGGGATACATCGGTGAAAAGAACAGAAACCCCTGCCCTCGTGGTGCTCACATTCTAGCGAAGAAAACAGAGAAGTAAGCAAATTCTATAGTATACTAGATGGTGAGAAGTGCTACCTTCGAAGGTGAGCAAGTTCATGAGATCTGCATTGTAACACGGTGCCTGTAGTTAACAATATAGTGTCATGCACTTAAAGACTTGTTAGGGGGGTAGATGCCATGCTAAGATGCTAAGTGTTCTTAACACACACACACACACACACACACACACACACTCAGAGTGAGGGACACAAGAAATCTTTTGGAGGTGATAGTTATGTTTATTACCTTGATTGCGGGGATGGTATCGTGGGTATATGCATAGGTCCAAATTTGTCAAAATGTATATATAGAATATGTGCCATTTCTTTGGGTATTTTAAATATACCTCAAAAAAAAAAAGCTGAAAAAAGAAAGAGAAATGCTAAGGACAAAAATAAAGTAGGGAATGTATGGGAGGAAAGTGGCAATTTTAGATGGGCTGGTCAGGAAAGGCGTCTCTGAAAAAGTGGTATTTGAATAAAGATCTGAAGTAAGTGAGGTAGTGAGCCATGCGGATTATATGACAGAGGTTAATATATATCTTTTGCAATTATTTAAACCTTGAATAAAAAGTTCTAGATGCCGAACTCATTGTATGTGGTCAGCATTACCTTGATTCCCAAACCAACAAAGACCCCACTAAAAAGGAGGATTAAAGACCAGTATCCCTGATGAACATGGATGCAAAAATCCTCAATAAGATACTAGCTCATTGGATTCAACACTACTTTAAAAGGATTATTCACCATGGTCAAGTGGGGCTCATTCCTGGGCTGCAAGTGTGGCTCAACATCCACAAATCCATCGATGTGATACATCACATTAATGAAAGAAAGGATAAGAACCATATGATCCTCTCAATAGATGCAGAAAAAGCATTTGACAAAATACAGCATCCTTTCTTGATTAAAACTCTCAGGACATTAGGGGTAGAAGGAATATAGTAAAGGCCATATACAAAAGACCTGTAGCTATCATCGTCTTCAATGGGGAAAATTGAGAACTTTTCCTTTAAGGTTGGGAAAACAGCAGGGATGTCCACTCTCACCACTGTTGTTCAACATGGTATTGGAAGTCCTAGCCTCAGCAATCAGACAACAAAAAGAAATAAAAGGCATCCAAACGGGCAAGGAAGAAGTCAAACTTTCACTACTTTCAGATGACATACTCTATGTAGAAATCCTCGAAGATTCCACCAAAAAATTGCTAGAGCTGATACATGAATTCAGCAGAGTCGCAGTACATAAAATCAATGTACAGAAATCAGTTGCATCCCTACACCAATAATAAAGCAGTGGAAAGAGAAATCAAGGAATCAGTTCCATTTACAATTGCACCAAAAACCATAAGATACCTACAAATAAACCTAACCAAAGAGGTAAAAGGTCTGTACGTTGAAAATGATAGAACACTTAATGAAAGAAATTGAAGAAGTCACAAAGAAATGGAAAAACCCATCCTCATGGATTGGAAGAACAAGTATTGTTAAAATGTCTGTGCTAGGTTGCCTGGGTGGCTCAGTCGGTTAAGCAGCTGCCTTCAGCTCAGGTCATGATCCCAGTGTCCTGGGATTGAGTCCTGCATCGGGCTCCCTGCTCAGCGGAAAGCCTGCTTCCCCGTCTCCCTTTGCCTGCCACTCTGCCTACTTGTACCCTCTCTCTCTCTCTGTCAAATAGATAAATAAAATCTTTGAAAAAAAAGTCTGTGCTACCCAAAGCAATCTATACATTCAGTGAAATTCCTATCAAAATAACATGAGCATTTATCACAGAGCTAGCAAACATTCCTAAAACTTGGATGGGACCAGAAAAGACCCTGAATAACCAAAGGAATGTTGAAAAAGAAAAGCAAAGCAGAAGGCATCACAATTCTGGATTTCAAGCTCAATTACAAAGCTGTAATCATCAAGACAGTGTGGTACTGGCACAAAAACAGACACGTAGATCAATGGAACAGAATAGAGAACCCAGAAATGGATCCTCAACTCTATGGTCAACTAATCTTAAACAAAGCAGGAAAGAATAACCAATGGGAAAAAAGCAGTCTCTTCAACAAACGGTGTTGGGAAAACTAGGAAAACTGGACAGCAGCAGGCAGGAGAATGAGACTGGGCCACTTTCCCACACCACATACAAAAATAAATTCAAAATGGATAAGAGACCTAAACGTAAGAAAGGAAACCATCAAAACCCTAGAGGAGAATATAGGCAGCAACCTCTCTGGCCTTGACCTCAGGAACTTCTTTTTAGACATGTCTCCAGAGACAAGGGAAACAAAAACAAAAGTGAACTATTGGTACTTCATCGAGAAAAAAACTTCTGCACAGAGAGGGAAACAGTCAGTAAGATTAAAAGACAACCTATGGAATGAGAGAAGATATTTGCAAATGACATCAGATAAAGGACTAGTGTCCAAAATCTATAAAGAACGTATCAAACTCAACACCCAAAGAACAAATAATCCAGTTAAGAAATGGGCAGAAGACATGAATAGACCCTTTTCCAGAGAACACATCCAGATGGCCAACAGACACATGAAAAGATGCTCAACATCTCTCATCATCAGGGAAATGCAAATCAAAACCACAGGGAGATACCACCTCACACCAGTCACAATGGCTAAAATTCACAACTCAGGAAACAACAGGTGTCGGCGAGGATGTGGAGGAAAGGGACTCCTTTTGCACTGTTAGTGGGAATGTAAAGTGATGCAACCTCTCGGGAAAACAGTGTGGAGGTTCCTCAAAAAATTAAAAATTGAACTACCCTGCGACCCAGTAATTGCACTACTAGGTATTTATCCAAAGGATACAAAGATGCTGATCTGAAGGGGCACTTGCACCCCACTGTTTATAGCATCAATGGCCACAGTAAAAGAGCCCAAATGCCCATCACCTGATGAATGGATAAAGAGGGGGTGTATATACACAATGGAGTATTACTCAGCCATCATGAAGAATGAAATCTTGCCATTTGCAACGATGTGGATGGAACTAGAGTGTATTATGCTATGTGAAATAAGTCAGTCAGAGAAAGACCAATACCATATGATTTCACTCATGTGTGGAATTTAAGAAACAAAACAGATGAACTAGGAGAAGGGAAGGAAAAATAAAATAAGATAAAGACTTAGAGGGAGGCAAACCATAAGAGACTCTTAACTATGGGAAACAAATTGAGGGCCGCTGGAGGGAAGGTGAGTGGGGAGATGGGCTAAGGGGGTGACGGGCATCATTCGGAATGAGCACTGGGTATTGTTTCTGGGTGATGGATCTCTGGATTCGGATCCCGAAACCAGTATTGCACTCTATGTTAAATAACTTGAAATTAAATAAAAAAGTTATATATCTTGGGGCACCTGGCTGGCTCAGTTGGTGAAGCTTGTGACTCTGATAGTGAGGTTGTGAGTTTGAGCCCTCTATTGGGTGTAGAACCTACTTAATAAAATAAAATAAATTAAGATAAAAAAATCCTAGATGCCAACTTTAAAATGTGTGAAGGGGTAATTGGTTTAAAAAACATTTTTTATTTTTATTTTTTTAAAGATTTATTTATTTATTTATTTCACAGAGGGAGAGAGATCACAAGGAGGCAGAGAGGCAGGCAGAGAGAGGGGGAAGCAGGCTCCCCACTGAGCAGAGAGCCCGATGCGGGCCTCGATCCCAGGACCCTGAGATCATGACCTGAGCCGAAAGCAGAGGCTTTAACCCACTGAGCCACCCAGGCGCCCAAAAAACATTTTTTTAAGAACAAACTATCAGAGAAATTAAGAAAACAATTCTGTTTACAATAGCATCACAAAGAATAAAAAATACTTAGGAATACATGTAGCCAAGGCGGTAAAAGATTTGTACGGTGAAAACTCTTGGACATATATATCAATATAACGGAACATTATCCAGCCACAAGGAAAAAGGAAATCCTGCCATTTGCTTCAGTGTGGATAGCTCTTGAGGGCATTATGCTAACTGAAATAAGTCAAACCGAGGAAGACAAATACTGTATGAATTCATTTATGTGAGGTCTAGAACTTGTAGAAACCCGAACTCATGGAAGCAGAGAGTAGATTGGCGATTGCCAGAGGCTGGGAAGTGGGGGGCATGAGTGATGGGGGTCAAAGGGTACGTACTTCTGGTTATAAGGTGAAGCGTGTAGCCTGACGAGAGGGTGAGTTTGGGAGTGGGAGTGTGTATTAGTTTCCTAGGACTTCCCATAATAAAGTAAAATGGATGATTTTGAATCATGCCGTCTCTGAAACTGGTAGGGGAGAATCCTTTTTTTTTTTGCCTCTTCAAGCTTCTGGTTTTTGCTGGAAGTCCTTGGCTTTCCTTGTCTTAGAGGGTCGCTGTAGTCCCTGACTCCACTGTCACCTGCCCATCTACCCTTGTGTATGACACTTCACGTGCAACTCTGTGTCCAAATGTCTCTCTTCTTAGAAGGACAATAGTCATATTGGATTAGGGTCCCACTGTAGTTCAGTACGACCTCACTAATTACATCTGCAATAATCCAATCTCCAAATAAGGTCACCTTCGGAGCTACCAGGGGTCAGGACTTCCACAAGTCACTTTGGGGGACGCAATTCCACACATAGAAGGGTGCCAATGTAGTTGAGTGTGAAGGGGCCTGTGTACCCACTGTTGATTGCAATCAGCACTTCAAGGGGGCTTGCGGCTGGAGGGCCCCCTGTGCCTCCTGGCAGCATTCTCAGAAATGGAGGATGTGTAGTCATGGAGGGAGGAGGGAGAAGGACGTGTTTCTTCATTCATTTAAAACAGGGTCTGGGCTGAATGCTCTCACCCGCAGGATAGAGGGGGTGGCTGTCCGGTAAGAGGGAGGAAGGGCCATCTAGAATCAAGGACTCCGGGAGAGTTAGAAAGCAGACCTGCCACGTGTCGGGCTGGGCAAGAGGGCTGGCGGAAGAGTGACTGAGAGTATGGAACACTCCCTAGTCGTGAGTATTCTTCCCGCTCACCTGCGTGCAGAATGTGGCGCGTGGGCCCAGACTGCGGCGGAGGGAAACGGGGGATACAGGATGGTCACACGGAGCGTCGTAATGGGCTCACTTGGCCTTTTTAGCCCAGGGCCAGCCGTCACTGCAGCGGCTCATTATTTCACCAGTCTGATCTAATTAGCCATTGCCATTCACTTCGGCCCAGTGTAGAAAGTGTGCATGGAAGGCAGGAGGGATGTATTTTTAATAAGGGCATCAGAAAATGGCTTTAATAAAATGACTCAGGCTTTGACTCTTTTTGGCATGACAAATCTGGGCTCTTTGGAGGTTGAGTTAATTTTTGGAAACTCGAAAACGTCACTAGGCACGGTACGTGAAGGATTAGACCAGAACCGGAATGGCATTTGAGGTAGAAGGAGGCCCAGCGCGTGGGGCAGAGGCTCAGTGTGAATACAAGGGCTTGGTAGAGGCTGTGTCTTCCAGGCAGGCGGGGACTGGCCGAGGGCCTGGGTCAGGACACCTAAGGCCTCTTGGCTTTCTAGGTAGGGCTTTGCTCTCCATCTCCTGCAGGGCCCACCCCACAGAGCACAGACACGCAACGAGCTGGATGCTTCAGTTTAATCAGGTTGGGCTGCATGCATGTTTAAGGCCTTGAGTACAGGGACCCCACTCTTTTCAGCTTTTCAGACTCCAACTACATTCAATTTTTGAATAAGTTTCTCAGATTTTGTGCCCATTCAGCTCCACCTAGAAGAAAGCAGAGGTGAGACTGAAGCTCAGGGGGCCCAGGCAAAGCTCCACCCTGGCCAGCCCCGTCAACTGCGTCTTCTGCTTTCCAACCTCACCCAGCCCCTGGAGGGCCTTGCACAGAAGTTGGAGGGAGGGAGGGAGGTTAGATTCACCGGAGGCGGGGGGACCTGCCCCTTCCCCACTGGGGCAGGCTCTGTAGTGGGCCGGCTGTGGCTTAGACCGCAGGGGCAATCTGGTATCAGGCAACCGCGTGGTTTCAGTGTGGATGAGAAATTGGAGACACTTAAAGGCACAAATGGAGACATTTGAAGGAGGGACGTTTCAAGGGTAGGGGAGGGGCTGTGGTGGTTCCAGGTCTCTCGTGTGGGGTAGAGTCGGGGGTTCCTGCCCACTTCCTGCCCCTGGATGATGGATGGTGAATATTCCCGTTCCCACAAGGCTTTGCCCTGGGATGTACTCACCCTCAGAAAGACGTCTTCCAAAATCAACTCCTTTACGCAGTGCTTTTTTTGCTCCTTCTAAGCCTTGTCCTGGTACCAAGAGATCTTTGTTTGCCAGGAATTCTAATTTTGGAGCAGAAGAATCACACTAGCAGAAAAGTCACATCATTTTCAAGAAAACTCCCACCTTCCCCTCCCACCCCTCACCAGACTTTGTCCCTATACAAATTCCTAAAGTCAAGTTTTGCTGAGGGGCCCAGCTTCTTTCTTATAGGAAGGTGGGAGGGCCAGGAACGAAACCACGCAGGCAGCAAAATCTACTATTGCAGAAGCTCCGTGTGGGGGCGTGGTGTGCACCCATCTTCGTGCCTTTTCGCTCAGGTGAATGAGTATGTCTGTTTCTCCCGGGGCTCATCTCTGCGGGTGGCAGTGTCACCTGAGACTGGCCTGCCACCAGAGACTTCTCTGGCTTGTTATCTGGCATTGAGACAGAGACTTACTCAGCGGGCTTAGGTCTTCTTTACTTGGGGCGGCACTGTGTGCTTCCTGGGCTGGCTCTTGGGGTGAAGCAGCTTTTGCTGCAGATGTAGTCCCTTCTGGTTCAGCTACAAACACACCAATTACACATCAATTGGTTGATCTGAGCAAAGTCAAAGTGTTTTTTTTTTTTTTTTTTTTGAATCTGTGCTGGCTGCCAGGGTGCGGAAGTGGTAAGACTTCTCTTCACAAGTGCCTGTTATGGACTGAATGTTCTCCCTCTCCAGATTCCTATACTGAAACCCTAACCCTCGATATAATCGTCTTAGGGGGTGGGGCCTAGGAGGTGATTAGGTCGTGAGGGTGGAGTTCTCATGAACGAGGTTAGTGCCCTTATGAAAGACTCCAGGGCTCTTTCAGCCATGTGAAGATATAATGGAAAGTTAGCTACCTGTCACCTGGAAGGGGGTCCTTACTAAAACTCAAGCATGGCAGCACCTTGACCTTGGACTTCCAGCTTCCAGGACTGTGAGAAATAAATGTCTGTTGTTTAAGCCACCCAGTCTGTGGTGATCTGTTGTACATCCTGATGGACTAAGACTAAGACTAAGCCTCTTAGAAGGTGGGCAGGGTTGGGCACTTTTCATGGGTAGGATTGGGGAGGGATTTGGGCTAGACTGTGGGGGAAATCAGAGAGCGTGTCAAAGAGAAGCTGGGTCTTGAAGACAGGATTTTGGCAGGGGGAATATTCTAAAGGGGCTTCCTTGGGGGCAGGAAGTCAGTCATCTAGAACTCAGGGCAAGGAACGTATGGGACAGATCTGGGGAACGCAAACCAGTTCAGTTTAGCTGATGCGGGCGGTACATGAAGCAGAAGCATGGAAAAGAGTGTCGGAAATGATGTCTGAAGCTGGATAGTGGGCACCTTGCTAAGGAGTCGGGAGCATGTGGCTACAGGCATTAATACCCCATGGGACATTTCCCTCATCATTCAGCCTCATCCTTTTCTCCCTTTTATTCACAGTTCCCCACTCTTCCTTCTGATTTTGCCTGCCTGGGTTGTCCCGTTTCATACCCTGGCTTGTCCCGCGCCAATCCCCGCTCCCCCCCGCCCCCGAGATCATCGAGAGCAGGACACAGCCCCCACCCCCATGCCCCTCTGGGCCTCCTCCCACACCCTCAGCATTAGCCTCTCCCCTTGAAGGCAGGGACAGGAGGGAGGGACCGACTCACCGGCCGCAGCCCCCGGGGTGGGGTCAGAGGAGGCACCTTCTGCAGCGGAAGAAAGAGGCGACGGTGAGGACTGCACCTGACCCCCGTGAGCCCGCCCACTCCTTATCCTCAGCTCCCGGTGTGTTTGTGGACACAGGGAGACACATTTCCCTTTCGGTTAAATGTGCGCTTCTGCCTCATTGGTAGATCCACAGGCGCAGTCTGCCTGGTGTCTAACCCTCCTACAGTTGTGTGAAGCAGGTTCTCCTGGGAGTAGTGTAATATTCTCAGAGAACTGCCCCTGTCCCCACTGCCTCTGGCCTAGGAAGGTGCCCTGAGATCCCTGCTGGGGACCCAACTGTGGTTGGAGGCGCTCAGGCTCCACTGTGGCAGAAGGGGACCGTGCACGGCCATGGGCCATGCCTGAGTGATTTCTGGGATGGGACCCCAGCCCTCATGCTCTTGATTCTTTCAACACGATGTTTAGCTCTCTGCTAGTGGAAGGGGTTCAGTGCTGAGGAAGTGGAAAGGCCCCGTCCTGATCCAGCTTCCATTCCAGCACATAATTCTCAAGTCACGGTGTGATGGTGATGCTGTGATAAGGGATCTAATTTTCCTCCATGTTCCTGGGAAGCTTCTTGGAGGCACTGATATCTAAAATGGGATTTGACAGGTGGGAAAGCGCTGGACGGGTGACTCTCAGGGTTGGCTGAGGGAAGGAGCGAGGGAGAGGAAATGAGTTCCCAGCAGAGGGAAAAGCAAGAAGGAAGGTCACAGTGTTTGTGGAGCAGCAGGGCTCTCCTGGCCCTAATAGTGCTTTTTTTGCTCTTCCCAGGAAGACAAGGCCACTGGCGGGCACACTGCGTGGCAAGTGGGGTGTGGATTTTAGACCGCACTGTGCGCTGCCTGGCACCCTGGTGCCGGGGACAACCGGCCCAGCTATATCCGGGGGCCCCGGAGTCCTGCAAGAAGGTCAGTGTGGTTAGAGCACAGTGGGTAAAGGACGGTGTGTGCGGGGATGAGCCGGGAGACCGGGCCCAGTCAGGTGGCTCCTGGCTCCCCAGCCAGTGGGGTAAGGAGCCTACGTGTGCAGAAGAGGGGGCAGGAGACACTCGCAGAGGCTGGAGGAGCCAGGACAGCCCTGGGGGAGAAAGAGAGGAATGCAGGACCGGGAGAGCTCTGGTGGGCTGCAGGCGGAGAGCCGTACTCACCGGCATAGACCGAGGCTCCAGCCAGAGCTGCCAGGAAGAGGAGAGCTGAGAATCTCATGCTGAGGGATGAGAAGTGAGTATGACCACAGACTCCTCGAGGGGCCAGGAATACCGGTGCTGATACTGCTGGGCCCTTTTAAGGATACCAAGGGCCAATGGGAATCAAGTTTGGAGGGGTGTGACTTCCGTGTCCTCCTCCTCTTTCTCCCCAAACTGTCACTCGCTAAGTCAACAAGGGCCAGCTGGGGCTGACTGATGCCTGGCAGGCTTGCTGGGAGGTCCTTTCCTGACTGACTCCCAACCATCCCTTTCCTTCCTCCTTTCTTCTTCATCCCATTCACCCATGGTTTCAGTCTCTGGGATCTCAGGGACCACATGCTGAGCAACTTCTGTTTGGGGAGATTCTGGAATGTGTCTGTTGAGGGTGTTGGTGTGACTGGCATCTCCCCAGGAGGAGATTGGGGGTTCGGAAGATGGTGTTGTCTACCCCTTGCCTCGGTCCTCACAGGGCTTAGTGCCGAGCCTTGAAGATTTCCCCACACTAAGTGAGTTTCCTTCCCCGGGAGGCCACACTCAGAACATCTGGAGACTGAGTTCACGGCTCTTTTCTTCTCTTGAGGGGGTGGTTTTGGAGGCACGAATGACTTCTCTGGAGTTGTGTCCTGCTCTTGAAATTGAGGGGATGGTTTTGGAGGCATGAATGACTTCTCTGGAGTTGTGTCCTGCTCTTGAAATTGTTATCTACCCCCAGGAGGACCTCCCAAACTCCACGTGGGTCCCTGTCAACCTCTGTCTCCAGGTCCAAGCGATGGGAACCCACGTTTCTGAGAGGATCTTCTGATTACAGGACCATGGTGGTTCACTGAAGTTGGAACTTGGTTCTCCCTTCAGGTGGGGAGCTGATCCATGGTGTGAACAATTCAGAAAAGCCGATAATCCTCTTTGACTTGGGATTTCTTCCTTCCTTGAGCTGGGATTCAAGAGGCCTGGATGTTGAGTTCTGCCTTTGTCATACATATAGGGCAGTACATTGTTAGATACTGAAAGACTTTAGGATTTTCCTTTGTCATCTAGGAGTTACAGCTCCTATACAGAGGATAGTGATGGGGATTGAGTAAGGTAAAACACAGCAAAACATTTTTTAGACACTAACTTTCTATGCAGATGTGTGGGATACTTGTAGTTTGAGAGGGCTCATCTTGCTGGGTATGTTTGGCTCAGGCTGGTGCTAAACACTGAATAGAACAGGGCTAAGGAGAAACAGGAGCCAACCGACTGGTGAGTGAAGAGTAGGGCCCTGGATACCACTCTGTGACTCTCCATTTGCTTGGTGTTGGCTTTCACCAGGCCTCAGCTGGTTCTGCAGGCTTTTCTGCCTCAAGGATGCTCTGTTGATTGGCGTGTGGAAAGGGTATCAGGAAGTTTATAACATGAGGGTGCGGGGGTGCCTGGGTTCAGAGCATTAGTCTCCTCAAGAGATAAAGGAAGAGAAAACTGATAGGGTGGGCGCTACAGGGATTAAGAGTGGGTCCTTTCGGACTATCCTTAACCCATGTTTCACCCATCCTGAACCTCCAGGTAGGAGGAAGGTCACATTCAGGCAGCCGAACTCCTCTGGATATAGTGAGTGGGTTAAAGGAACTGCTTGCCCACTACCTCCCTGTGTGACTTGATATTTAAGATTTTTTTAAAAAAGATTTTATTTATTTATTTGACACAGAAAAAGAGACAGTGAGAGAGGGAACACAAGCAGGGCGAGTGGGAGAGGGAGAAGCAGGCTTTCCACTGAGCAGGGAGCCCAATGCGGGGCTCCATCCCAGGACCCTGGACCCTGGGATCATGACCCGAGGCGAAGGCAGATGCTTAACCGACTGAGCCACCCAGGCGCCCTGATTGTTGAGATTTATGTGGCATCTAATGAGGGCCAGTTGGTGAAGAAGAGGGATGCATTGAATTAACGTAGGGATGAGACTTGGCATTGACTGCCTGCCTAAGGGTCCAGGCCTGGGAGCCTTGAAGATGGTGTGGCCTTAACGCGGTGGGGAGATCTTGAGGGTCAGGAGAGAGTTTTGACTACATCAGTGGCCTGGGATGTGTGTGCATATGTGTGTGTGTGCATGTGTGAGTGCCTGTGTGTACACTATGGTAAGAGAGGCTCTGACTCTAGATCCCAAATAGTCTCCATGAGCACATCAAAAAACCCAACAGGAGCAAAGCATGATATTTACACAAGTTTTTCTAAGAGGAAATTAGAACTTTGGCATCAACACTAGAGCTGTCAAAGAGCGGGGTCTTTCCAAATGTCACTGCTCAGCTCTTTTCCTCTCCTAATCCTTTCCTTGGCCTCATGAATTAAAGAGGCAGGTATTGTCATAAATGGGGGTGGGATGGAAGGTAGGGACATTTGTTCTATACAAAAATTTCAGTATTTTATAACAGGCCTAGGTGAAATATGACCCTAAACTATAGGTGCTGAAAAAGAATTGGATATGGATAATAAAGAAAAGAGGTAAATCTCATGTATCTGGGCGAAGAGCTGTCTTCTGTGATGTCTTGTGTCCTAGGGTATCTGACTGCCGCGATGACCCTGTCAGTTCCCAGTGTGTCTTTTCTCATATCCTGGTTATTCTCTCTTCATCGTTCTTTGCTCCCCTCCCTGCCTGAGACTTATTCTCTGCCCATCTCTGCACTGGTCTGCAAGGATAACCTTTGTGGGGTGTATCATCTGGGCTCCCTTGCCCTCTAGTGTCTAGTTGAATTTGGCTAATGAGAGACACTGTGGGAGGTCAGAATGGGGAGAGAGAGAGGTTGAGGGCATTTGTTCCTCCTGTTCTCTCCCTGCTTTTGCAAGTGTGGCAGGTAGGTACCTTGGTATGTAGACTTCTAAGATGGTTCCCCAAGATCCCCATTTCTTGGTATTCATGCCCTTGTGTAATACTCTGCCCACGCATGGGCTGGATCTAGTGACTTGCTTTTGACAAATAGAAAATGGCACAAGTTATAAAATGTCATTTCTGAGATTAGGTTTAAAAGACCATGACTTCTGTCTTGCTTCTATACACACACACTCTCTCTCTCTCTCTCTCTCTCTCTGGGTTTTCTCAGCTTGCTCGCTCTGATGAAGTGAGCTGCATGGTGTGAGCTGCTCTGTGGAGAGGCCCACGTGGCAAGGAGCTGGAGGGCCACCATAGCCTGCTCAGCCGGGGAGAAACAGAGGCCCTCAGTCCAACAGTCTATGAGAAACTGAATCCTACCAACAACCATGTGACTGAGCTTGGCAGTGGATCCCTCTGTAGTCGAGTCCTGAGGTGACTGCCGTCTCGATGATACCTTCATCGTGCCTTGTCAGAGACTGAGCAGAGGACCCAGCTAAGTAAGCTACAGCTGGACTCCTGGTCCGCAGCAATTGGGAGGTAAGAAGTGACATTATTTGAAGCTGCTAGGTTTTGGAATAATTTGTTAGGAAGCCACAGATAATACAACATGGAGCAGTGATGGCTGTTTTCCTCTATGACAATAGCTTCTGTCTGGTGGCACTGATTCCCCAGCTCCATCTCCTCACTGGTGTCAGGGAATGCCATTTCCTCTCCCTGCTGCTTCAGTGCCAGGAATGGTAACGGCTTTCGGCTGTCATGAGTACTTACTGGCACCTCTGTAAATAATTTTTTTTCGTTAAAAATGTTCTTAAAAAAGCCTTTCTGAGTATGCCGTATGTTTTCTGCTAAGACCCTGAGTGATATCTCCCACCCTGTCTGACCCAAGCTGAATGTCTTTTCCTTGTTCCCCATCTCCTGGGTGTTAAACTCTGGCCCTTGGCTAGCGGGTTAGCAGACACTGCAAAGGAGGAAGTGACATAGACTTTTGGGGTAGATAGCTTACACACTCAAGACATAGAAGTAAGCTGTATTTACGAGGGATATATTACCCTGACTACTGTGGTTCACATGGCTGGTCTTCTCTACGAAGTTCTTATGTGCTTGCCCAAACTGTCATACTCCCCTGATGCCCTTGATCATTCATCTTACCAATGTAGGAGGTATGAAGACAAAGCAATAGAGAGGAATTTTTAAAAAGACTCTTATTCTACTTATTTAATAAACACACAGTGCATAATATATGCCAAGCAAGCTCTGTTCTCAGAACTTTATAATATGAACTTTAATCTCATTTAATCCTCAGAACAACCCAATGAGGTAGGTACTATTGATACTCTTACTTTACAGATAATGAAGCTAAGGCAAAGGCAGGGTAAGGGACTGGCCCATGATCACATAGCTGGTATGAGGCACAGGTGGTTTCAAACATGAGCTTTCTGTCTCCAGAGTCTGTGCTATCAACCCTAAGTCCACGCTTGAATATTAAATTCCACTTTATATTAAACATTAGGCCTTTGTAACACTAAGTTTCTCCAGTCTTAACTAATCAGTACCTGTATTAATCAGGGTTCTCTAGGGAAAACAGCTAATTGTTTATGTATATGTATTTATTTATTTATTATTTTTAGGAATTGGCTCATATGATTATGGAGGATGGCAGGTCAGAATCTGTAGTTCAGGTCTGAAGGCTGTCTCCTGGCAGAATTCCCTCTTGCTCAGGGAAGGCAGCCTTTTGTTATAGTCAGGTTTTCAACTGATTACACGAGGATCACCCATATTCTGAAGGGCAATCTGCTTAACTCAAAGTACACAGATTTTTTTTCAGTACAATAGATTTAATTTTTTTAATTTTAATTTTTAATGTTTTAAAAAGATTTTATTTATTTATTTATTATTTGTTAGGGAGAGAGAGAGAGCACAAGCAGGCAAAGTGGCAGGCAGAGGCAGAGGGAGAAGCAGGCTCCCCGCCGTGCAAGGAGCCTGATGCAGGACTCGATCCCAGGACCCCGGGATCATGATCTGAGCTGAAGGCAGCTGCTCAACCAACTGAGCCACACAGGCATCCCTTTATTTTTAATTTTTTAAAAGATTTTATTTATTTATTTGACACAAAGAGAGAGACAGTGAGAGAGGGAATACACGCAGGGGGAGAGGGAGAAGCAGTGTCCCGCAGATCAGGGTGCCTGACGTGGGGCTCCATCCCAGGACCCTGGGATCATGATCTGAGCTGGAGGCAGACGCTTAACCGACTGAGCCACCCAGGCATCCCCCTTTATTTTTAATTTTTATTAACATATAATGTATTATTTGTTTCAGGGGTACAAGTCTGTGATACATCAATCTTACACAATTCACAGCACTCACTATAGCACATACCCTCCCCAATCTCCCCAGTGCCATTACCCAGCCACCCCAACCCTCCCACTCCCCTTCCCTCCCCTCCAGGAACCCTCAGTTTGTTTCCTAAGATTAAGAGTCTCTTATAGTTTGTCTCCCTCTCTGGTTTCATCTGGTTTCATTTTTCCCTCCCTTCCCCTATGATCCTCTGTCTTGTTTCTCAAATTCCTCATATTAGTGAGATCATATGATAATTGTCTTTCCCTGATTGTCAAAGTCCACAGATTTAAATGTTAATCTCATCCAAACCTTCCTCACAGAAACATCCGGAATAACATTTGACCATATTATCCGGACATTGTGGCCCAGTCAAGTTGGCACATAAAATGAACCATTACAACATCCTGCAACATTTTAATTTTGGACGGTTTACTGGACATCAGGTAGGGCCTAGAGGGAAAAAAAAATACATGTTATGGGCAAATTTAGGAAGCCTTTTCCAGACCTTCATGTGAAGGACTCTTTTTTTTTCTTTCTTTTTTTTTTTTTTTTTTTTTAAANTTTTTTTTTTTTTTAAAGATTTTATTTATTCATTTTGACGCAGAGAGAGAGATTACAAGTAGGCAGAGAGGCAGGCAGAGAGAGAGGAGAGAGGAGGAAGCAGGCTCCCTACTGAGCAGAGAGTCCGATGTGGGCCTCGATCCCAGGACCCTGGGATCATGACCTGAGCCGAAAGCAGCGGCTTTAACCCACTGAGCCACCCAGGCGCCCACTTTTTTTTTCTTTCCTTGTTCCTGCATGAGCTCCAGAGAGTGACAGAATAAGTCCATAAAGAACAAAGAGCCAGCCAGTCTGCTTATGTTCTAAGCAAAAAGAAGTCTCATGGTTCCCATGTGACCCAGCTACTTCACTTGGCAATGATCGGATAGGGGCTTGGAGTGAAAGGCCAGGGTTAAGGGTCACGAATTTCAATGCCTACAGGTGTCAGGTAGGTAACGTAAATGAACCAGGCTGGCCAGATGTAAGGCAGACAACGGTGCAATGATAAATGATGTGTTCCTCTACCTCAGGGTTAGGGAGTCAGGAGGAAGTGGTAGGCACACAGGAAGGGGTGTGCCTGTGCCTTCTAAAGTGGTCAGCTGCTCCCCCGTCAATCTCATTGTTGACATTCAACCTCTTCAAGGGAAACTGGAGATCTGGATTTTCATGTGAAATCTCCTGATTTCACTTACTTCTTTTTCTTCTTCTTTTCATTTTATGTAGTATTTTTACTTCTTTATTTTCAAATAACTTCAGACTTACAGGGAATTTGCAAAAATAGTATAGAGTCTTCATTATACTCTTCCTAGGTCAACTGGGGACAGGAGTCCCCAAACCTTAATGTTTAATCATGCTTGCCTTATCAATCTTTGTGTCTCTTTCTCTGTGTTTTCCTGAACGTTTTGA
Organism: Ailurus styani; assembly: GCA_002007465.1. NCBI lineage: Eukaryota > Metazoa > Chordata > Mammalia > Carnivora > Ailuridae > Ailurus > Ailurus styani. The sequence goes on from LNAC01000053.1 coordinate 5,861,655, forward strand.
GAATTAGAGCTGAATTTTTAGTAGACATGAAAGAAGACTCCTTCAGAACTAAGTGTTCAGGTTATGACGATTTCCATGATGGCAGACCATTTTTCAAGACCATTTCCTGAGTGGATTATGATTCAGGGTGAAGAAAAGACAAGTTGCCTCATTGAAGAGAATGCCTGCCCCTTCCCCTCCCCATCCCCAGGTTTTCATCCCCTAAACCAACTTTCCATTGTGGAGGGGTTTTGCTCAGGGGACTAGCTTCTCACTCATGGGACTGTGGGAGGGCCAGAACAGAAACTGCCACACGGAGCAAGATTCTCTGTGAGAGACTAGAGTGTGAGCACAGGTGTGGGAGGGAAGGAGCTCAGCTGGAAAGGAAAAGCTTGCCTCACAGAGTGGCGGGGACCTGGAGGAACCTCTTAGGCTCTAGCCAGTGGTGGTAGGGAGCAGGCTTCAGAGAGCTGGGACTTTCCCCTGCTAGGCCTGTCCAGATGAGGGGTTGGGGAGGTGTCCAAGAAAAGGGAAGTTGGGTGCAGGAAGTCATCCATTTTGCCTGATGTGGAGGAAGCAAGAAGCAGAGTGTGGGGAAATTAGGTTTGAGAGGTCGGCTGGATCCAGATCACAGGCATCTTGAGCGTCAGGCTAGGAAGTGGGAGTTATGTGGTGGAGCAGGGGGCAGCACAGGAAAGGTTTTGAACGGCAGCATTGGTGAGCGTGATGAAACATGATGAGAACTTGCGAACCCCTCCCTCTATGTTGTCTGCCCCCCGCTGCAGGACAGACTCTCCTATCTTTCCCGCTCGCCCGCTGCAGGACAGACTCTCCTATCTTTCCCGCTCGCCCGCTCCCCGTCCCGGCAGTGTTGCCCTGTTCCTCCCCAGGCTCCGTCTGGCTCCGGCACATGCACGACTGATTGTCCTTTTCAGGAGGTCTCCCCTGTTCCTGGCTCCCAGAGGTGGGTATCCCAGGCCCCTCCCTCCGGATCTTTCTTCCACTTCCCTTATTTCCTCCACTCAGACCCCAGCATTAACCCTCCCACCCAGGGCTGGGGCAGAGAGGAGAGGGAGGACTCATGGCTCACCGACCCTGGGGCAGAGGAAGCCTCTGGGTCATCGGCAAAGGAGGGAAGAATAGCCATGTCAAGTCAGGTGAGCCAGTGGGTGAGCCAGATCCAAGAGGGGCTGTGTGAAGCTCCCGAAACTTTAACCACAGGAGCGTGGAAGTGGACAGATGGGAGAGAGACGGCTGCCGCACAGGGTCCACCAGAAAGGCTCAGTAATATCTAAAACCAAGCTCTCAGGCGCCTGGGTGGCTCAGTGGGTTAAAGCCTCTGCCTTCGGCTCAGGTCATGATCTCAGGGTCCTGGGATCGAGGCCCGCATCGGGCTCCCTGCTCGGCAAGGAGCCTGCTTCCTCCTCTCTCTCTGCCTGCCTCTGCCTCCTTGTGATCTCTCTCTCTCTCTCTCTCTGTCAAATAAATAAATAAAATCTTTAAAAAAAAATAAAACCAAGCTCTCTCTCTGTTATCCTCCCCACAGACTTAGGCGACTCCTAACATCCCTATGAGAATGGAATCACTTTCTGACTTTCTTCCACATCTTGTTAGATGTCTCAGTTTCATAATTAAGATGGAAGGGGCATGATTTGCTTGTCGTGATGGGACAGGACAGGTTCTGATTATTGCTTGATGTGAGGCCCCTAGCCCTCCATTCCTTCATTCTTTCCACAACATGAATTGAGGCACTTATCAAACACCAGACATTGTGTTAGAAGTTGAGGATATAGCTCTGAGGATGCTAGTCTTGGCTTGGGGAAGCTGACAGTTTGTGGGGGATTTGGAGGAATTAACATAATTATGTGAACAATGATTCCATTACATGGTGATGGTGGTAGGAGAGACACATACAGGAGTTAGTGAGATGGATAGTAGGGGCTGAAACTGTTCTGCGGCTTCAGTAAGGCTGCTCTGAGGAAATCAATCCATCACTGTGGGGAGGTGAAAGGGCAAGCATTTGAAGATCTAATAGAAGGGGGTTGACATTGGGGGCAGTGAAGAATGGGGTAGGGGGTGGGCAGGTGGGAAATGTTGGCTCATTAGAGGAGAAAAAGAATGCCCTAGTGGCTGGAGCAGAGTGGGCAAACCAGCCAGGCAGGATCAGGGCGGCCTGGCTTCCTGTGACCTGTGGGCATGGGACAACCTGTGTGGAGAACCCAGTGGGAGGCGGGAGAGGGCTACAGAGACACCCTTGGGAGAACTGCCACTGTGGAGGAGGGGAAGGGAGGAATGAGGGCAGGGACCGCTTTATGGGAGCTGTAAGGATGGGTGCAGGGGAAGAGCCATGTTCATGGGCATAGTCCAGGGCCCTAGCAGAGCTGCCATGAAGGTGAGAAGCCATGAACCTCACGCTTTCATGTGCTGGAGTAGGTACACCACAGAATCCTCAGAGTTCCTGCAAGCTAGCGTGTCGACACTGACTCTCTCTTCTAACGATGACAGGGACCAGTGGGAACCAGTCTTCCAATGGTGTGTTCTCTTCTTCCCCTGTTCTCCCAACCCAGAGCTGCCTGTTAAGTCATCAAGGGCTGGCTGGGACTGGCTGATGCCCACCTTCATGGCAGGTCAGTCCTGGACAGCAGCTCTGGGACCGACATGAGCCTGACTGGCATCTGGGAATCGTCTGCCTCCCTCTCCCCTCACCATCCCACCTATCACCTGGGCTACCTTCTTTGGTGACATCTGGATCCTGAAAGAGATTGTGAGAGCTTTCTAGGGAGAGGGCTTTGGCAGGGGAAGTGGCCATGTCACCCAGGAGGTCAGAGTAATCTCCTCAGGAGACAGCGGAGTGGCGGGGGCTTCTCTGGAGTTGGGCCAAGTCTATCCCAGGAGGCTGCCCTCAGGGCACATGGAGACCCCTCCTCACTGAGATGCTGGGACCTCACTGGAGATGCTAGGGTCTTCTCTAGGGCTCTCCACACTGTGACCAGGGATGTCATCTCTGTACATGTGACGAAGGTGTCTTCAGTCCCAGCTAATGATTCTCAGCTCCAGAAAATTCTAGTAAATTAGCAGAAGGATGTAGTCAGTTCTGGGCTTGCCGTTCAGATGGGAAGGTTGGCTGGTAGTGTGGATAATCCAGATTGATGGAGATTCCAAAGGTGCCTTCTCTGGCTTAGAATCCCTTCCTGTGGACTTGTGTTTGTTTGGAGATGACAGAGCCAGCCCTGGAGATATGGGTTTGCGACTCAACTTCGTAATTTGTTAGCTGTGTGTCCTTCGGAGAGGCAGTCACGTGCCCTGCTTCAACTGTTTTTCATTCAAAGTTTGGAGATCATGATCGTTATCCTGCAGCTTTACTGAGGAATATTTATGTCAAGATTGGCCATCTCCCTCCTCCATTCATTTCCAGGTCCAAGTTGGGGAGTTGAGGAAAACATGAAATCTTTGGTTTCTGGTCCTGTCAGTGACATCCCTGAGATGTCTTCTCCACATGGAGTGGATCCTGTCCTTGCCCATTTCCTGGGGTCACGGTGAAAACACACTGGTGTTCATTTCCTTACGTGCTTCCTCCGTGCTGGGCACTGCTGGGCCCAGACAGACAAAGGTGTGTAGGTGGCGGTGTTGTCTTGAGGGACACACAGTGGGTAAGGGCCTCACTTGGCACAGAGTGACAGCTGGCATGAGTGGGAGGAGACATCACACCCTAGAAGAGAAAGCATGTCCCTTCTAGTCCACGGGGCTGGGGGTGGAGTTCTCTTCTACCGTTTAGTAGCTGACTGACTTTGGGCATGTCCCGTGGTCTCTGACTGTCTCAGTGGTGTGCAGAGTCACCCAGGGCACTTGTGAAGTTCGACGGGAAAAGCTCGGATGGGTAGATGAACGGGGAGAGGCTCCTCCTTGAGGCTCTCTCTTCCCAGGGAGGCTCTGGATGTGCCCACCTCACCTCCTCAGCAACCAGAGGGTCCTCCGAGCACCCTCTGCTCTCTCCTGCTTAGTTCGCTGTGACCCTTTCTTGGCTTTCTCTTTTCAACATACAGACCTCTTAAAAACAAACAAACAAAACACGGATGTTATCTCTTTCTAGCTTCTTTCCAACCCTTTTAGAAGCCAGCTTTTGAAAAAACTACCTCACCATCCTTGTTTTACTTGACGTTCCTAATGCCCTAATTTGTTCCCACCACCATCCCTGGGACAGAAAGAGTCCTTGCCCAGGTGCCCAATTCAGAATCCTCTTCCCAGCCTCTGGACTTGTGACACTGCTAACTCCTTACCCTTTGCAATGCTGGGATGCTCCCTCTCTCTTTCTTTCCTTCCCTCCCACCCACTTTTTTTGGGCCACCCTTTACCCCTCCCCCCTTGACTCACCTTTCCTTGTCCCTTCGCTGTTCTTCAGTGTTCTATTCTTAGCCCTCCTTTCCTTACATACACTCTGTGTGACTCATCCTTGGAGTCACACTTACGACTCCTACCTCTTTGTTCCAGCTCCCACCCATTGCCTGAAAGTGAATACCCACCAGCTGATAGGCAGTTACAGGAGATAGGGAAGCCTATCGAACAGAGTGCTGGGCCAGGTGCTCTTACAGGTTCCTTGTACTTCCCCTTCTCCCTGCATCACTCAGCCTGTCCCCAGGGTGTCTGTGCAGGGTGAGGTCTCCTAAGCCAGACTTGGAGCTGTGTGGTGAGGGGGCCATGTTTAATTTGTCTCTGCACCACCCCCAGCCTGAGTTAAGATGGCTAACACAGTAAGAAGGCAGTATTTTTTTCTTTTTAAGGAAGTAAGAATAAATATGTGGAGTTACATGCCTTCAGAATTTGGGCTGAAGGCATGTGGAGCTGGTAGACTATGCTTAGCTTAATCTTTTGGAAACTAGGAATTTCACTTATCTACCCAGCCACTTGATGTACGTTTTGCTAGACTATTGGTGGGGTTTATTAACTGAACCTAGCCTGGTAGCTCCCTCTGTCTTTCGAGGTGGACTTGTGCCTCTAGTGTAGAAATCTGGTGATTTAAGCCATAGAAGCTTTCTTGAGTCTGGAAAGAGATCTGGCATGTTCTCAAAGGTGTGGAGAGTCTCTTTGGGGCTCCATGGTGTAGAGGGCTGGCACTGGGCTCCGAATTCCTAAATGGTCCATGGTGGGCCTCCCCGGGAAGGGCCCTGGGGACAGGTTAAGATATGGGGACTATTTTGCTTGAGAGAAAATGGTGCTACCGTGTTTAACTGTTTGGCTTCCAGCAGGGTCTTCAGAAGAAAGGGTCAGCTAGTTCCTATGGTTCAGGGTGAGAATAAAGTTGGGAGTCAGGGGGTGAATCAAGTCTCTTATCAAAGGTCGGGGAGTGGGGAGGCCGTTGTGAGGAGCAGGGAGAATTCAGAGGAAGGTAGGGGTGGGAGGGCTCCAGTCCTTCTGCAGATACTGGGCATTGGCATCAGAGAGATAACATGACAGGGTTTCTACCCTGTGGAGCTCACCATCCGGGCTTGTTAATAAAGTTAAACTAAAGAATTTGATATTAATATGGCCTACAGCGAGGAGTACCAAGGAGAGGAAAATAATCAAGGTTTAACATAATGGAGGGATGCTGGGGGGAGAAGAGTAGGAGTGAAATGCTCGGAGGCGTTATGGGCAGGAGAATGAGGGATAGGCAGTGCTACTTTCCTGGAGATCTGAAAGGAGAGGGTCAGAGATGGGAAGGGCTTAGGTTGCAGGAGAGCGTGTGTGTGTGTGTGTGTGTGTGTGTGTGTGTGTATGTGGTATGTTGAATGTGTGGTGTGTGTGATGTGTGTATGTGGTGTGTGTATGTACTTGTGGTATGTGGTGTGTGTGTGTAGTGTTTGTGTGGTATGTGGTGTGTATATTGAGTTGTGTTTGTGTGGTATGTAGTGTGTGTGTGGTGTTTGTGTGGTATGTGGTATGTGCGTGGTTGTGTGGTATGTAGTGTGTGTGTGGTGTTTGTGTGGTATGTGGTATGTGCGTGGTTGTGTGGTATGTAGTGTGTGTGTGGTGTTTGTGTGGTATGTGGTATGTGCGTGGTTGTGTGGTATGTAGTGTGTGTGTGGTGTTTGTGTGGTATGTGGTATGTGCGTGGTTGTGTGGTATGTAGTGTGTGTGTGGTGTTTGTGTGGTATGTGGTATGTGCGTGGTTGTGTGGTATGTAGTGTGTGTGTGGTGTTTGTGTGGTATGTGGTATGTGCGTGGTTGTGTGGTATGTAGTGTGTGTGTGGTGTTTGTGTGGTATGTGGTGTGTGTGGTGTTTGTGTGCTATGTAGTGTGTGTGTGCTGTTTGTGTGGTATGTTGTGTGTGTGTGGTGTTTGTGTGCTATGTGGTGTGTGTGTGCTGTTTGTGTGGTATGTGGTATGTGCGTGGTGTTTGTGTGGTATGTAGTGTGTGTGTGGTGTTTGTGTGGTATGTGGTGTGTGTGTGGTGTTTGTGTGCTATGTAGTGTGTGTGTGCTGTTTGTGTGGTATGTTGTGTGTGTGTGGTGTTTGTGTGGTATGTGGTGTGTGTGTGGTGCGTATGGTGTGTGTGTGGTGTTTGTGTGGTGTGTGGGGTGTGTGTGGTGTGTATGGTGTGTGTGGTATATGTGATGTGTGGTGTATGATGTGTGCACGTGGATGTGTGTGTATGCATGTGTGCATATGTGTGGTGTTTGTGTGTGGGCGTGTGGTGTATGTTTGAATGGAAGATCTGTGTAAAGAGAGGAGGATACTTTCTTCCTAGTTCAAAAGTCATCTTCACAGATCATTACACAGCCAACAGGAACAGTTAGTTCTTAGCTATTTGCACGAGTCTTTTCCAGGAGGAAATGAGCCCTCGGGATGCTGGAATCAGCACTGTCAACAGCAGCCTCCCCACCATCACCCTGCCCCTTGACTCCCTCTGCCTGCTGGGCTTCAGGAATGAAAGGGGTGGGTACTCCCAGGAGTGGTGGTGAGGGGTCAGAAGTCTGCATCGTAAAGACCTTTTTTTTCATTAATATAAAATAAGATGTTTTCCATGAATTTAAAATAGCTCTGTAATGATCTATGGCCAAGCTGAGTCTGTTACCCAAATTGGAGAGAGAGAGGGGGCATGGGGAGGGAGCAGGCACAGGGGTGATGCCCTAAAGACCGCAAATCCTCTCTCCCCGGATGTGGTTAAAGAAAAGTACACCCCAGGCCTCTCGGTTATTTGAGCGGGTGGCGATTGTCCCTAGATGCCTGGTTAAACATCCTGGTGATTGTTGGGGTGCTGATCCGACCCTCCTCCTGTCCTGTGGGTTCCTTCCCATTCTTCTCTACCTGGGTGCAGAGCCCGATCCTCAGCAGTAGGCTGGGGGATGTGGAATACAGAGGGAGAAGGTGACCCTTCCTTCCGTCCGTCCAAGATGGCTGACCTTCCCGCCAAAGTCTGTCCAAGATGGCTGACCTTCCCACCAAGGTCCGTCCAAGATGGCTGACCTTCCCGCCAAAACCCGTCCAAGATGGCTGACCTCCCCGCCAAAGACCCCTGCAGCCGACAGGTCAACTCCAGGAAACCGAAACCTAAGCGGGAAACCGAAACTCTCCGCCCACGCCTAGCCCCACCCCTGCTTTACCCAATAAAAACCCTCGTTACTCTGCCTTGCACGGAACTTCCCCGACTCGCTTCTCTCAGAGTCCTGCAACCTCGCCCGAGGGTGCTTACAATAAAGCTTTGCCTTTGGACCACGATTTGCCTTAGCGGTCTCTATTCCTGTTTGCGACCAGAGAAACCTTACAGTTGGGGCCAAGTTGTTTCAGGAGCCCCAGCAGCAGGTTTGGGAGGTAGGAGGTGGCCTGGACAGGCTGCAGGCCTTGCCAGTGAGCGCTCCCCAGTAGGGTCCAGATTCTGTCAGCTGGCCTGTTTGATTCCTGGGTTTTTGTTTTTTAATTCTTCATTTATTATTTTCCTTAAATGAAATCATGCTGAACATTCCGGATTACTTCTGCTGGGCTAAATGAATTAAACAAAGGGTATTTTTCCATGCATGAGCCAGGGGGATTTCATGGGCCAGAATGTGGTGAGATGGTGGTGACATGCTCTAGAACAATGCATGAGAACAGTTTGTGGTCTGGCTACTTCCCTTCTCTTTTCCAACATAAAACTCATACTTAATGTTTCCGAATTTAGAGTTAAGAAAAGAGGACAGTGTTTATATCCAGGGATAATTTACAGGCCGAGTCTTCAAAGAGGGTCAGGGGTGTAGGGAATGGTGAGAAAACTAGCCCTCTTCAGGTAGAGCACCTGGATGAGAACTAGGAGTGGTAGAAAGGGACCCTCAGGGTGGGATGGTTTCTGTCAGAACTGTGGACACATTCTGGGTCTGGATGGGTCTTCCCTAGGGCCTCAACCTTGTTTCTGTATCTACTAAGCAGAGTCACCTGGTACTACCTCCTGTCTTAGGATGTTTTTCACTTCTGCCATTGCTGATGCTTACAAATGAGGAGTTTCTGGCCCCTGGTTGGATGGCGTCCATGAGCAGCATCCTGTCACATATCTAGCTCACCTTTGGTCTGTGAACGTCATTCCTTGGGGTCCTTTTTGCTGAGTGGCTGGGAGAGCCTGGATTCTTCTCACGGCTTTGTCAATGGCACCCTGGGTCTCCTTGGAAAGCCACCGTCCCTCCCTTGGCTTCTGCCCCTTCCTGCATAAAACAAGGTGTTACCATTAGATCCCCTCCAGACCCCCATCAGTGCCTGCCCTCCCCAGGTCTCCCGGTTCTCTCTGGCTGATGCTAGACTGCCTGCCACGGGGCTAGAGCCCTGCCTCCGTGGAAAGTTCCCTTTCCAGGGAGGATTCTGAGTCGGTGCTCCGGACGGACAGTGTTCACACCTCCTGCCCCACTGTCCCTCTTCCCGCATCCCCAGGACTCTCTCACACTTTTGCCTGAGAGAAACACCAGGTTAAGGACAGTTTTCTACAGGTTTGTGTATTTTTCTCTTCTCCCAGGTCTCATAGTCCGTTCTGAAGATGTGGAGGCTGCCGTAGGAGAGAATGAGGAACGGATGGGACCTTGTTGGGGGAGACAGTCCCAGCAGCATCAGGAGCTGCCCTGACAGCCGTCGCAAATCCAGGACAGCAGGGGCCGCTGTGGGAACACCCTGATGGTCCCTATGGCCCTTCTTCCCCTCCAGAAGTGTCTCAGGCCACCCCTGCCTAAATCAGACCCTCCCTCATCCAGTCCAGCCCCCTGCCTGTTTCATTTTTGTAATTCCACAGCGCACTTACATGGAAGGTACTTGCGCATGTTTGTCAAATGAATAATGGAAAGAAACAGAAATTTCTCCCCGGTTCCTACCTTCTCTGGGCAAAGAGAGATGCCCTGACCCCAGCTGGTCAGCTGTGCTTTTCTTCCCTTGTCAGGGGCTGAGGTCTCATTCTAAGGCCTGCTGCTTCCAAGTGGCCAGAGGCCATGGAAGTGGGTGTTGTTGAGTCCTGAGCAGCAGTCTTGAATCTCTGCTCTGATTGTGTGCAGGTTCTGTTCTTTATCTGACCAAATCCCAGGGAGCTCCATCCAACTCCAGGGATATCCCTGAGAGGGAGACTCGCAGACAGGGGGTCGGCAAGCCTCAGACCAGGACCAGGCACTGGGAGGAAGGTGGGAATGCCCTCCTACAGCCTCTGATGGGAGAATAACCAAGAAACTGACGTTCTGGAAGACCTGGGGACCTGGGCCAGCATCTCGTTCTCCTCTCTAGGTGGTTCTGGGGCTCCTTGTCGGGGTGAGGCCTTATGTGAAGGAGAGTGGGGTTAGGGCCTGAGCTCTGCAGACTGGTTCCTTGGGGAAAGAAACCAGACTGCTGAAAAGAAAAGGGTATGTATTCCTGAGTAAGGAATGTGGGTAGGCAGCCTGCATGTCCATTGCTATGGGCACTGAGTTCCATGCCCTCCTATCTAACATCGCTCTCGCCTCCCAAGTCCAGAGTGCTCGTTTGTCCTGTGATAATAACCTCCTGGTTGGTGTCCTTGCTTCCATTCTTTCTGCCCATGGTTTTGCCAGAATTAGCTTTTGAAAAAGGACATCAAGACATGTCAGCTTTTACTTTCAAAATCTTTGTCAACCCATTACCTGCAAGATGAATCCTAATCTCCTTAGCCATAAAGCTGCTCTCCTTTAGTTTGTCATGAGGCTTTTTGATGGCAAAGCTTTGTGCAAGAGAAAAATGGGGGCACCTGGCTGGCTCAGTCCGTGGAGAATGAGACTCTTGGTTTCAGGGTTGTGGGTTTGAGCCCCATGTTGGGTGTAGAGATTACTTAAATGAAATAAAATAAAATCTTTTAAAAAAAGAGAAAAAACCCCAGAGTAACATATTTAAGACTCCAAGGAAAGAAAATTTGAGCCAAAGATTTTATATTGCTGTTATCAATGTGCTTGTCCTGAGGAATCTGCTAGAGAGTGAGCTTCGGATAATCAGAATGATTAGAGAGATCTCTCTAGAAGGAATGATGGCAAGCATTAAAAATACAGTCACATGTAGAACTAAAAGTAGATGAGTGTCCGAAAGGCAAAGACAGCATGAGCTGTTGTGTATTCAGTTGATTGAGGTATGGGGCTTTGAGAATAAGGAGAGAGTGCAGGCAATTTGAAAATATATTCTGAGTGTTGGAGGTGGTGGTATTAATAATATTATTTTCAGGCTATTATTGTATAACGTCAGATAAAAAAATGATGAGCCTGGGTTTTTAAGAATTAGGAATCATTTTTCCCCCCTCAGGACAACAGCTTCCTGGGATTTTTACTGGGATAACATTGAATCTATAGATCAATTTAGAGATAATAGACAGCTTTACAATATTGAGTCTTTCCATTCATGAACATGATCTATCCCTTTGTTTATTAATAAATTTGAATTAGTAATAAAATATTAACAATATTTTGTAGTTGCTGTGTATTTTCCTTAGGCTCATTCCTACAATTCTGACTTTTTGATGCTATTGTAAATGCTATTTGCGGATTTCATTTTCTAATTGTTCCCTTCTTGTATATATGGAGATATAATTGATTTTTCTAAATTGAACTTATATCCAATGACCTTGCTCAAATTACCTAATGATCTGATGGCAAATTCTTTGGGATTTTCTATATCTATAATTATGTTGTGATCATGTTGTGTGGGGGTGATGACCATTTCACTTCTTCCTTTCCAATTCGTACTTTTTTTTTCCTGGCCTTTTTGCAGTGGCTAGGGTGTCTAGTGCAATATGGACAGACATGGAGAAATCAGGTATTCTTGGTCTCAGGTAGAAAACTTTCATTAATTCATCATCAGTATCATCTTTAAAGTAGTCCTTTTAAAAAAGATGCTCTAGATTCACAAAGTGCTTTTCTATTCCTGGTTTGCTAAAGTTTTTATCATGAATGGGTATGAAATTTAATCAGATGCTTTATTGCATCTATTAAGATAGTCACATAATTTAACTTATTTATTATGTTATGTGTTAATTCTGTTAATAGATAATAATTTATTCTGTTAATATAATCAATTATATCCACTAATTCCTTCAAAAATTTTCCCAGTTTTACGGGGTATAACTGATGAAATTGTATATATTTAAGTTGTATAATATGATGTTTTGATATACATATATCTTCTGAACTGATCACCACAATCATGTTAATTATCATTACTTCATGTAGTTACAAATTTTTTTTTATGGTGAGAACATTTAAGATTTTTCCTTCTAGCAGATTTCAAGTATACCATCCAGTATTGGTAACTGCCGTCATTATACTGCAATTAGTTCTCTGGAACTTATTCAGCTTGCATTAACAGAAACTTTAAACACTTTGACCAGCATCTCCTGGCAGCCTCATTCTACTCTGGGCTTCTATGAATCTGACTAGTTTAGTTTTCATATACAAGTGAGATCATGGGGTGTTTGTATTTCTGTGTCTGGCTTATGGGTCATGTTTGGAGGATGAAAGGAAATTAATCCATTATCTTTAACTGGTAAATAAAGGGAAATAATCGAGCACTTACTCTGCTTATTGGGACTGTACCACTGGGCAACCATATAGTCGATGAAGGAAGTGTCTCTTAATAAATGCATTCCAACTAATAAATGAAAAAAATGTTGGAATACACCACTTTGTGGGACCCCTGGGTGGCGCAGTCATTAAGCTGGGCCTCCGGCTCAGATCGTGATCCCAGAGTCCTGGGATCCTGTCCCACATCGGGCTCCTCACTCAGGCGAGAGCCTGCTTCTCTCTCTGCCTGATACTCCCCCTTCTTGTGCTCTCTCTCTCTGACAAACAAATAAAATCTTAGAAAAGAAGAATATCACCAGTTTGCAACTCTCAGTTAATTAATGGATTTAGACATTGGCCATCAGTAACCGTTAACATCATGTACTAAAAAGAGAATCAGATATTATCTGTCTCTTGGTGAAAGGAGACAACATTGCCTAGACAGTCTTATCAAAAGGATCAAACATCAGTCTGACCCAGGCTCTGGATTCAGCTGTCAGTTTGGTGAAAATACAGAATCAACAAAAATCTGGACTGTCAGAAACTATGCAGGTCAACTGTGTATCTACAGGTCAAAGGTTATCATCAATAGATACACTGAAAGGAAAAGAACGGAACAGAGGGGGAAAACTTTAGGTTAAAAGGGACTTAAAAAACATTACAAAATGTAAAAAAAGGAATTTTAAACTACGGTGGACAGCGATGCACACTTGGGAAAATGTTATAAACGTTAAGATGGTGGTTACTTTTGAGGGGAGGAAGGCAGGTGTAATAGGGACGGAATACTTGGATAGGCTTCTGTGGTGGCTGGCAACATTCTATGATATGGGTGGCAGGCCATATGGGTTTTTGCCTTAAAAAATTCAGTAAACTATGCATTTTTTGGTTGGTTTTCTGTATCTGAATTTTGTTATACAATAAAAAGTTGAAAACAAGCCTCGTCCTTTTCTAGAAAGTTCTCCTTCCCATACGGCAGTCCCCATGCACCCCTTTAATATCCCCATTCTGAGCACCAGGAGCCCCTCTGACAGATCAATGCTCTCCCCCACCAGAACTTTGTACGGCTGCTCTTTTTGCTTAGAATAACCCTCCCAGATCACCCAGCTAATAATTTGCAAAGATGGCACTGCACCCTGGTTTGCTGATTCTTAGTGCTGACTCTTTCCATAATCCAAATTGATTCAGAAATCTGCCATGTTTTGGCTATTACCACCTCCTAGGTGATAAGCCTTCTGGGCTTGCCCAGTGAGGGGGACAAAGGGTCTTTCTTTAACACTTAATTCTTGGAGACCCCCATCTTCTTTTAGGGCCCCTGGTTTTGGAATTTAAGACTGTGTTCCTTCTACTGATTTCCTCAGGAGATTATGGTTTTGGGTACGGCCCTCTTTCCTCTTGGCAACCTGGGGAATTTGAATCTTCTTGGTTTTAACTCCAGGCAAGGATACACCATATGCAATTTGGCTTCCTTTTCAGTGTTTTACCCATTCACGTTGCAGGTGGGAAGGCTGATGAATCCAAGAGAAGAGGAGTATTTGGCTTTAAATTCTTGCATTAGTGAGGCAGCCAGTGTAGTGAAAGCTGAAGATCCAGCACCAGGCTCAGGTATAAGATCATGTTTCTTTCTGTTGACCTCATGCCCTGGCCAGAGTTTCTGTGTTAAAGGACTTTTTTGCTCACAGCCACATGTTGGGCTGGAACCAGCGCCCCTAACCTCCCACCTGGGCTTTGGGTAGTCAGTTTGCTTTTGGAGACTTCTGGTACCCTTTTCTGTCAATAGGCCCCACCCACTGAGATGACTTCAGTCAGTGAGGGGAGTGTGTTACTATTTAATCCCAAGAGGGAAAGGTCAGTCTTGATCCCTCTCGTTTTGGCAGGCTTGTTGGGTTCTGGGCATATTTAGCCACTTTCACCCCAGGGCTCTGCTCTAGCTAGTGGGGATCTTAAATAAACTAGCTTTTTTCAGCCACATAGGCAAATTCTGATGATACTGTTTCTGATGATACTGGGTACCTATCCACCTTACAACTATACAATTAAAATAACTATTTAGTGGTTCCTAACATAATAATGAAAATCTGCTTAGAGACGACCCTCTTCCCTTTAGACATAGAACAGGCTGACGAAATCTTTTTTTTTTTTAAGAGAGAGAGAGAGCACACACGCATGCCTGGGAGGGGAGGGGCAGCAGGAAAGGGAGAGAGAGAATCTTAAGCAGCTTCCACGTCTAGTGTGGAGCCCAACTCAGGGCTTGGTCTCACGACTCTGAGATCATGACCTGAGCTGACACCAACAGCTGGGTGTTTAGCTGACTGAGCCAGCCAGGTGCCCCAAGGCTGGTGAAATCTTTTTTTTTCTTTTAATGTATTTATTTTTATTTAAATTCAATTAACATATAATGTGTTATTGGTTTCAGAGGTAGAGGTCAGTGACTCATCAGTCTTATAGAACACACACTGCTTGTTACTTCACATGCCCTCCTGGACGCCCATCTCCCAGTTCTCCTCCCACCCTCTCCCCTCCAGCGACCCTCAGTTTATTTTCTATGCTTAAGAGTCTCTTATGGGTATTATGCTGAGCGAAATAAGTCAATCAGAGAAAGACAATTATCATATGATCTCTCTGATATGAGGAACTTGAGGGGCAGGGCAGGGGATCATGGGGGGGAGGGAGGGAAAAATAATGAAACAAGATGGGATGGGGAAGGACACAAACCATAAGAGACTCCTAATCTCACAACACAAACTGAGGGTTACTGGGGGGTGGGAGGTAGGGATAGGGTGGATGGGTTATGGACATTGGGGAGGGTTTGTGCTTTGGTGAATGCTGTGAAAGATGTAAGCCTGATGATTCACAGACCTGTACCCCTGGGGCAAAGAATAAAAATAAAA
>LNAC01000053.1:5879937-5938778 GCA_002007465.1 Ailurus styani
ATGAGGAATTTGAGACGCAGGGTGGGGGTTGTGGGGGGTAGGGAGGGAAAAAATGAAACAAGATGGGACCGGGGAGAGGAGGGAGACAAACCATAAGAGACTCCTGATCTCACAAAACAAACTGAGGGTTCCTGGGGGGTGGGNTCCTCCTCTCCCAGCTTTTCAATTCAATCCCTTATTCCTAATTTGGATAGAGGGTGGTTTGGGTTTATTTGCTTTAAAAGATGTTCATAATGAAACAAGGTGGGATGGGGAAGGACACAAACCATAAGAGACTCCTAATCCCACCAAACAAACTGAGGGTTACTGGGGGGTGGGAGGGTAGGGATCGGGTGGATGGGTTATGGACATTGGGGAGGGTTTGTGCTTTGGTGAATGCTGTGAAAGATGTAAGCCTGATGATTCACAGACCTGTACCCCTTGGGCAAATAATAAAAATAAAATTAAAAAAAATAAAAGATGTTCATATTTTGATGTGTTTTCTTCTAGCTCATACCCAACTATGAAGGGCTTAATTCATAATCTTAATATTTGATTTTNGATGTTCATATTTTGATGCGTTTTCTTCTAGCTCATACCCAACTATGAAGGGCTTAATTCATAATCTTAATATTTGATTTTTTCTCTCTCATTTGGATCCTGAGGTTTGACTTTTTTCTTCTGTGGGTTTTCCAACTGCAAAAATAACAATCTTGATCCCATGTCATCAGAGCGGGAGAGTAGTTCACAGTCTGGATGGAAGGGTCCTTGAGTCCTGCAGAATTCTCTGTGTGTCTGATGAGGGCAGTGTCCTATCTGGTGCTTAGCAGACCATCTGGCCTCCCTAGGCGCATCTTCCCCTGTGACTGTGACAGTCAGTGTGGGAAGGGCTCTCTTCAGACCTCTGAGGTTTAGCCAAGAAGGGAAAAGTAGAGCCTCATATTCTTCTGGTGAGGTGATAAAGGGTTTGATGGGAGATGAAGTGAGGACAGAGAGCAAGGACACTTTCCAGAAGTTTGGCCTGGGTGATGACAGATCTGTGTGTTCAGGAATGTGGTGTTGAGGGAGGACTTTTTCCAAGATGACAGAGACTTGACTCTATTGAAATGCTGACACACACCTCCATCTCGCAACTGCGGGCTTTTCACATTCCACTTCCCGGCACGTCTGCACTGTGCTGCGGACATTCTCCCGGGACACTGGGCTTGACTTACACATCCAGAGGTTTCAGTATATACATTTCTATACAGATACACTTTATGGTGATTTTAAGAACAATTAAAAAAATAAAGTGGCAAAACAAAAAAAAAGACTGAGAGTGAAAAAAGTCACTTGGAGCGTTACGATCCGGAGACAGATGCTGTTGCCCTTTTCCAGTTTATCCGGGTATCTGCACCCGGAGAGGTGACAGGGCTTTGTCTCCTCTTGTTCTCTTACCGTCCCTCAAGGGCTGTTCCTGCTTCTTCCTTTCTCCTGGTCTACACTGAAGCAGGCTCAAAGATTGATTGATGTATTTTTAAAGATTTTATGTATTTATTTGACAGAGAGAAACACAGCGAGAGAGGGAACACAAGCAGGGGGAGTGAGAGAGGAGAAGCAGGCTTCCCACAGAGCAGGGAGCCCGATGCGGGGCTGGATCCCAGGACCCCGGGATCATGACCTGAGCTGAAGGCAGACGCTCTACCCAGGCGCCCCAGGTTCAAGGATTTTAATCTCAGTTTAAGTTCAAGACAGAAAGATGCAGTTGCATGCTTGCAGGGCTAGGGTATCCTCTCGCAGAGTTCTGAGAGCACTGGGATGGCGGTGAGAAGGATCAGAGTGGAGCTGGGGTGTGGAGGGATCAGGGTCCTTGGACGCCATGGTCGGGAGCTGGGAGTAGTCTGTCAGAATCCAGTGCTGAACCAGTCCTGAATTTGGACTCCACTGGTGTCTGTCTACAACTGTCCTACAACAGTCCTGGTCTCTCAAAAGCCTCCCTAAGCAGATGGTAGTGAACTTACGTATCTCTAATGAGGCTGAGCCTGAAGAGAAATCCTCAGTTCTGGACCAGAGATAACTATGCAGAACAGTTAAGCATTTTCCTATGAGCCAGTATGGCCGTGGTGTCATGGCCACTGTTTACGTATGTGAATGGTTTCCTGAATGAGCCGGACTTGGTAGAAGGAAAGAAGACAAACTTTATATTTTTCTCACCACCGTCTTTGGACACCTGCTCTGTAAAATTATTCTTCCTGTGCTTGGATGAAATTGTAAACAGTTTTTATATCTTTTTCAAACGCTGTCAGTCAATAAAAAGTCTAGTTGAGCGTAATATAAAACCCCCGAACTTTCAACCATTTGAAACCTTTCCCTCCCCTTACAGAATATTTTGGCTTAAAAGCCCTTAGTGGGGGAGGGGAGGCAAGGGTGATTTTAATCTTCCCTTTACCACTTGTTCTTTTACTCCTTCCCCATCCGTGGGCTTGCGTCTGACTTTTCTAGGGTTGTAGTAGAGGAACAGAGAGACATGGGTGACTGACTGGCACAGGTGGCCTGGTGTTGGCACTCGTAGATGTAGCGGATCCCTTATGTGGCTTCTTCTCAAAGTCTGCTCGGCTGGGTTATGCAGTGCCTCCTCCCATCCCGGAGGACCTCTCACCCGCACAGTGTTCGGCTTGGCCCTTGGTGCTCCCTTCTGTGTCCCTGACCCCCCTTCCTGTGTCAGGTGACAGGGTGCCCTCCTGATGGAGTTGATCCCAAGGCGACCCAGTGGGGCTTCCTCCCAAGGGACCCTATCTCTGGCCTGTGGGAAACCCATGCAACATTTTGCTTTCAGCTTCTGGACATGTGTGACAGGCACAGCTTCTTCTCTTTTGGAACTTTCTGGAGAAAGGGTAATATCAATCCTCATTCCTTCAAATCCAGAGGACACATATGCTCTCTAAATGCTTCTCTTGGTGCCTCGCTTGTTTAGCTTAATGCGAAGAGGAGAAGCACACTCTTCCTCTCTGGCACGTTCACATTCCTCTTCAAAGGAATCCCCAGCGATGGGACTTTACACTCCAATAATTCTCCAGTTTCTTTCATAGAATCTGGAGATTGCTGGTGGGGAATAGCTGAATCCTTTGAACTATCTCTGGCCTGCAAAGGTGGTATAGCATCTTGCCTTAGAAGTGAGGTTACTGGGCACCTGGGTGGCTCAGTGGGTTAAAGCCTCTGCCTTCGGCTCAGGTCATGATCTCAGGGTCCTGGGATCGAGGCCCGCATCGGGCTCTCTGCTCAGCGGGGAGCCTGCTTCCTCCTCTCTCTGCCTGCCTCTCTGCCTACTTGTGATCTCTCTCTCTCTCTGTCAAATAAATAAATAAAATCTTTAAAAAAAAAAGAAGTGAGGTTACTTGGTACGTTTTTTTTTTCCTTCTTGCAGGCTTTTGCCAAAAGAAAGACAAAAAGGTCTCATTCAGAAGAATTTTGTCACGCTATCTATACTACTTTTCTCAATGGATGCTCTATGGTAATACTTTTCAATGCTAATAATTACACATTTGCATGCTTATCTTTTTTTTTTAAGATTTTATTTATTTATTTGACACAGAGAGAGACAAGTAGGCAGAGAGGCAGGCAGAGAGAAAGGAGAGAGGAGGAAGCAGGCTCCCCGTGAGCAGAGAGCCCGATGCGGGCCTCGATCCCAGGACGCTGAGATCATGACCTGAGCCGAAGGCAGAGGCTTTAACCCACGGAGCCACCCAGGCGCCCTGCATGCTTATCTTAACAGACTATGTTTCTTCATTTCATTTTTTCTTCATTTTAATTATTAAAAAGTCAAAGACGATGTACGCTTTTGTAAAAATTCAGTAAATATGGAAAGGTGAACATATCCTTTTACTCAAATGATCACAATTCTTCTCTCTTCCCTGTAAGAAGCCATTTCCATTTTCTATGCGTCTTTTCTAATCTTTTATCACCCACTTACGAAGATATGTGTGGATTTAGACATTAAGAACAGGACGATATTATGTCTACAGCTTAATGTCTTCATGATTTGATTTCTCTATGTGTACGTGGAGCCTTATCTCATTCTTTTAAACTGCAGCCTAATATTTCAAAGAATAAATGCACTTTTTTAAAGCACTTCCCTACTGGTGGATTTTAGGGGGGTGTTTCCAATTTTCCCCTACTATTAGTAACCCTAAAGTGGAAGGAATTCTTTGTGAAGTATGAATATTTTTGAAGGATGGACTCTTAGAAGCCGAATTGCTGGTTCATTTAAAATCTTGTCAGATATCGTCTTCCTAATAGTTCTGGTTATATCTTCATCAATAGTGTATGAAAGTCCCTGTTTCCCATACCCTTACTGGCCATCACAAGATACGATTAGTAATGAAAATTTTGGCCAATTCAAGGGACAAAAAAAAAAAAAAAACCCAAGCAAAATATTTTGTTATTTTACTCTGTATTTCCCTGCTTACAAGTGGGTTTGAACATTCTTCGATAGGATTATTAGACTTTTGTGTTTTCTTTCCTGTGAATCATTTGTTTAGGTCCGTTTGTGGCTGCTTCTTCTTCTTCTTCTCTTTGACTTTTATATCTCTCTGAGAGTATCTCCTTAAATACTTTTCATTACTAACCTTTTGCTTGGCATATATTGCTAGAGAAGGCTGAGCAGTTTTCCTTCATTCAGAATGTTTCTTTCCGGGGCGCCTGGGTGGCTCAGTCGCTATGCATCTGCCTTTGCCTCAGGTCATGATCCCAGAGTCCTGGGATCGAGCCCCACGTCAGGCTCCCTTCTCTGTGGGAAAGCCTGCTTCTCTCTCTTCCACTCCCCCTGCTTGTGTTCCCTCTTTCGCTGTGTCTCTCTCTGTCAAATAAATAAATAAAATATTAAAAAAAAGAGTGTTTCTTTCCATGTTGAGAAAACTCCACGCATAACACCCATGGCCTCAATCCACTCCTAAGTAAGAATGACTTAAGGGGCGCCTGAGTGGCTCAGTCGAACATCCACCTTCGGATTTTGGCTCAGCTCATGATCTCAGGGCGGTCAGATCCAGCCCCACCTTGGGCTCTGTGCTCTGAGTGTGGAACCTGTTTAAGATTGTCCCCTCCCTCTGCCTCCCACTCCTACCGAGCACGCGCTCCCCCCATCCCCCCCGCCTCTCTCAAAAGAGAATGACTTAAAAAGTTCGGAGAAAGAGACTGGGCGGCTGTGGTTGGTCGAGTGTCTTGTCCTCCTTCCCTGGGGGCCCAACCTGCTCATAGACAGCGTGGTGCTCTGTTGTTCTCGCCGTGCTGGGAGCTTCCTGCGCGGGACGGCCTGTGGTGGCCCAGCCCTGTCTGTGAATAAACCAAACCGACAACTGTGTTTCATTCTGGGATCGAATGATACAAAGTGTCCCTTATGGAGATACGAATCGTATTCTCCATGACCACAGTGATTAGTAGGAAAGATGATATCTTGATTATTCTCTGCCATGTTCTTTAAAAAAAGGCAACTTTTTATTTTGAAATACTTTCAAACTTCAAGAAAACTTACACAAATATTTATTTATTTATTTTTATTATTTGTCCCAGGGGTACAGGTCTGTGAATCATCAGGCTTACACCTTTCACAGCATTCACCACAGCACAAACCCTCCCCAATGTCCATCACCCATCCACCCTATCCCTGCCCTCCCACCCCCCAGTAACCCTCAGTTTGTTTCGTGAGATTAGGAGTCTCTTATGGTTTGTCTCCTTCCCAAACCCATCTTGTTTCATTATTTTTCCCACCCTACCCCCCACGACCCCCTGCCCTGCCCCTCAAGTTCCTCATATCAGAGAGATCATAGGATAATTGTCTTTCTCGGATTGACAAAACTTACACAAACAAACAGAGAACTTCTGTATACCATTTGCCCCAGTTGCTCAGTTGATAATAATTTATCACATTCACTTTATAATTTTCTCACTTACTATTATTTTCAGCCATTTGAGACAGGATGTCCATTACCTTTATTTTTTTTTTTTGCCCATTACCTTTAATTAAATAATGTGTGTTTCCTAAAAAAAATGGCATTCTTCTAAATAACCATGGATTTATTCATTAAAATCAGAAGATTAACAGATATAATACTACGATTTAATCCACATTCAAATGATGTCAACTGTCCCAATCATATTCTTGTAGCAAAACAAATACATGACAAAACAATAGCAGCAAAAACAATTCTTCCCTTTTATGCCTTGACTTTTTTTCCAGGACTGAATCTTGCGTGATGCATGTTTGGTTTTCATATCTCTTTTAGCCTCTTCCAATCTGGAAAATTTCACTGCTGTATCTCCAGGGCCCAGAAAAGGAATTCATAAGTATTTGTGGAATAGATTAATACCAAATAGCTTTCCAATTAAAAGCTAAAAGGAAAAGAAAGCATCTGGAACCAGGTGATAGAGAAACATGAGCAGAAATTAAAGTTGGAGAGGGCTACTGCAGAAGTGGGACTTCCCCCAGGAGAGGCTTGAAGCTAGGAATCAATAAACCCAAGGAGAAACTGACCAAGGGGGTGTTCCTAAAGGTAAATAAGTAAATAGTAATTCTGGAAAAGCCAGGCTCGTCATTCCCTCTGCCCTCCTCCCGTTTCCGGAGTGACTGGCTGAAGGGTTTGCCCTAGAGTGAGCCTACAGAGGAGTGGACTCTACACTAACTCTAGGCCGTCAGGTGGTCACAGAGGAGAAAAAGCAAGCAGGACTGTCCTTTAGCAGAAGACGCCAGCTTGTCTGTCGGCTCAACTTCTATACAACCACAGACCTTAATGGGAAACCCTTTGGTCAGCATCCTCATCCTATGTACCTCTTCAGGCTTTCCAGGAGAGAGATCTATCATGGAAACTGACATATAGAAAGTTGTAGAAACTTTTGCCAGATATTTATAGCATTACTAAGTGCCAGGAGAGGGAGGCCTAAACGTACCTCAATTAAAATAAAGAATTACCCAATATTTGAGAAAAACAAACAGTTTGAAAAAGAAGAACGAAGACAAATGTACAGAATAACTGATTCACAACAAAGCAACCTTTTTTTCATTTCATACACAACAATAATTATTTTGAAAATATCAACTGGGTAGAAAATCCACAGAACTAGGGTAAGTTTCCACAAGAAAGACTTAAGATTTTATCTTTTTTTTTATTTAAAAGATTTTTAAAATTTATTTGAGAGAATGTGTGCAGAAGCAGCGGGGAGTGACAGGCAGAGGGACCGGCAGAAGGAGAGAGAGAAGCAGGCTCCCAGCTGAGCAGGGAGCGCCAAGTGGGCCTCCATCCCAGGACCCCGGGATCATGACCTGAGCCGAAATCAGACACTTAATTGACTGAGCCACCCAGGCACCCAAGAAAGATTTAAGATTTTAAAGATGATGTAACAAGAAAGCAATTACTAGGAGGGCTGAGTAACTGAAAGTACCTCGCTGAAGATTTGGAAATTAAGTATTTTTTTTAAAGATTTTATTTATTTATTTGACAGAGAGACACAGCGAGAGAGGTATCACAAGCAGGGGGAGTGGGAGAGGGAGAAACAAGCTTCCCGCTGAGCAAGGAGCCTGCTGTGGGGCTCGATCCCAGGACCCTGGGATCATGACCTGAGCCGAAGGCAGACAATTAACCGCCTAAGCCACCCAGGCGCCCCGTTTTTTTTTTTTTTTAATGTAAAACAGAAAAGCAATAGAAATTATGGGTCAAAAGTTAAGAGATGTAGATATGTCCAGATGAATGAACGTTCATTTAAGAGAAGCTAAAGGGAAGAAAACAGAAGGGACGCAGAAAAACAAAAACAAAAAAACAAAAAAACCCTCAAGGAAATAAGAGAAGGAAATTTCCCTGAGGGCACCTTACACTTAAGACTTTGGATGCACATAGGGGAAGAGAGGAAAAAATAAAACAAGATGAAAGCAGAGAGGGAGACAAACCATGAGAGGCTTTTAATCATAGGAAAGGAATCAAGGGCCGCCGGAGGGGAGGGCGCCAGAGGGTTGGGGGTCTGCGGGACGGGCAGAAGGAGGGCACTTGATGTCAGGAGCACGGGGCGTTATAGGAGGCTGATGAATCATGGGTCTGTACCTCTGAAACCAGTAATACATTATGTGTTAATTAATTAAATTTAAATTAAAAATGTCTAAAAAAGAAATTAAAACTAAAGTGTGAAGAGACAACAACAACAAAAAAGCCTTTTGATCCAAAGTGCCCCCTAAGGTTAGGTAGGGATACTGAAAGACACCCCTATCTAGATTTCTGAATCTTATGGGTAAGGAAAAGTCTTATTAATTTGTGGAGAAATAAGCCACTCACAAAGCAAAGCAAATCAGATTAGCAGTGTCTTATCTGCAACCCAGGAAGCTGAAGGACCACGCAGCAGAGTCTGCCAAGGTTTAAAGCTGCCTATCTGTAGCCAGTTACCTATTCTGAGGCCAAGTTAAAGAGCTATCAGAGCATATCACTCAGGCTCCTTTTTTTGGAATAACTGGTCCACAAACAATACAATTTCAAGAAAGGAGAACATGCTATAGAAGAAAGAGTGATAAGCAGAGAAGCCCATAGAATTTATAACTAAATGTAAAAAGTTCTTATTATCACTGTGTGTAATACAGTTATAAAGAAGTGATTCCTAAATTAGAAATACAGTCTCCATTATATTGAAAATTGTATTACTATTTTATATATCTTAATAATATATAACTATATATAAAAGTCTATATTTCTATCTTATATGTTATATATTATGTTGACATGAAAATTAACAATATTTGAAATAAAATGTTGTTTCATTAAAATCTTGGAAGACTGAATGGAACAGAGGGGTAAATCATACATACTACAGATTACATTTTGGGGGGGAGAAAGTCATGGATATTAATTGTTGGTACTGATACAAAAATAGCTTTAAATAGGTTTGCTAGAAATTTATATGTATTTACTCATAGAATGTGTCCAGTATGGCGTTGTTGGCAGTGTGTTACTTGCTTGCTTAGTTTCCATTCTTTTTTTTTTATTTAAAGATTTTATTTATTTATTTGACAGAGAGAAAGAGATCACAAGGAGGCAGAGAGGCAGGCAGAGGGAGAGAGGGGAGGGGGAAGCAGGCTCCCCGCTGAGCAGGGAGCCTGATGCAGGCCTTGATCCCAGGACTCCGAGATCATGACCTGAGTGAAGGCAGAGGCTTTAACCCAATGAGCCACCCAGGTGCCCTTTAGTTTCCATTCTTGCTTTCTTCCTTAGTTATAGAGTTCTGATTTTATTTAGGGAGGTAATGTGTCTATTTAAAGGGCAACATTGTGCTGTAATGTGGTGGCCAAATTACTAAATGGGAATGGAAGTGTTGTGTGAAATGGCAGGAAAGGCTTCTTAAAAGGAGCTGACCCGGCTGACCCCAGCCCTCTGTGGCCTTCACACTTCTTTCTTCCTCCTGCTTGGAAGTTGGACTCAGAAGCTAAAGACTTCGCAGACGCCTGTGGTCTTAAGAAGTGAGAGTTGTGTTCTAAGGATGGGGGAGCACAAAGAGAAGGGCTGGCTGGACTTCTGAGGCGAGTGGAGCCGCTATACCAGCCCCAGGCGGACTTTCCTCTAGACTTTTTTTTTGCTTGGGGAAGAAGAAAAAAACAAAACAAACCATGCCTTTAAGCTGTTTATTTTGGAGTTTCTATTCCAAGTGGCCAAACTGAATCTTAACTGATTTACAGATCTTCCAAACTGATAGAGGAACAGGAACAACAAAGACTTGATCAATCCAGCACAAGTTAAGAAAGCAAAAGCAAAAGCAAAAAAACAATAAAAAATAAAAAAGCAAACAACAAGAAAATAAAATAAAGAGCAGGTTAGAAAGTATACTGAAGTCATAGATTTTTTTTTTCTGAAAGACACACCAAAAAAATGATGCACAACAGCTGAAAGTAAAGGGTGGTTAAAGACATGTGAGGTGAGGGACGCCTGGTTGGCTTAGTCGGTTAGGGGCTGTCTTCGGCTCAGATGGTGATTCCAGGGTCCGGGGATCAAGCCCCGCATTGGGTTCCCTGCTCAGTGGGGAGCCTGCTTCCTCCTCTCTCTCTGCCTGCCTCTCTGTCTACTTGTGATCTCGCTCTCTCTGTCAAATAAATAAATAAAATCTTAAAAAAAAAGACACGTGAGGTGAACCGGGCGGCAATATTCATAGCTGGCACAATAGAATTCAAGGCCCAGTGCTAGTTCCAACAGCGTTGCTAAGAAAAAAGTGAAATATGCCAGAAAGATATAATAGTTACAAACTTTTATGCACTGAGCTTGCATGGAAACAGCAAAAACTGTTATAAAAATGAGGTGTATCTGACAAAACCAAAATCTCCGTAGGAGACATCACTCTGTGGATCTCAGGAAGTGATGATTCAGGTGAACCAGATACAATTTTGTGTAGAGACGATTTGAATAACGGACAATGGACAAGCTTGCTTTGAATGTTATACCCAGTGAAGAGAGAGTAAACATTCTTTTTAATACTCACAGGGTTGTGCAAAATTAATTAAATACTAGGTACCAGAGAAAATCTGAATCAATTCTTCAAGAACAAATGATAAAGGCCACGTTCTCTTAAGACAGGATACTACTACTACAAGTTAGAAATTAAAGATGAAAGAGAACTGGTAATAAAAAAAAACCCCAAACTAACCACTGGGGAAAAAGAATAGTCTTCATAATAATTGTTGGGTCGACAAGAAAACTGAACCTTGAGTTCGGATTGTTTGGAAGTGGGTGTCACATGACGCATCTTCACCTGGGATGTAGTGAGTGCAGTTCTGAGAGGACCCTGGTGTTTGGTGCTTTTTTTGAGAAATAATAGCTAGCAAGCATAAATTCAGTGGCTGGTTTAGTGGGTAGAAAATGGCCAACCAAAGACCCTGGAAAAAAGGAGAGGAGGGGATTAATCGATATAAAACCAGAAATTATTTAACTAAATTTAAAATGAAGCAATCCCAACAGAAAGAAGCATGGCTCTCCCCAAACACCTTCCTTTCTCTCTGAAGCGTGACTCGCTCCCACTCCCACAGCTGAGCCCTCAGGTCGGGCACAAACATGTCAATCACCTTAGACTCCACTGCAGTGGCCAGACATCCCACTAACAACCCCTATTCCAAGGAGTCTGGGTCCTCTGCCTACCCTTCCTCATTGGCACATCTACTGAGCTCCCCGACAGCCCCCTTTCTTCAAGGAAGACTGACTCCTGGATGGTGGCGTTCCCTTTTGCTTCGGTATTCTGGACAACTGCAAGGATTCGTGAGCTTGACCCATGCAGCAGGCTGGGTTCCCTATTCCTTGTCCTCATCTTGACTTTCGTCCCAACTCCCATGGCTCGTCCCTGGACCTGGTCAGTACTCAGAGCTACTCTGCTTCTTAAGACACCGACCACAACCTCCGACCCTTCCAATGCTCTCATTCTGATGCTTCCTTTATACCTATTTTTCAAATATCACTTCCTGGATCTCTATAGCCTCTTTTCATATGTTTTCCGATTCCAGTCTTCACTTCCTTCCCTTTCCAGGTTACATTACATGGCCCACCACTTCGGCCACTCTTTGCCAGTATATGCTCTTCTGTGGCGCCATTTTTATAAACTCTGGCAAAACTCTCACCCTTGATGAATCGAGCTATCTGCCTTCTCTGGTGTTTTTCCAAGTTTACTGAGCACATCGAGTTAAGAAAATACACAGAATTATAAAGATGATACCTTCACATTTCTGGTTTATAACCTCAGGCCCCTGACTCTCCAAACGAACCCACCGTGCGTGCCGCCCGTTCTCCACAGAAGCTGTGGCCGACCTTCTAGCTCCTAACCTCCCAACCCAGCCCATCCTGCCTCACCCAGAGCGGTGAAGCTCATCCGCTTCACAGAGAAAATAGAAGGGCTTGGACATAAATTCCCTTTGTTTCCTGGCAACATCAACAATGTTAAATGTATTCACGTGCACTTTCCCCCTCTTCCATAATTATGATTTTCAGAGTTTTCCTTTCTCTTGTCTAAGACTTAACCCTTCGTCCAGGCTCTAAATTCCATCTTCTTTCCTCTCAGAACTCTTGCTCTGTGAATTATCTTAACTCCCTCCTGCATTTTAATTTCTCCTGGAATTTTAAAAAGCGAAGTTGAAACAGGGCTTATAAGGTCTCCTGTGATCTGGCCTCTTTCTGTCCCTCCCCAGAGTTCTCCCGCCCGTTTCCTGCCCTCGGTCTCTGTCCTGGCCATGCACGCTTTCTGTCAGTACCTTCAGGGTGCCTTGCTCTGACTTGTCCGGGGCTTTTGCACAGGTCGATCCTTATTTCTGGAATGCCACCTTCCCCTTCATCTCCGATCCCCATATTTGAGTAATGCCTTTTATATCTTTCATCTTATATCCCCTTCTCTAATGAACCTCACCCACACTCCTTAATTGCCCTATCATAGTATTTATCATTTTGATATACTAAGAGATGTATTCTTCTGGCCCTCTTCATTCTTCTTTTCTCCAAAAAGACCAAGACTCTTCTGTTCAACTTTGAACTCTTGACATCTGGAACACGTCGGACATACAGGAACCATTCAATATTTTTGGTTGGATTGGGTCAATCCTTTGACTGAATCTTTGGCCTTAAAGCATAATGCAGAACTTAAGGAAGTTTCATTGCGTCATATGGGAAGTATATTTTGTGCGTTTGAGAGTCCTAAATGGTGCTATTCATCAAGCTAAAATTGGAATCTTGGGATTTTCCAGTTGGGAGAGATGAAGTCTAAACTCATCAGTGTCCGAAGAAATGAGCCAGGGAGAGGTTTTCATTGTACACAGTCATATTTATCCTGCTCTGTCCTGACCCCAGCTAAAAGACATGGCTAATGAGGGTCCCCAGTCTGATCTGGTCTCCTCCTCCAAGTATCTTCTCTCCTTGAAAAGGAGTGAAAAGTAATCTTGGCTTTCTCCTAGAGATGGATACAATGATATATTTCAATGGAGAAGCTTAATCAGTGAAACTGAGAAATGATATTTGAACTCTATTAATGCAATTCTGCTTGGGCATCTTACTCAGCTTAGGTATTTTTGACAAATACCCCTTATATGAATAGTTTTTTTTAATTCAAAGGATTTTATTATTGCTTTGGGATTTTATATTTTTTGTGGTGCAAGCAAAGAGTATAAAATGCTTAAAGCGGGTATTGAGTAGGGTAGTCATGTGCCCTGCTTTGCCTTATGCAGTCTCAGTCTAGACCTATTTTTTTCCAGAGTCTGGTCTGGGTTAGCATGTGACCTAGATTTTTCATATGTTGGCAAAAATTAATATTATTAATGGCTACATTCAAATAAACTGAGGTAGTTTGGTAAAACTTCATTTTGCATTTCAGTGATGTTCTCCCTGGGTAGTGTGAGAAACCTACACTCTCACTTTAACACATGGTTAAATCTGAAAGACAGCTCATGATAACCTTTCTTACTTCTTCTTATCTTTTATAGATGCGATTTGACTAAAACCTCCCTTTGATATTCAGCATGCAGGGCACTCTGATACCAAATAGTGCACCTACTTGAAACAGTTAGGGACAGCGATTTCCTTCAGGTCTTGGATGGTGGTGGGAGAAGCATTTGACATGGTCCCCCCTGCCGGCCAATTGGGGTGTCAGCCACTTGGGGTGTCACCCTGTGATGTGGCCTGGAAGTGTAACAAAAATCAGGGTGTAGGCTGACAGAGGCAACAGGAAATTTGGGCAGTTATGGGAGATATTTGTGGGACCAGAGGCTGACTGGGTCTGTAATAGACAAGGAGTAAATAGCCCGATTTGCCTTGTGACAGTGGTTTTGGTCAATTGTTTTATGGTTCGAATCTCATTTACTTATTTTATTGTTTGGTATGGTTTTAAGAATTTTGAACACTTTTGGCAGCAATGAACTAAAACAAAAAACAAACAAAAATTAAGTAGTGGATACTCATTTCTTAGAGAAAGTTTTTTTTTTATAGATTTTATTTATTTATTTCACAGAGGGAGAGAGATCACAAGGAGGCAGAGAGACAGGCAGAGAGAGGGGGAAGCAGGCTCCTTGCTGAGCAGAGAGCCCGATTCAGGCCTCAATCCCAGGACCCTGAGATCATGACCTGAGCTGAAAGCAGAGGCTTTAACCCACTGAGCCACCCAGGCGCCCCCCCCCCTAAAATTCTTAAGTTGAAATCCTCATGCCCAGTGTGATGGTGTTAGGAGGTGGGGCGTCTGGGAGGAACTGAAGTCATGAGGGTGGAGCCCCCATGAATGGGATTAGTGCCCTTATTAGGAGACTTACAAAGAGAGCCCCTGTGCCCCTTCTACCAGGCGAGGATACAGTGAGAAGACCTCACCAGAGTTTGACTTGATCTTGGACTTCCCCGCTTACAAAACTGTGTGAAATAAATTTCTGTTGTTTATAAGATCCTCAGCTTAGGGTCCTTTTGTTACAGCGACCCAAACAGACCAAGACCCAAAGTCCTGTCACTGGCCATGGAAAGCCAGAAGACGCAAGCCTGCTGAAGAAGCATTACCATCCACGGCAAGTTTGTCATGATTTAAGAAGACCGTGCTCAAAGACAAAGCTTTAAGGTCTACAGCTGCAGAAAGTATATTTTTGTATTATTCTGCAGGAGCGTGGCTTTTCATTTAGATCAAATGGCTGTTCTAATTTTGTTAATTTTAAATTCCAAGTTTCCTTGAGTGTGTGTGAAAAATGAACTTCTGGCTGTTAAATTATTGGCTCCATTAATAAAAGGACTTGGCAAACATTTAAAAGATGCCCATTTATATGAACAGCATCAGATATTTTAAGTAGAAAATCAACTAATTCCAGTAATGGTTTGCTAGTTTTCCCATTCAATTGATGGAATCAAAGTAGATTTTGGAAGTCTACTTGACATTATTGGGAATGCTATTGTAAATTTAGTTAAACAGATTAAATTTGAAGATAAAAATTGTTTGGGGGAGCCTCGGTGGCTCATTTGGTCTGCTGGAGTCCCGGCATCCAGCCCTGCATTGAGCCCCGTGTTGGACTCCCTGCTCATTGGGGGGTCCGCTTCTCTTTCTCCCTCTGCTTCTCCCCTCTGCTTGTGCACGCTTTCTCTCAAATGAATAAATAAAATCTTTAAAAAATTATTTGTTTTTATGGTGACAATATGACTATAAGTTTTGGTGGATCATAATGTCGTGATAAAAATGTTTTGAAATTAAAAAAAATAGGAATGTGCCTGTGGTGCACATATACTTCATATTTGGGACCAAATAAGTGACAATATTCTATCAATCCAAACAGGGTTATAGTTGTCAAAATTTACAAATATACATTAAATTCATAAATACATATATAAAATGACAAGCTTGCATATAATTAACATATGTATAAGCACACACACATACATAATAAAGATGCATACACAAGCATAAATCACAAATTATATGGATGTAATTTATGGGGAAGCTGATACCGTCAACCTAATTTAAAAAGCAAGCAGAGTAATTATTATTGGTTTATATTCATGGACATTAGTCTGTGAATTCTGAGTACATTTTGTTTAAAATTCACTGGAAGTCTTTAATCAAAATATTCATTAAATAAATGCCAAAAACTTCAGCATTTGAAGCTTTTAATAAATTACAATGTTTGAAAAGAAAGCCTGTAACAGAAGGACACCGAAATTTATTTCCATAAAAACAAGTGAAAAACCAAACAAATCAAATGATCAGCACTCAAACATTTTACAAGGTCTAATTTTGAGACTTCAGAATAGCTCAATCTTGTGGGAAGAATGTTTTGATAGGGCTTCTATATTTAAACAAACAAATTGACATTTTATTCTGGAATTTGATGCAGTTAAGGAGACCTATCATGTTGCGTCATCTCAATCTGGTGAAACATTCAAAGAATCATAAGGAAAGATTACTTACTTGTCAATTCTTTTTGCCTTCTAAAAATACTTGTCAAGTAATGCTACTCTCAACAGGATAGAAGACAGTGTCTGTGGAAATTTCTGAGCTGAGATATTTACACATTTCAATAAGAAAACATTAGAATAAAGTATTTTATTTGGCAGGATTTTCTGAGTTTATTGGTTACTTCAGCAATTGCGGAGAGAGTGTTTTTCTCACTTAAAATATTATGATCTACAGAAAAGAGCTAATTAAAAGTGCCAACAATTTCAAATTTATTACCATAAAATGCAACTTTGGCAAAGACTGGCAGAAGTAAAAATAATACAATCATATTGAAAGAATATTCTTGAAAATAAAACCAGTTGACATGGCGTCAGACAGAGATGGCTGAGACACAGACTGAAGCCTGTGAGTACACACCCTGAATAATTATTCTGGTAGTGCGTGGTTTGGGGTACGATGTGTCTATTATAGTCTACGAATTTCAACAACTGTATTATAACTTGCTAAAAAAATATTAAGTGATTGCCACTCTGTAATTTTCTGTGCTGTTCTCTGGAACCGTTAGGAATAAATGATCTTCCAGGAACAGTCTACTTTGAACTCCCTGGGTGAGCGACTTTTAATCACATTACCTGCCAATTTCTGAGGACCTCTGGGAAACTCTCAGGTCATGAGAATCAATAGAGCAGAATATTTAATACCTTGAAGTGATTTCTTTGTCCAAGATGGGGCACTGAGTCTCTTGAAAGCACAGCACAGCCGGCTCGGTCACCCTTCCTATCCGACTTACTGTTTAGGCAAAGAGGAGAACGTCAGTGACACTTCCAGTGACAAAGGTGACCCTTATTTGTCAGGTCTGACCCCTGTGGAGACGAAAAAGCCAAAGCAGGATTTTAGGAAGACTTTATTGCCAGAAACAGTATCTTAGAGAAATCAAAAGGAATGGGGAATTCAGGAATATGCTCCATGGCCGCATTTCGCAAAATGGTAAGCAATAGTCTCGACCACCATAATCTCTTACGATTTGGGTCCCCTGCACAACATGTGTTTCTCTACTAGTTTTTCACTACATATTAGCCTTCTTTCAGGGGATTCAAATATTGAAAACATTTGATTCATGTTAAAGTGCCATGTAAAGACACCTTCCCCGCCCCCCCAGACCTCCCCCACCGTAGCAAAACCGAAACTTCCTAGAAAATGAGTCTACAATAATCTGGGAAGGAGACAAAAGATTGTCCGTGGACACTTAGACCATGTCAGATAATTGTTTATCCAGGGCATTTAAATAATAATTTAAATAATAATGCAGTTTGCATAAAATTGTTCATACTTTAGCTTAGATGAAAAGAAGTCTGGCATAGAGCCCTTCCGCACAATAATGACTAAGGGTCCCAAGCTTGCCCACTTGGCGCCTGTCCTTCTTCACCTTAACGTTGTTGGAGCAAATCGTAAACTGGCTGGTTTTGGTTTAAATGTATTGCTACAAACCCACACTGGGCACTAAGCACGGCCCATCAGCCCGACCACATTTCTCCAGTAAATATGGTCCCCACTCACTCCTTGCCTTCCCTCCTTAAACCTTCCATGAACACTGAGCTACTTTCTGTGCTCAGGGCCTTTGCATTAGTTTAACCATCTTTTCTACTGATCAATCCCATCTCTTTCTCTCCACCCCAGGTTGCTCTTCGATTTCTAGACTTGTCTGTGCAACTTGCTGGCGGACTTCCACGGAAGGTTTCACGGGTGTCTCAAGCTCAATATCATCTTTATCATTCTGACCCCCACAAATGCTCTTCCTTCGAGTTAGCTCATCCCACCTAAGAGCACGAACACATTCTTAGATGACCAAGTGAGAAATCTTGGGGTTTCCCTAGTTTTCTCAGCATTCTCACTCATCTCCACATCTAATCAGCTCTGTGACCCAGTAGAGTCCTCTGGATTCTTTCCCTTTATGCTCGGTGCTAAACCCTGACTATCTCTCACGCCAGCGAGTTTACCTGTTTGTGGTCTGATCTATCCTCTGCTTGTTGCCAGAATGGTTTTTAAAATTTAAATATGATCTTGTCACCTCCTGCTTATAATCTTCCAACTCTCTCAGCTGCCCTTCAGAATAAACCTTTGATATTTAGCAGAGCAAACATGGCCTTTCATGATCTGGCCCTGCCACATTGTTAGTTTTTTTCTCTCCTCAAGCCCTTATTTGACGTTATGCTCTTGACACAGATTTTTTTTTTGAAAGTTTTCCATTAACTTATAGCTTTTCTTCTGCTGTTCCCTAAACCCGAGTGTCCTTGGCTTATTTCAAGCTTGTCTAAATCTACTCATTCCTTCAGGCTCAGAGGGAGAGTCTCTATTAAAAGCTTTTCCTGGAGTTCTGTGAATCTTCCCCATTCTTTCAACTGTGGGTCAGGGATTTTGCCCGCGGGCTTCCATGGCACCCTGTGGAGTATGGGCCCAGCCAGTTTCCCTAGGACAGGCCCTGCAAGAAGTGTCAGAGGGAGGTAAAGGCATGTCCGGTTGGTGGAGAGCAGCCCCGCCCCACCTGAATGGCTACTTCTTGTAGGGCTGGAGGTCAGGTATGCCTGCAGGAGGCAGTGGGCTCATTGTGAAAGAAATGGAAATAAAGCCATCAGGAATCGGAGGGCCTGGGGCCCAGTTGGTTCTCTGATCAAGTGTTCAGGAGAGATTCCTGACAGTGAGGGGTGGAGTGGAGGGGGGGTTAGCAGGAGATGGGACAGCACAGGCAGGTGGCAGGTGTGGGCCCTCGCTTCTCCATCAGGTAAACTTTTCATCTGGCACTAGTTATAGAGAGATGACTATGACAAATTCCCATCATCAAGGGATTCACAATTGGGTTTGGGCTTAAATTTGGGATGGAAAATATTTAATTTGCCTTGCTCCTGATGGGGGATATCCCAGAAGAGACAAAATGAAGTGGGGACGTGCTTCAGGGTCAGTGGGTGAAGAAAAGGGGATTTCTGGATCAATATTTAGAGGCAGTATGGATTCAGCAGTCGATTAGATAAAGGGGTCGAGGGAATGAAGAAGTGCTGCGTGT
Source organism: Ailurus styani (assembly GCA_002007465.1). NCBI lineage: Eukaryota > Metazoa > Chordata > Mammalia > Carnivora > Ailuridae > Ailurus > Ailurus styani. The sequence continues at coordinate 5,898,854 of LNAC01000053.1, forward strand.
TTGAGGGTCTGGGTCTGGGTCTGGGAGTGCGCTGGTGAGTGTGTGTGTGTGTGTGTGTGGTGTACGGATGGGTACTGGACGAAGGGCAGAACTCTGACTCGAGGGCCCAAACGGCCTCCAGCAGCAGAGCACTAGAGCTGAGCACTTAGCCAACCATTATAAGCTTTGCGGTTTGTGCAAATCTTTCCTAAGAGAGGACTGGATCTCTGACACCAAGACCAGAACCGCCACAGGGCAGGGGCTTTATAAACATGACTGCTTGCTGTTGACCCATTCCTCTAGTTGCCTCACTCCTGACCCCACGAGTTAATTAGGAAATTATTACAGAAGCGGGGGCTTGAGAAATAGAAGCATATGCTCTGAGTATTTCTCCCCTTATTTTATAACAAATTCCAGGTGCAATGTTAATATATGTCAAGAAAGGGAAGGGATTGAATGTGTGTGTTGGGGAGGTACCCGTGTCAAAGAAGATTCCTCCCCCGGCATGTGTCCTGTTGAAGGGCTTTTCTTAGAGCCGAGGGACATCCCTGCATTTGCAAAGTTGTGCATCCTCCACCCACCAGACTTTTCTGAACTTCTCTTCTCATTCTGCCTGCTTGTGCAGATCTTGCTTGGAAGTGGAACCACAAACAGAGACCCCGAAAGGGAGAAAGTGACTTTAACTCACTGGAATTGAGATGTAGATAGAGGTTGCGCTCTGAGGGCCATTGAATCCTGACACCTGCAACCCACGTGGCTGGTCTTCTCTGCCAAGAACCTCTGATGTTGCCGCTTTGCTCCTCCCTTGCCTTTGACCCTTTGCCTTGGCCTGAGTGGAGGGTGGCGGAGACGTGTGACTGAAAAGCAGTGGAGCTGAATTTTGACTGGAGGCCTCAGAAGATCCTTGATTCAGTCCTTGAGAGTCAACACGTGGCAAATCCTGGTCTTTTGTGGGTAAATTTGATTTTTGCAAACTGTTATTTTCTGACTACCATTGCCTCCACAACAGATTCCACTTTGTTGAATCTTACTTTCCTTTAATGACACACTGGGTAGATACCATGACTTTCTGGTTAGTTAATTATTGAGGGTCCATTCTTGAAAATTTACTTTCAAGCTTTGTGTAAACATCATCTCACTTTTTTTCTGTCTGCACAGGCTAAGCACGTGGACAGAGGGAACCCTGAGGGACAGGCGTGCATCTGGTTCTGAGATGCCTCATGTTTGTCGGACAAATGAGGCCCCAGCCTACATTTTCTATTCAACCCCATCTTAGGCTAGTCCCCTGAGCTTCCCTCCAGCTGCTGGGCACTGGGGTCAGAGAAATTAATTCGACAAGATTCCTCCCTACAAGGAGTTTACAGTCTGGGACTGACACTGAACTTGACACAGAGATTGTGTCTGTTGGCACAAGTCGTTGCCCTGAGCTTGGGGGAGGGCACCAGGTGTGGGCAGAAGGCAAAGAGGTTTGCTTTACCAGGAAACACCTTAGAATAAGTGCTCCAGGCTCTGAATGTTCTCATGTGGCACATCACAGCCCTATGAAGGCCGAGTGGATATTTGGAAACAAGCAAAGGACATTAAGTTCCAACAGGGAGGGATATGAGGGGAGAAGCTAACGTTAAAAATGGGGCGTGGACACCCTGATACGAGGCTTTCCAATTTGCCTTGGTTGCTAAAGAGGTTCTAAAGTTCATTTGAAAAGAAAAGTTTCCACAAATAGTTTTGGAGCAAGAGATGCTCTTTTTCTTTTTCTTTCTTTCTTTCTTTTTTTAAAAAGAGCTTTATGGAGACACAATTTTCACATCCCACCGTGTTAAGTTTCAGGTATACAGTGGTATTGATCTGTCACATCGTATATTGCAAAATGATCACCACCGTAAACTTAGCTACTACTTCCATCCCGACACATAGTTCCTATTTCTTTTTTTGTGGTGACAGCATTTAAGGTCTACTTTTAAAACCACAGTCAAGTGAATGATAGAGTGTCATTAGCTATCATCGCCATGATATGCATTCGATCTCCAAGCCTGTTAATCTTAGAACTGAGAGTCCGTGTCCTTTGCCCGGTCTCACCACATTTCCTGCAGCCCCTGCCCCTGGTCACCACCAATCTACCCTCTGTTCCCTGTGAGGAGGACTTTTTTAGATTCCATATGTAAGTGATAACTGGTCCTCTTTTGGGACACGTGCTTTGTCTCTCAGAATGACTAGTTTGAAGAGGATAATGGCCACTTGGAGGTAGAAGTTCTGATCTATTTGTGACAAACTGGTTCTCACCGTGTCATCACATACTTGGATTTAGCTTTAGCAAGGCCACTGACATACTGAGCCAAGTTTCTCCATCCCAAAGCAATGCAAGGCTGAGGCATCATTCAATCCTGGGAGAGTGTAGGGGAGGTAATACATTTTTAGGGGCCTTCATGAAGGAAGAAGCCTATGAGGTAGAATTAGAAAGGAGAGGATGTAGAAGTCAAAGCTGCCAAGCTAGAGACTGCTTATTGGGAGTCTTGGATGTGGGAGAGGAAAGGCAAAACCGGGACGAATCAGCTTAGTGGAATTGATTTAGGGGACCCCAGTCAATGAGGGTGACATAAATGTGAGGTGAAGGGAGTTGTTTGAAGACTGGGATGGCTTTTATGGGAAGCTGTGATAAGATGGGATCCTAAATAGGAGGAAAGAGGCTCCCTGTTTAACTCTGGGCCTTTATCTACTTTTGGCAATTACAGCTGGTTCTAAAGTACTGATGAGACCTGGACTGGGCCCTCACCAAGTCCCTATTGGCCTGACCCATCCTTTAATCCCTGGAGGAACCACAGTGGCAAACCGAAATACATGAATTGCCAATTCAATCATGAAAGTGACTTGAACAAATAGGATTTTTATGTTCCTGTAAGTTCATGTGTGAGCAAGCCTTGGGGAAAAAGAAGCTGACCAGTGGAGTATGAAGGACACAAGGGTTTCTGTTCCCTGCTGAGATTCCAGGAAGCTTAGGAGGCTATTGTATCCTGAAACGTTCCAAATGGCCACAGTCCTGGATTCCCTCTGGTTCTCTCTTGGGTAGAATTCCATTCTCTCCCTCTCTTTCTGTTCTCAGTTGGCAACCAAGAAGAGCCAGCTGGATAGATACGTGGAGGGCTTTAGCTTCCTTACTGGATCAGAGACATTTAGAGGGGAAGGGGCTTGGGTAGATGTCATTCCATCCCTAACCGTTAGCCTGGCAGGGAGGAGGGAAGAAAATATGCCATGTCTTGTGCACAGTGGAGCTGGCGTGTGGGCATAATTTTTATTCTGAGTCTACCTTTTGCTGTCAGTATGCAATTTTGCTCTATAGATACACAATATGGTCGTATGCTTACAAAAACATCTTTCTCAAGGCTGGGAGTCTCCTTGCTCCCCAACCTTCTTTAATATCTCCTTTTTCTACATGAAAAATCCCATATGGGGGGAGTCCAGTTCATTCACAAAGTATCAATAATCTCCAGGGGCTTCTGTCCTCTTGATAATTTCTCCCTATGATTTCCTTTACTGGCAGAGCTACCAATCTATCTTGTTCCCAGGAGATATTCTATTGGCTTTGAATCTCTCCAAACACAAGACATGGTCTCCTTTGTCTGAACCCCTCTGAGCACCACCAACATGAAGCTGTTTTGTGAGAGGCTCTTGCTGAAGGTTGGGGTCCACCACCCAGGATGACCATTTTATATTGACCATTGATCACCAACAGTGTATGTTCATCAGCTGTGGCTGACACAGAATTTCTCACTCTCCAGCGCCCTCTTGGGGCCGCTCAGCTGCCACGATGCTTCTCGTCCTGGACTTCCACCATCCCCTGGTTGTTGTCCCCTCCGCAGAGCCCCCCCCCCCATTTTTTCACTTTCTTCCCTCACTCATTCACAAAACAAGTGTTCATTGAGTGCTTACCACTTGTAGGGGCTCTTCGGCATGCGGGTTCATTTCACTGCCCTTTCTTATTGCCCACGCAAACCTTACCTTTCCGACAAAAGGCGTTCAGAGATCCTCAGGATATATTTTTAAGCAACAGACAAAACAGAACAAAACAAACAAAACAACCATCTGTTCCTGGATGTACGTTGTCACTCTTTAAGAAAGGAGATCTAGAGTCAGTTATTTTTGTCATAGAGTTTTCTTACTCTCTGGGGTCTGTAATCAGGGTGAAGCTACAAAGAGTAGTAACTGTGTGTGTGTGTGTGTGTGTGTGTGTGTGTGTGTGGGCTGGGGAGAACAAGGAAGGTCTTCTTGCAGGCTTAGGTGGTTCCCTGACCAGTGCTAGACAGTATGATTTCACAGCAAGTTTCCAATGCTGAGCCCCAGGGTCGGGGGCTCCCTCTCTCCGAGGCTCCCTGTGAGCTCCCTGTCCTCTGGTCAACTGCTTCACTGGGACAAGAGCTTCACAGCTGATCTTCTGTGGGGAGACAAGGGGCTCTTGACAGTCAGAGGGGAGTGGGCCATGTCATTGATAAACTGCTAGGCAGAGGGGTGGAAGAGTGTTCCTGGGCAGGGAGTGGAGCAGGATCAGGGAGATTTCTGCTTGTCCTTTCAGGGCAGCTTGGGTACAGTGGCTGCAGGGGCAGGAGCCAGCACGGGACAGTAGAGCTGTGCTGTGAGCTCCCCACAGGAGGGCCAGGACCCTGGTTATGAGGCAGGGGAGCACAGGTGTGTGAGTGTGGTATGGGGTCTCTGTGTGAGGTAGGGGGTATTGAGTATCCGTTCTGTTTGTGAATTCATGCATAAGTTGTAGGTTTAATTTAATTTAATTTTAACTTTTCTGGGCTGGTCTTAGGGGAAGAAGTGTCTCAAGGCTCAGGGCAGGTGATGGGAGCTGGATGGAGGAATATAACAGCTCCATAGCCCAGGGGGAGTCTTCAGAGACCATCAGGGCTGAAGCCGAAGGAGGCCAACTCGCGCGGTTTTCCAGCACACCACTGTCTTCCCAAGCATTGCAAGTGACATTCCAAGCTTAGAGCTTGGAACTGTGTGGGCTGCTTCTTGAGGGGAGGTAGGAGCCCCAGGTAACCTGGAAAAAATCTTCTCTTACAGGGTCCATGTCTCCACCACCTCCCACCTCCCCCTCACCAGCCCACTTTCACCATGACCTTTGGAGAGTGTACTGCAGGCAACAGAAGTGCCAGAGTAAATAGCAAACTGGAGCTGGCATGGAACCCCGGGAAGCACCTGCCAAGGAACAAAGTAAATGCCCTCAGGCATCAAGAGGTGACTCGGTGGATTTGGGGCCAGCTGAGAGGGAGAGGGAGAAAGCCGCTGAAGGAGGGCCCTTTTGGCAAAGAGGTCTGAGCCCTGTCTGGGTCCCTGGGAACGGAGGGTGCACGCTCAGAGCAGGGCATGTTTGAATGAGTCGAGAGAGAGAGGAGAGCAGAGCTTGGTTTGGGTGGGTATGCAGACACAGGAAGAGATGGAGACACATGCAGCGGAAGACAGGAAGGGACCAGGAGGGAGAGGGAGAGATTTGGGAGCCAGAAAGTTCAGAGAGATCTGTCTGGAGTGAGATACTCTGAAAGAGAGGGAAAAGAGACAACACAAAGACTGTCTTGAAAAACTCCCTCCTCTTCATGTTTTAGTTCATGGAGAGAAGACTGGTTCGCCCTGGTCTTGGCCATGGCTCAGAAACGCTTCCTAAGATCTGGGGGAATGAGGATGAAACCGGCTATGGGCAGATATCCTGCAGAAGGCAGGGGCTTTACTGGCTGGAGGTGAGAAGTTGGGGTTGGGATGGGGTGCAGCCCTGTTTCTCTGTCCCCAGGAGAGAATGGTCTGAGGTTTTGGGGAGATGTCCCCCTACTCAGATGACAAGGAAGTGTGGGCTGGGTGGGTGAAGAAGGCCATAAGTCATTTGTCCTGGCTGGGGTGGGGGTTAAAATGGTTGGCAAGGGCCAGCTGAGTGCTGAGAAGTGAACACCTGTACCTGTGAGGTGTGTCATGTCTGTGTGACCTGGAGCGGAGGCTGTGAGCGTGCCCCCTTTAGCAGGCCTCCTCCAGACTGGGGAGAGACCCTCATTGGGAAGAGGCTGAACAGCTCTGCTGACGTTCCACAAGGAAACATGAGGGTGGGTGGCTCCTGCAAGGGCTTTGTGTGCAGTTCCCCCGGCCCGGGCTCCCTCCTAGGGCTGTGCGCCTGCCTTCTTCTTCCCCTTTTGTGGTTCTGGGAATGGCTTCTCAGCCTCCTTCACACCTGTGTAACTATTCCAGACTTCAAATTCCCTCTGCATTAAATGAGCAGATTTATTTGTTTTCCAATCTGGGCCCCAACTGAAAAAAGACTAGTGATCAAAACAGGAAAAGGTCCTTGTGGTCATGAGCTTCTATCTTCCTTGAGGGGAAGGCGGCACAGAATATAAATGAATACACGTACGATTCCAGGAAGTGACCGTTCCTATGATGGGCATAGGTAATCGAGAACTCCATGCTGGGAGTGGGGCGGTCGAGAAGATCTCTTTGACAAGGGACATTTGAGCTGCAGGAAGTGGGGGTGGCAGATATTTGCAAGAAGAGCATGGCAGGCAGAAACCCTGGGGCTGGACCATCCTGGTGGCTCAGGGACCGGCAAGAAAACCACGTGGCAGGCGTGGAGGGAGAGAGAGGGGTACTAGTGGGAAATGGACTCGAGCCTGGGGGTGCATATCATCTGGGGTCTTGCAGAGCCATGCAAAGACTTCCGTGTTTACTCTGAGTGACTAGGAAAGCCACAAAGGAAAAACTTAAGTGGAGAAGTGGTATTGTCTAACATTTTAAAAAAGATTTTATTTATTTATTTGACAGAGATTACAAGTAGACAGAGAGGCAGGCAGAGAGAGCAGGAAGCAGGCTCCCCAATGCGGGGCTTGATCCCAGGGCCCTGAGGTCATGACCTGAGCCGAAGGCAGAGGCTTTAACCCACTGAGCCANAGGCAGGCAGAGAGAGAGCAGGAAGCAGGCTCCCCACCGAGCAGGGAACCTGATGCGGGGCTCGATCCCAGGGCCCTGAGATCATGACCTGAGCCGAAGGCAGAGGCTTTNCAGGAAGCAGGCTCCCCAATGCGGGGCTTGATCCCAGGGCCCTGAGGTCATGACCTGAGCCGAAGGCAGAGGCTTTAACCCACTGAGCCACCCAGGCGCCCCTTGTCTAACATTTTAGAAAGGATCTTTTTGGCTGTGTGGAGAATTGACTGGGGAAGCGGAGACTACTTCATCAGTTAGGCTTACTGTATGTTATAGAAAACCCAAGATAGATTTATATTTTCATAGTAAAGAAATACAGAGGTACACAGCTTAGAGCTGGCAAGGTAGCTGCATGTTGTCATCAAGGACTCACACGTCCGTATTTCTGCTTCACTCTTCTCCCTGGCCTCCAGCCTCCTGGGCGGTTCCTGCTCTACCATGAATGCCTAAGCGGCGCCTGGCACTGGGAGGCAGCACGGGAGCAGGGGAGAGGAAGGGCTAGCTCTAGATCTCTTCTCATGAGGCTCCATGCAGCGCACTGGGAGGCAGCACGGGAGCAGGGGAGAGGAAGGGCTAGCTCTAGATCTCTTCTCATGGGGCCCCATGCAGCGCACATCAGGGAGTTTCACGCGGCACGTCTGTTGTTATTACACCAGCCAGAACTGAGCCACATGGCCGCACCCAGCTGGAAGGGAGGCCGGGAAAGTAGTTTATCTGTTGCACATATTGTCCAGGTTTTTGTCACTGAGGAAGAAGGGGAGGATGGATACTGGGTGGCAATTAGAATCCTCTGCCACACAGTTCGGAGGCTATTGAAGTCATCCAGGTGGAGAGAATATTCACGTATACCAGGTGGTAGTGGACGATGGTTGGTTTCTACACTTGTTTTGAAGATAATTCTGAAGGAATTTGCCCAAAGATTGTTTGTTGGTGAGAGAGAGAGAGAGAGAGAGAGAGAGAGAGAGAGAGAGAGAGAGAGAGTGAGAGNTGAGACGGTGGCGGTGGGGGGAGTGGAAGATGATGCCAGGTTTTTGGCCTGAGCAGCTCCGAGAATGGCAGTTGCTACGGACTGAGTTGGGAAAGACTTTTGAGGGAACCCAGTTGGTGAGGGTGGTGTTGGAAATCATGAGCACTGTCTTGGCCATTTTGAGAGGTGCATTAGACATCTTGGTGGAAATTTTATTTTTTATTTTATGTTTTTTAAGGATTTAAATATTTATTTGACAGAGAGATAGAGAGAGAGCACAAGTAGGCAGAGCAGCAGGCAGAGGGAGAGGGAGAACCAGGCTGTCCGCTGAGCTGGGAGCCCAAGGTGGGACTCGATCCCAGGACCCTGGGATCATGACCTGAGCCGAAGNAGGAGAGGGAGAACCAGGCTGTCCGATGAGCTGGGAGCCCAAGGTGGGACTCGATCCCAGGACCCTGGGATCATGACCTGAGCCGAAGGCAGCTGCTTAACCAACTGAGCCACCCAGGCACCCCTTGGTGGAGATTTTAAATAGGCAGTTTGATGTAAAAGGCTGGAGTTAAAAGGATATTTCTTTATTTCTGGGCAGGATAATATTTAAAGCTAAGAGATCGGATGAGATTACTTTGAACATGGAGGCAGAGAAAGAAAAGAATGAGGTCAGGAAGATGGAGGGAATCTCCAGAGGAGAAGGGACAACCAGTAAGGGAGCAGGAGAACCAAGAATAGGGTCCTGAAAGCTTTGAGGACCAAGTATTTCAAGGAGGCTGTGATTAACTACGTCATGCACTGCTGATGGTCAAGAAAGACAAAGTGAGGATTAATCAATCACAAGGTGATCGATCATCTTGATAAGAGTGTTTGCGGGGTACTTGTGGGGGACTAGAGTAAGCTCAAGGAAGAATAGGGGAGCATATCATGGACTAGGTGTTCTGAAAGTTCTGTTCACTACAAAACAAAGAGAACCTGCATAGGACATATTTTCAAAATTACATTATTGAGCTTGCAAAAAGTCAAAGAATTCTCCAAGGGGCAAATATCCTTAAGTAAACCATGAGCTAAGACCAGAATGATGAGTGGTAGACTGCTCCTTCTTGGCAAGGAGATTCAGGTGAGCCTGAAAATTCAGTCCTTGGTTTTAACCTTGTCTACTCAAATATCCTATTCCAAGATCCCCCTTCTTTCTTACTGGTGCCCTTCCTTTAGCATAAGAAACCTAAAGGGGTTGAACTTTTAATTGGTGTCATGACTCTGAAAGGTTTCTTTTATTTTTTAAAAATATTTTATTTATTTATTTGATACAGAGAGAGAGAAAGAGAGATCACAAGTAGGCAGAGAGGCAGACAGAGAGAGAGAGGAGGAAGCAGGCTCCCCACTGAGCAGAGAGCCCGACTCGATCCCAGGACCCTGAGATCATGACCTGAGCCGAAGACAGAGGCTTTAACCCACTGAGCCACCCAGGTGCCCTGAAAGCTTTCCAATGAAACCCTCGCTGTGGCTTTCAGCCACATTTTCCCTGTGAGTACAGGAAATGGGAGAATCCTTCAAAGTTGCCACGATTTTCCATGTGTGTTTCCAACTGTAGATTCATAGCCTCTCTCTCCCCTCCCCTTATACTCTAGCACTGTAAGAAGAAGCCAGGTGACTATGATTTTTATAAGACATCATTGTTGTCATAACAACTAAGTGCCCAAACCACCTGATCACTTGATGCCCTCCCAGCTCTCCAGCTGCACTTTCCCCCATATTACCACTTGTGATAATTTGAGTAAAATGATGCAGTGAGCAAAAAACATGGATTACTAGTGCCTCAATTCCCCACGGCAAGGAAGGCTGTCATGTCTTCTGTTGAGAAAACCACCCGCCTTGAGTGACCTGGGTGGGTCTGATGCACAAAACCTAAAGAGGGTAATAAATGGACAATCGCTATTTGGAATTCGGTGGGTGAAATAATCACATAACAAATGATTCAACTATAATTGACTTTTCAACTAGGAGAAAGTAGTTTCCTACCTCATCTGATGTATAAAGTATATTATGATCTAAAAAATAAAAGAAAGCAATAGATGAATATTCAAGAGAATATGAAAATACCTTGAGGGATGGAAAATACCTTGTCACGAAGGAGAGAAAAACAAGAGAAACTAGAAAAGAAATGAACATTCATGATTATGCATAAATTTAGAAGCTGCGTATGTCAAAAGATACTACACATGTGAAAAGATAGGAGACAGATCAGAAAATGTGTTTTTGTTATACGTGTGCTATTCAGAGGGTTGCTATCCATCTTATAAAGAGAATTTCTGTAAATGACAAGATGTGAAAGGTAACACCAACCCTAAAATGGGCCAAGATTATGAAGAGGAAATCTGTTGAAGGGAAATACAGATTACCAATAAGAATATAGAAATCTTGTCTACCTCATGAGATAAATGAAAATTGAAGCATCAACGAGGAACTGTTTTCCACCGTCTTATTGGCAAAAATTAAAAAATAGATACCATTGTGCACTGTCAAGTATTTGAGGAGACAGACACTCATGTCTTCTCAGTGAGAACATGGCTCGCCATACCCCTTCGGAAACTAATCTGAAAATATCTATTAAAATTAAAAATACATCTATCATTTATCCCAGCATTCTGAGTTATGGGAATAATTCTACAGAAACAAAAGCATCTGTCCACAAAATGTATAGACAAGGATATGTATCATAGGCTTGTAGTGGAAAATACATACATGCATTCAATTTAAAAAAGGGAAAGTAGGTTAAGACCACACCAAGAATATACTAACGTGTCTATCAGTAGGGGATACTTGTATAGAGTATGGTGCAATTCAATACAGAATATTATTCAGATGTTAAAAGAATTAAGTGGATCTGGAAGGATGTTTATATTGAATTATTAAGTGGAAAAAAACCAAGTCATAGATGGTACATTGAGTGAGATTTTACATTTGAAACAAAACAGCCCATATGTATTTTTTATATGATCTTAGAGAAAGACGTGGAAGAATACACGTAAAACTACTTACTTATGGGGCTGGGGCTAGAGGATGTGGAGGGAATGAGTGTCTATGACCTTCGCCTATCCCTGTCGTGCTGACTTACTGCAATGAAGGGAGCTCCGCAAGGACGGCAGTTTTGGTCTTGTTTACCGCTGCCTCTGTGGTACCTAAAAACATGACAGGTACATTGGATCTATTCAATAAAATTTATTGCATCGATAAACGTTTATTATTTCTTTGATTAACCAAAGGGGAGGCAAATGGGATCAGATGATGGAAAAAGCAGAGCTGAGTCGACGTAAGAACAACCCTGTAAGAGATGTGGAGAGAGCTGCTGCAGGAACGAAAGCCCTCTTCCCAGAGGGACCCGGGGAGGACTTTTAATTCAGAATCAGAAAGTCAGGGAGGAGGGATGGGCCACAGGGTGATTCCAGAGGTAATTACGCAAATAACCCTCCCTTGCACACCTCGGTCACTTCTCCTTCCCTTTGTTTGTTTATGGAGTGGCTGGTTTGAGGATTTGCTCCTGGGGCCAATGGGGAACCATCGGCTGTTGTGCGAGGTCGGAGAGGTGGAGCACGATTAGGTCTCCAAAATGGTCACAGAAAAAGAAAAAGAACTGTGCTATAGGCAACGAGATATACCGAAGCCCGTGCCTGAGAGCCAGATTGCTGCCGGGTCGCCTGCTGGCTCTCCATCAGCACACCCTCGGTAATTCCGTCATCCCACTGACGCAAGGACTACACTTGGTTACCTCAAGGGAGACGCGGCCTACCTTACAGACGCTCAGGATCCAATGCCTGGTGTCTGTGAAGTCAACTCGGCTCCTCACTTGAAGCAAAGCTAGCAAGCATTTGAGGGAAATTAACATCATAAAGAAGAAGGGCCAAGAAGAATAAAGGAGATAACCAGCTAGGGATGAAATAAACTTTAAGCAATTATAATTATTTTCTTCAGAAAATTTTCTGATATTATAATTCATTAATATTATGAGTATTATATTTATAAATCAAGGTCTGAACATGGACAGAAAGTTCTTTTTTTAAGAAAAGATTTTACTTATTTCTTTGAGAGAGAGAGAGAGAGAAAGAGCACAAGAGGGAGCAGCAGACTCCCTGCTGAGCGGGGAGCCCGTGGGGGGTGGGGGCCCGTGGCGGAGCTCAACCCCAGGACCCGAGAGGAGGGCAGACACTTAACCAACTGAGCCACCCAGGCGTCCCCCAAAAGTTCTTACAATTCAAAAGATCACTTATCAAAAGAAAGTTCCAAATAATTGGAAGACACGGCTATGCAACGAAGCACTAACTTAGAAATCATCGTAGGGTGCAGTGCCATAGCTCAGGCCAAAAAGACAAGGAGCTGGGAATTAGGACGATAAAGATAAGAGTCCTGAAGGACAGATCCAGAAGATCAGATAAGTTTAAGAGGAGGTTAGAAGAAAAATCAGAATATGAAGAAGGAGGAGAATAAATTCGGAAGTGAAGAATTAATAATTCTGATCAAAACTGCCTACCTGAGGGGAGAAGGGAATGGCTAGGTGAAATTGCTGGAACCTGAATTTTGGGGATAAGGATAATAATTTACAAATTTCCAGAAAAAAATCACAAGCAAAGCAAAGCCAGCTGTAATTGCAAAAGACTCGTCGTTAAGATTAGATGTCAGCAGACAAGGAAGGAGAGGCTACTTGGTTTTGAGAAGAAAGAATTGGGAAACAGAATTTCCGTAGTTAGAAAATGTCATAGAAGAATTAGGTACAAAATAACAGGGCCATTCATATACCATTGAAAAAATTACTCTCAACACATTAAAAATTTAAGAAAGAAGATGATGTAGATTATAATAATAGTCGATAAGCACTAATTATAATTTACAGTTAAATTTAATAACAATTATTGTTAATATATCTCATACAATTTAAAAAATCGACCTCTAATGAAAGAGTACACAGGACAGTAATTGATCATAATATGGAAATAACACTTCACTATTATTTATGAGGGGTGGTTGGGAAAGACAAAATTAAAGAAAGGATACATATCTTATTTTGAGGAGAGATCATAGTGTTTAGTTGTTGATATTTATAGAGAAATGCTATTTAAATAGGTTTGTTGAAAAATTAAATGTCATCGCTAATAGAATGCCGATTTTTGGCAGAGATCTCAGTTGTCCAATATCCTTTCTTGTTTTCTTCTTCCTGCGCAGTTTGGGCATGATGGTGGGATCCTAGCAACCACTGTGTAGCTCCGAGAATGGAAATTATTCCCTGTGAATGGTGGAGCAGAAGGAGAGCAGGAGCCTGGGTTCCTGAGACAATGGAGTCTCCCCTTCTGCTCTGGACTGCCTTCCTTCAGACTTCTTTACATTCAAAACTACATATTCTTTTCTTTTGCATGAATTTAATTTTTAAAATTAAAAAAAATTTAAATTCAATTAATTAACATATGATGTATTATTAGTTTCAGAGGGACAGGCTTGTGATTCATCAGTCTTATATACAACACCCAGAGCTCATGACATCAAGTACCATCCTTAATGTCCATGACCCAGTTACCCCATCCCCCACCGCCCTCCTCTCCAGCAACCCTCAGTTTGTTTCCTATGATTAAGAGTCTCTTACGGTTTGTCTCCCTCTCTGATTTCATCTTGTTTCATTTTTCCCTCTCTTCCCCTATGATCCTCTGTTTTGTTTCTTAAATTCCACATATCAGTGAGATCAATATGATCATTATCTTTCCCTGATTGACATATTCCACTTGGCATAACACCCTCTAGTTCTATCCATGTTGTTGCAGATGGCAGGATTTCATTTTTACTTGGTTGCTGAGTAGTATTCCATTGTATATAGATACCACCTCTTCTTTATCCATTCATCTGTGGATGGACATCTGGGCTCTTTCCATAGTTTGGCTATTGTGGGCATTGCTATATAAACATTGGGGTGCAGGTGCCCCTTCAGATCACTACATTTGTATCTTTAGGGTGAATACCCAGCAGTGCGATTGCTGGGTTGTAGGGTAGCTCTATTTTCAACTTTCTGAGGAATCTCCACACTGTTTTCCAGAGTGGCTGCACCAGCTTGCATTCCCACCAGCAGTGCAAGAGGGTTCCCCTTTCTCTGCATCCTTGCCAACATCTGTTGTTTCCCGACTTGTTAATTTTATCTAGTGAGTACATATTCTTAAGCTTCTCTTATTTTAGTGTTTCTGTTTTAGTCAGTGGAATCAAATGCTAACTGATACATAAATTCTTGAAACCACTAGGAGAAAAATAGAAACAGCAACCTAAAACTCAATTGATCCTGGAAAGACCAGCAAGGGTGTAAAAATACAAAAAAGAAGGGAAAAAGGCCATGCACAAAATAGATGGCAGAGTCATAAAGTTAAATCCAGTTGTATGCTTTTTATGAGAGATGCACCAGAAATAAATGGACACAATAAGACTGAACAATAGGAAGAATTAAGTTTACTAACCCCCTGACGTTGAGATGGGGAGATTATCTTGGATTATCTGGGGGAGGTCTAGTGTAATCATAAAGATACTTATAAGGTAAAGAGGGAGGCATAATCTGACGGAGACGTGAAGCAGAGCTTAGAGTGATGGGACTGCTGGCTTTGAAGAAGGAAGGGGGCCACAAGCCAAGGAATCCAGGAAGTTTCTGGAAGCCAGAAAAGGCAAGGAAACCTATTGTCCTCTAGAGTCTCCAGAAGGAATATGACCTTGCTGATGACTTGATGTTAGCCCTGCAAGGTGCATTTCAGACACCTGATCTCCAGAACTGTGAGATTTGTGTTGTTTGAAGCCACTAAGTTTGCAGAATTTGTTACAGCAGCAGTACGAATGATGCACTGAGGCAAGTCTCTTGGTGGCTACTCTGTCTAGCGGCTTCTCCTGTGAGGCGAGTCTCCTTCTAGGGCAAAATCCAAAGCTGTTCTGAGTTTCTAGCTCATGTGGGCGGACAATTCTGTTACCGCCCCTCAGGCACATGGGGTGGGCAGTGGTGAGGACGGTGAAGAAGGGGAGCTTATTAACGGGAGTCTAGTGCAGCGTGGACTATTACAGAAATAACCAGGGAAGTCGACGAGGGCTCATCAGGGACGTTGTACTACCATGTGTCTTCTTCCCACTTTCCCTGGGTGCATTTTGTCACGTGGCCTGAAGTGACTGGGTGACCCCAGAAGACATGCTCTTCTTTGAGGCTCAAACTCTTCGTTTGTAGATAAAGAGGTTGGATCAGATTTCTCTCAGGCCACTGGCAGCTCAGATATTGGCATTGATGTCCACTCAGTGTCCCCCTCTGCCACCCCCACCCTTGTGTTCTCTTGTGCAGACAGACACCCAGAGGGCCTGAGACAGGCTTCTCTCCGGATGTGTGCCCTGCACAGACAACTTTACTCAAGTTCCCGGCTCCTCTTTTGCCTGGGGGAAACCCCTTATATACAATAATGTCCACAAATTGTATGTATATGCTATATTCTCTGGACCCTAAAACGTGAGACTGCTTCCTGCTAGAGTGGAAGGATAGGAAGTGTGGGAGATTTCTCGGCCTTCTTCACTGTAGATTTTTGCAGTGAATTGTTTGCCGTAGCCTGTTTGGAACAGCAGAGGGCACTGTTAGACAGCCAAATTTTTATGTGTGCACTGACCAGCCGTGTGAATTTCATTTTTGATAATTCTGTTATAGGTATTTCAAACTGATTGTAACTATTCTAGTTTGTGAAATATGTCAAAAATATAAAAGAATAGAATACTATAATGAACATCCATATTACATACTGTCCAGCTAGATCAAATTTTTTTTGAAAGATTTTTTTTTTAATTTTTTTTTTAATTTTATTTTTATTATTTGCCCAAGGGGTACAGGTCTGTGAATCATCAGGCTTACATCTTTCACAGCATTCACCAAAGCACAAACCCTCCCCAATGTCCATAACCCATCCACCCTATCCCTACCCTCCCACCCCCCAGTAACCCTCAGTTTGTTTTATGAGATTAGAAGTCTCTTATGGTTTGTCTCCTTCCCCATCGTATTTCACAGAGGGAGAGAGATCACAAGGAGGCAGAGAGGCAGGCAGAGAGAGAGGGGGAAGCAGGCTCCCCGCTGAGCAGGGAGCCCGATGCGGGCCTCGATCCCAGGGCCCTGAGATCATGACCTGAGCCGAAAGCAGAGGCTTTAACCCACTGAGCCACCCAGGCGCCCATCAAATTTTAATAGTGTGTGTATTTAATTAAAAAGATAAATAAACATGAAGAATCAATTGAACCTTGAATCCTCTTTCTTTCAAGTCAGAACTAGCCACTGTCTTTAACTGAGGGTTTATTCCTCTCTAGCATGTTTTTGGCTTTTTTATTACATAATCATGTGTCCATTAGTATTACAAAACATTGCCTTACAGATTTTAAATTTTAAATAAATGGTCTCACATTTTTATTTCCTTCTGAAGCTTACTTTTTTAAAAAAATTCTGCATTTTATTTTGAGACTTTCCTCTGGTGAAAAATACACCTGTAGTTCATTATTTAAATTGCTTTCCAGGATTCCACTGTGTGAACATAGCTAGTCTGTTGATCTATATCTATCCCCCTTTTGATGGATGTTTGTTTTTCCATTTCTTCCTTTTGCTAAACATACTACAAAAATATTTTTGTTCATGTCTCCTTGGATATGTGGGTTAGAGTTGTAGTTGTGTGATATAGCATCTTCAACTTTAATACACATTGTCAAGTTGTTTTCCAAATCCTTCACAGCAAGTGCTCTGCCGGGGTGGTCCCTACAGGGCATATGATTACTCCTATTGTTTCAGTGCTTGACACCATCAGACGTAAAAGTTTTGCAGATACACTGTATATGAAGGTGGCTTCTTATTATATTAATTTGAATTTCCCTTTTTATCAATTAAATTGAAGTTTTTTTCAGAAGTTTACTGCTGTTTGCCTTTCTTCTGTGAATTTCTATTTTTAAATTAAATTAAAAATTTTTTATTGTGGAAAGAACACAACATGATATCTACATCCTAACAAATTTTTAAGTGTACAACACAGTATTGTTAAGTAAAGGCATAATGTTGTACAACAGATTTCTAGAATTCATCATCTTATACCTATTCTTTATAGTCACACTTTCCAGGACTTTGTTCAAAAATCATTTTCCCAGACAGGTCTTCCTAGACTCCTGTAGCTAAAGTTACCCACTCTCCATTCCTATTAATCTTTATTCTGCTGCCTTACCATCTTTCCTTTTTTAAAATTTCTAAGCTTTATTTTATTTTTAAAATTAAAAAATTATTTCCTCCCAGCTTTATTGAGGAATAATTGTCAAATAAACACTGTGTATATTTATTTATTTAATTTTTTAAAAAAAGATTTTATTTATTTCTTTCACAGAGGGAGAGAGATCACAAGGAGGCAGAGAGGCAGGCAGAGAGAGAGAGAGGGGGAGGCAGGCTCCCCGCTGAGCAGGGAGCCCGATGCGGGCCTCGATCCCAGGACCCTGAGATCATGACCTGGGCCGAAAGCAGAGGCTTTAACCCACTGAGCCACCCAGGCGCCCAACACTGTGTATATTTAATATGTAAAATTTGAGGGGCTCCTGGGTGGCTCAGTTGGTTAAGGGTCTGACTCTTGATTTTGGCTCAGATCATGACCTCAGGGTCATGAGATCAAGCCCCATGCCAGGCTCTATGCTGGGCGCGGAACCTGCTTAATATTCTCTCTCTCCCTCCCTCCGCACCCCCCCCATGCACCCTCTCTCTCTCTAAAACAAAACAAGATGTACAATTTGATGTTTTGGCATGCATATACATTGTGAAATGATCACCACAATCAAGTTAATGAACACATTCGCATTTGACATAGCTATCATTTTTTTTCAGGGTGAAAACACTTAAGATCTACTCTTAGCAAATTTCAAGTATGCAATACAGTTTTGCTAATAGTTACCATGCTGTATTTTAGATTCTCAGAACTTATTCATCTTTTTTAAAAAAAGATGTATTAATCTTATTTGAGAGAGAGGGCGAGAGAGAGATAGAATGAGCAGGGGGAGGGTCAGAAGAAGAGGGAGAGAAATCCTCAAGCAGATCCCCCACTGACTGTGGAGCCCAAAGTGGGGCTCGGTTCCAGGACCCTCAGATCATGAGCTGAGCTGAAGTCAAGAGTTGGACACTTAACTGACTGAGACACCCAGACACTCCAGAACTTATTCCTCTTCTGATTGAATGTTTGTACCCTTTGACCAACACCTCTCCATTTTCTCCACCCACCCTGGCTCCTGGCAACCAGCAGTCTTGTCTGCTTTTATCAAATCAACTTTTTTAGATTCCATATGAGATTGATACCATGCGGTATTGTCTTTCTGCGTTTGGCTTATTTCACTTAACACGTTGTCTTTCAGATTCATCCATTTTGTCCCAGATGGCAGGATTTTCTTCTTTCTCGTGGTTGAGTAATATTCTATTGTGTAAAAATTACACTCAAAATGAATTAAAGACCTAAATGTGAGGCCCGAGTCCATAAAACTTTGAGAAGAAAACACAAGCAGTAATTTCTTTGACACTAACCTTAGCAATATTTTTCTAGTCTGTCCCCTAAAAACAAGAGCAAGAATGAACTGTGAAGACTCTACACCAGAATTAAAAGTCTTTACGCAGTGAAGGAGACTATCAACAAGACGAAATGGCGACCTACTGAATGGGAGAAGATACTTGTAATGATATATCCAATAAGGAGTTAATATCCAAAATATACAAGGAACTTCCACAACTCAACACCCCAAACCCAGGTAATTTGATTGAAATATGGGCAGAGGACCCAGAAAGGCATTTTTTCAAAAAAGACACACGAATGGCAAATGGACACATGAAAAGATGTTCAACATCACTAGTCATCAGGGAGATGCAAGTCTAAACTACAATGAGATATCACCTCACACTTATCAAAATGGCTAGAATCAAGAAGATAAGAAATGACAAGTGTTGGAGAGGATGTGGGGAGAAAGGAACTCTTGTGCATTACAGGTGAGAACGCAAATTGGTGAAGCCACTGCGGAGGAGAGTATGGAGTATCTTCAAAAAATTAAAAATAGAAATACCATATGATCCAGTGATTCCACGACGGGGTATTCACCCAAAGAAAATAAAAACACTAATTTGAAAGATATATGTGACCCTATCTTTATTGCAACATTATTTACAATAACCAAGATATAGAAGCAACCCTAGTGTCCAATGGATGGATGGATAAAGAAGATGTGATAGGTAGGAAAGGGTGGACCTAGAGGGTATTATGCTAAGTGAAACAAGTCGGACAGAGAAAGACAAATACTGCGTGATTTCACTCATACGTGGGCTTTAAAAAACAAAACAAACAAACAAAAGCAGAAACAGACCCATAAAACTGATGTTTACTAGGGAGGAGGAGGCTGGAGAAGATGGGCAAAATGAGTGAAGGGGCAGGGGAGACACAAGCTCCCAATACGGAGTGACAGGAATTAAAGGTGCAGCATAGGGAATATAGTCGTTGGTCATCCCGAGTCTTCCACGAGGCGCTTTGGTCTATGGATGGCCATCAGATTATTGTTATTCAGAGGGGAATGAGAAGGAGATATCTTATTGTCCGTCTTGCTGATGTCACTTACAGGCTTCTTCCTGACTGTAGGCTCCTGGGCTCCCTTTCCTTAAAGCATTACTTTAGAAGAGTTGTGATTTTTTTAATTACAAGTTCTTTCTGCCCCTTTGAGGTGTAAATATTTTAAAAAGCTTTTCACCATTTTTACAATCCAGGACTGTCTTTCTCAAAGACCTGGGAACCATCTTTTTGAAATGTAATCATTGAGGAAGACAGTGCCCCTGCCTCCCAGTCTCTGGAAGGATGGGAGTCTCCCTTCAGTGAAGATGTGAGAGAGCTTACTTTTCCTGGGTGAAGTCACTTAGCAAACACAGCCAGTCTGTGATCCCTCTACCTCAGTTATGAAAACTACAGTCCTTTGTTTCAGTAGATTTGAGCTCCGACTGAGTTCTGCATTCTCTCTCCTATTACAGTAACCTTGCATAAAGTCTTTCTTGCCTCTTTAACTTTGTCCAGTGTGATTTTTAAATTGGTTACTTCCTGAAAGGAAAATAATGACCATATAAAAACTGCATGAAAGCCCATTTATGTGAAATTATACATACATGTTTGTGCATGTGTGCATAAAGACATACATGAAACATGGTTATAAATATGAAAATAATGGCAACCCTAAAATAGTGGAATTGGGATTTCTGGTGATCTTTAATTTCTTCCTTACTTTTATATGATTGGAATTTTCACAGCGAACACCCATTATCTATGCTGCCTTGAAAATGGGTCAAATAAATAGCACCACTGTTTTATAGGCCTAGCTTCTGAAATGGTTAAGAGCTGGACAAGACAAGGTAAGACATATGGAGGTAAAATTATCAGCTCCATTGTTAATAAAGTTGGTATTGGAGTATATGACATATAGGCAGGCGGGCTTCCGAATTTTGGCCTCCAGGATTAGACAGATTGACACCCAGTCACAGGCAGCATGGAGCTCCTGCGATTCTTCATGTCAGGGAATACCTCCACAAAATCTGGGACATGAACAGGCAGTTTATTGTGTCCTTTCTGCAAGCAACTTATTTTCAAGAGAGAGATGAGAGGAATGAGGTAGGTTGGGCATTCCCAGTTATACTTTTCAAAGTCACAGATCTGATGATATCACTTTCCCCGCCTCCCAGGAGCAAGAAGGAGAGGCCAGAAGTATTGTACAAGCAGAACCTTATTCATCCAGGAAGAAACCACAGAAACAGAAAAGAAGTGTTCCTCCTTGTGCTAGGCATTCCCAATATCCATTCTTTCCTTCTTTAACAGTATTAGAGCTCCTAAATTTAGCTGAGCCCATGGCCTCCCAGAGGGAAAGTTACATTTCTGAACGTCCTTCACAGATAAAGTGTGATTACGTGCTTAAATATGGTCAATCTGAGGAAGTGGGAAGAGTATCGTCCAACTTCTAAAAAGTTTCCTTAAAAGAGGGGACGTGCCCTACTCCTTTCTTTTCTTCCCTTCCTGCTACTTGTGATGTGGGCATGATAATGAGGCTAGAATAGCCACGGAGTGAAAAATACATGGTGCGGATGGTAGAATGAGAGGATAAAAGAAGCTCAAGTTTCTTGTGGTGGTGAATTGGTCATGCAAACTCTAGACTTCTATGAGAGAGAGAGAGACAGAGAGAGAGAGAGAGAGAGAGAGAGAGAGACAGAGAGATGGGGGCAGGGACACATTTATCATGTTTAAGCTCCTGGAAACGGGGAGATGCATCAGACACAAACTAAAAACAGGACATTGGCAGCAAAAACCCAGACTTTGCAGGGTAAAAGTCTAATGACTGCTGTTATTTAGTGGCAGTACATTTGAAAAAAGAAAACTGCCAGAATTAGAAAGCTAGGCACCTGCCAATTAGGGGTGGGTTGGGGCAGATGAGGGCTTGCAGCTTATAGGTCATCAGATCACAGAGACAGATCTAGACCTGACTGAAAAAGAGTTCATCGATGACCCAGAGATCCTGGACCTTGATCTGGAGGTGGTGCCTGGTTGGAACTTTGCTATTGTCTTTTTTGAGGAGGAGGTGTGTGTCTTCTAGGGAGAGGAGAAGTATACACAGATTATTGGGTGGCCAAAGGGACAGATGGTGATAGAGATAGCAAGTTAGTCCCTAATAGCCATTCTTCTCTTTTTCCTCAGACATAGAGCCTTCAAATGTTAGTTGGACCCTTGGCTGCTGGACCTAAAGATGATGTCTCAGCTGCCCTTGTTACTGTTATGGCCATCAGATTAAGTTCAGACCAAGAGTATGTACATGAAACTGGTTCGTGTATTTGCTGAGCAATATCCCTAGAGGGGAGAGTGGGTGTGTTCTTGTCTTTCCCTTTTCTCCCCTCTACTGGCTGGAATGAGGACATGTGAGCTGGAAGTGGAAGAGAGATCTTCAACCAAGTGGAAACGTAGAAGCCATGTGATGAGAATGGTAATGTAACAAGGCAGAAGGCAATGGGGTCACTGCTATTTGTGATCCCAGTGCAAGTTGGGTTTGCCTATGCTTTTGTGAGAGGAAAAAAGAGTATTTTTGGTTCTAATCCTCACATTTCCCCTCAGATATATATAATCATAAAAAATCTCACTGTAGCATTAAAAAAAATTGACCCACCCACCCACCACCACCATCCAAAGGAAGAGACTTGAAGAAAAGGCAAGACAGAGAGGTGGAAGTAAGGAGCTGAGCCATGTTTTGTGTTCAGTTTGATTATCAAGAGACAAAAACAAACAAACTAGCAGACAAGCAAACAAACAAAGCTCTGGTTTCTTTTCTCTAAGACCATCTTATTTGAGTGAAAGCCCTTGATCTTCTCCTTGAAATTTGAGGATGGGGCTACTTTGCAACTTACTGGCAATTACACAGCAGGCAGTTGTCCCTGATCTTGGCTTGATCCACCCCTTGGGATGGACATTTTCTCCAGTGTATGACATTTGCCAGAAGCAAGCTTCTATTTTCTTCCATATTGGGCATAGACTGCATTCATAAACGGGCAAATAGCTTGATTCAGTGTTATATGGCAGTACATTAATAATTTAAATGCTACATAAATGCCACATAAAGGTAAAATATTTTAAGCAAGCTGCAGTTATTAGCCCTGGTTATGATACTATATAACAACGGATATGATAACAACAGTATGATGCTGGTCGTTTTAAGAATAGAGGCATCTATATTCTATTTATATTGAAAATACTCTATAGATGATGTATTATTCAAATGGAATGATTATACCACACTGAAAAATTCTAATGCTAAAAGCTAATATTTAAAGCATTTAAATGTCATAAACATTTCAAATGCATATGCAAATAAAAACCCACAATACCCTTTGCTTCTAATTAAATCTTGCTCAGAACTGTGGTATTTTAGAGAGGTTGAAAGTTGAGCTCTTCTGATGCCAACCCTGGTGGGTGAGTAACCCAGAGCCCTGCTCACACAGCCCTGGTCCCAGGCCCTGCTCTGCTCCCCCAGGAGCCCAGAGGAGTGCCCTGGGGGAAGGGGGTGTCTGTGGGGGCAGTTAGGTGAAAAGCTCTCCAGTTCCAAGGCCTGATTTAACTTGGGAGATGACTACAGCCCAGAGGGGATGATCCCATGGCTTCTTCCTCCTTGGGCGGTGAGACTCCAGACTGGGCTTGGCACGTCTTGGAGCCCCGTGGTGTGAAGGCAGAAAGGGCCTTTTGTACTAGTCTTCAGGCTGTCTGGTACATTTACTAGAGAGAGCCTGCAGAGGGAGGAGGGGCAGAAAGGGAGAGGAGAGGTGATGACGGGCAAGGGAAATGCCACGGTTACTCTTTATTGGGAGTAATCTGAGAAGAAAATCTCTTTTCTTCCTCTTTCCTTCCTTATTTCCATCAAACTCTACTTTTCAAGAACCTGGGGAAAAAACCCCCATGACTCTCAGACAATGTGGAATGAGAATACATAAAAGATTTACTTAGGGGGCCCTGGGTAGCTCAGCTGGTTGGACGGCTGCCTGCGGCTCGGATCACGATCTCAGGTCCTGGGATCGAGCCCCACATTGGGCTCCTTATTGAGAGGGGAGCCTGCTTCACCCCTGCCAGCCATCCCCCTTGCTTGTGCCTTCTCTCTCCCTCTCTCCTCCTCTCTCTCTCTCTGTCAAATAAATAATTAAAAAAAGATTTACTTGACTTATTAATGAGGGAACCAGCAAGATAAGAGAGACTAGTATATTCATTAAATCAAACAAGCTTCTTGTTGAGCGGGGAACCCGGCGCAGGACTTAATCCGAGGACCCTGAGACCCGAGCCGAGGGCAGACACTTAACTGACCAAGCACCCCAGCGCCCCTGATTTTAGGTTATTAACTATGAAGGTACCCATGAGGTAATATGGTCATTGGTCCTGTGACTTCCAGTAATGTCAGAAACGGAGCATTTAGCCAAAGGCTAATGTTGGAGTCAAAGTTGAAGAGTAGATTCAAAGACAGAGGAGGAATCCTTAGTTTTTATAGATTCCACAGCCTGCTTCTTCCTGCTGCTCCTCATACCCAGGGCTGCCCCCTCAGTTTGAGTAAGTGTTAAAGGCCCATGACAAGTATTTAATAGATACATCCACTCTTACACAGAAATGAGACATTTCTCTTCTGAGCAACTCTTATGTACATTTACATGCTTCTATTGGAATATTTAAAACCCACATCTCTGTCCCTTAGATGGGCTGGTCTTCCTGGAAAGTCAAAGTAACGAGGTATTGCTAAGATTCTATTATGCTAGGAGAGCCCAAAAAACCAGGATCCTATATCAACCCCGTCATTTCTCTAGTCCTTAGAGATCCTAAGGGGCTGTGTGTACACAAGAGAGGAAAAGTAAAAGCAAATAAAAATCAAAGTCAAAGCAAGTCTTTATAATTAACTAGGGCTTTGGTGGCAAAGTCCAGCTCAGGACTCCAGTAGGTTGGGCTAGATCAGGTGGAGAATTCTTTCTCCATAGTTCATTCATTCAACAAAATTTTATTGAGTGCTGACTATGTATTAAAAATCATCTTATATGATGGAGATACAGGTAGTGTCACAAACAACAGCCAGAGAAGTAAGAAGATTGATTTTATTCGGGCCGTTGCTATGAGAGTACCCCAGATCTGAAGGTCACGGTGACTCAGCAGGGCAGTTTTGCCCTAGATATTATAGGGAGGGGAAACCAAGCTGCAGATAGGGTGATCTACAGTTGAAGTAGTTTTAGAAGTGGGGTAAGTCCAGTCAGTTATCTGAATGGGAAATGTCTTCCTCTGTGGTTAGATAGTATGAGGGCACGTGCAGTTCTAATCCTAGCTAATCAGTTAGGAGACAGGAATGGAAAGTTGGAGGTTCTGAGTCTGTTCAGCAGGTTCAGGAAAAAAAGGAAAGGTCTGCGTTTGACCTTGTTAGAGTGAACAAAAAAAACCCCCAAGGCTACTGACCTCAGAGAGATAACACTTAAGTGGAGGAAGGTAGAAAAATCAAACCGGTAAATACATAAATCGTATGTCAAATAGTTAAGTGCTTTGAATAAAGGCAGAATCAGCTAGAATGTGACATTTTTCTTTATGATGATGTGATTAGGTAAGAATTCTGAGGAGATGACCTTTAAGGAGTGATCTGAAGGAAGTGAGGGAGGGAGCCTTGTGGATATCTGGGGATGAGTGATCCAGACAGAAGGGTCCGTGAGTATAAAAACCCGGGGCGGAGCATGCTTCTCTGCGCATGTGTAAGAGCAAGGAGTCCACTGTGGCAGGGAAGAGGCGAGAAAACAGGAGAGTGGGCATGTATAGGATCAGAGGAGTGGCTGGAGTCTAGATGACACGGGCCTTTCTAGAAAAGAGAAGCCATTGGGGGTTTTTGAAGTGGGTTCTCCATAAGCCCAAAGCCATGCATTAAGGACTCCGATGATGCAAAACCATATCCGAGATAACTAAGAGAAACAGACCAGTGGCTTTTACCAGTAGAGGCTTGTCCGTATTCTAATTTTCTGTCTACGAGGCTCCAGATCCAGTTAGCGTCCTGAAATCTGACCTATCATAACCAAATTCCTCTTTTCTGGGTATGAGTGAAGACAAGGTTGGACAGAGATCATCTTTATTTTTTTTCCCTCGAGTTTGACAAACCTATGGTCCATTCCTGAAGGAGTAATAGTTTAATTGATCACTTACTGTGTTTCAGGCACTGTTTTAAACAATTACATTTATGAATTAGCCTGATTCTCAAGTGTACCCTCTAAATTAGATGGTATTATAAATCATTCTTCAGATGCTGAACCTGGGATTAAGAGAAATTAAACGCCTTGCTTAAGGTCTCCCAGGGGCAAGGTGCAATTCAATCGTAGGCAGGCTGCTCTCTTCACCATTCCGCTGATGGTAAAGTAGCTGATGCTGTGGAAAATCAGTGATATGTCAGGTATATATACCCACCTAAGACCAAAGTAGTTGACCACACAGCTTCTCTGATGTTGATCAGATTAGCTTACAAATTGTATCAATGTAGAATTTAATCCGGTTCCAGTACAACGCGGTCAGAATTGCCTTCGGCTTGTTCCCTCTTCCTTTCTTGTGTTTGGATGGTGTTTGGTCATGGCAGTATTACAGTGACCACCAGATGGCAGTATAACCCAACTTAATACGGTGCCAGTAATTTAATTAAAAAAATTTTTTAAATTAGAGAGACCGAGAGTGGGGGGCGGGGAGGGGGGAGAAAGGAACAGAGAGAAAATCTTGAGCAGGCTCCATGCCCAGTGTGGACCCGCATGGGAGGCTTAACTCGGGACCTTGAGATCATGATCTGTGTTGAAATCAAGAGCTTGACAATTAACCCACTGAGCCACCTAGGCAACCCAAGTGCCAAAAAAAAAAAAAAAAAAAAAAAAAAAAAGCCTTCCATCGAACAGTTTTGCCTTCCTTCCATTTTCATACCTCTATACACAAATGATGCCTCTAAATTGAATATTCTGTCTCAATTCCACAGAGAATCTGGCTTTTTTCCCCTTTGCCGGGTTCTGGGAGTCCTGGCATTTGGATGCTGAAATGAGTGCGATTGCTAGCTCTGGACACCACTGTGATCTCACATTACCTACAGCCTGGCATGTTCATTCCGTTTCTCCATTTCCTGAAGGACCTTGACCGGAGGACCTGAAGCTTGTCCTTTCATTTATGACGGTTGCCGAAGCTGCCAAGGAGATTGTTTTTTAGGGCTGCAAAACCTAAGAATGTTCTACCTTGGCCAAGTCACCTTTTTCTCAGCAGAGCCCCTTAAGGACATAAATCTACAAAAGAATCAAAGGAAGGGAAACCAATAAGAGTTTTGTGACATGGTTAAGAAATTCCTTCGCATTTAACACCTGTGGCAGCCCCCCCTTGTCTTAGCTAAGAGCTGGCTCTCTATGATGGAGGCTTCTGTTCCAGGGCCCTCCCAAGTGGAGGCTGTTCATGATCCCACATTTGATGTTCAAGCCAAGGATCTTCTTTGACCTTCCTCATTTTCAGACGTCACCGTCACACACTGGAGACTTGAATGCTTCAGTGCTTGCTCAGAGTCTTCGTCCCTGAAGCTGTCACTCAGTGTATCCACCTCTCTGTGTCCTTTCATGGCTTTTTAACGACCTCACTCTGGAGGGGCCCAAACTCAACCTTTAGTATTCTTTGTTGCACATTTTTAGAACCTGCTACTTGGTAGTCAGTTATTAAAAAGTTACTGAATTAGATAGATTGAATGGATTGTTATTGTGTTCGTTTCCTAAAGTAGAGACATCTAGTGAATTGGGTTAAACTAGTAAACCTCAAGCTGGGGTACACTATCTTAGATACAGTTACAGATAGCTTAAGGAAATAAACGTCCAGAGTCTCAATTTCCACACATTCTTTCCTAAAATTTGTTTTCCTGAGAACCAGTCTCTGATGAAGGAATTAACCTGATGTGTGATTATTTTTTTAAAAGATTTTTATTTATTTATTTGACACAGAGAGAGATTACAAGTAGGCAGAGAGGCAGGCAGAGAGAGAGGAAGGAGCAGGCTCCCTGCTCAGCAGGGAGCCCGATGTGGGGCTCGATCCCAGGACCCTGAGATTATGACCTGAGCTGAAGGCAGAGACTTTAACCCACTGAGCCACCCAGGTGCCCCTTCATCTGATTATTAATATTTGATAATAAGTGGTTACTGATTTTTAAAACGTATAACTTAAAAGGAATTCAAAGAATTGGTTAACATTAATATTTATCCTTAGATGAATGAACTAATTGGAAAAAAGTCCATCGATGAAATGCATTTCCAATGATACATTTTTATGTTTCATATTTGTCAAGATTTATAATTTACATCTACTATTTTGATCAGTAGTAAATAAAAATTGTATTAATATCTAAATTCAGAAGTAAATTTTTAGCAATTGAAATTGTATGGCTACAAAGAGATTTAAATACTATACCTATTTTTGTTGCAGAAAATGTGATAAAGGAATCTATAAAATGCTTTCAAGCATAAACATATATGAGGATAATTTTCTAGGGGACAGTGAAGTAAAAATACAGGTTAAGGAGAAAAAAGAATTTTGTAAAATTTTAACTTTAAAAACATCTTGTCTTTTAAAGAAGTTTGATAGTGGGTGTCAAATTGCTATGACATTTAGATTCTGTAGGATACATTTGAATGAGTAAAATAACAGTTTTATTTTAAATGTCAGTATTATAATGTGCTGGAAGTTATATCACTTGCAACTATTTAAATTTAAACAATTTCTTTAACAATCTTAAATGTCAATTTAAAAATGTGTGAGAGGGTATGTAGTTTTTCCAAATCCTTTTAGGATGCCCATGAGTAAAATGTTCCAGGTCACTGGGTCCTAAGGACATGGACCACATGGATATCTTCCTTGACTTTGGTGTGAATGGTACCCTCCTTCCTTTGCCCAATATTGATTCTTCGAAGTTACTATTCAAAAGGGATGAAGAGTTTACTCCTGCAAATCTTAGAGGAGAAATAGCCAAAGGGAAGATTTCCTCATTGCCTTTACACACACACACACACACACACACACACGCACACACACACACACACACACACACACACACCCCTTCACACATGTTCTGAAATCTGACCAGTTAGAGCGGTACTCCTTCTCCCTGACAAAAAGTGACCTCTCAGTTGTCAGAGGTGACAGAAAAGGGTTTGGTTCAGCTCCCAAATGATGCCGTGAAACTAAGGAATAAAGTGAATCAAACTAGGTATGACAAATTGGGATCTGCTCATAGTATTGAGTTGTGGCGCATGTGAGTGCTTAATCCATGTTCACTCTAAACATTTGCCACTAAGCCATAATAATATTCAGCAACTGCTACATGATTTTTGTGTTCTCCCCTAAGAATGTGGGAGATTGGGGCGCCTGGGTGGCGCAGTTGTTAAGTGTCTGCCTTCAGCTCTGGTCATGATCCCAAAGTCCTGGGATCGAGCCCCACATTGGGCTCCCTGCTCAGCGGGAAGCCTGCTTCTCCTCTCTCACTCCCCCTGCTTGTGTGTCCCTCTCTCACTGTGTTTCTGTCAAATAAATAAATAAAATCTTAAAAAAAAG
Source organism: Ailurus styani (assembly GCA_002007465.1). Taxonomy (NCBI): domain Eukaryota; kingdom Metazoa; phylum Chordata; class Mammalia; order Carnivora; family Ailuridae; genus Ailurus; species Ailurus styani. Next base: position 5,927,903 of record LNAC01000053.1, read on the forward strand.
AATGTGGGAGATTTCCCAGAATTTGTCCTGTTTCGTATCACACTGGGTGCGTTTACCTTGATGTTTGGTGTTTAATATGTTGAATTTTCTGATATTTTGAATTGAATGTTTAAAAGTGGATCAATGCTCAAGGGACCCATAGGTATTATTGTCTGGATAATAAGTAATAAATAAATATTTAACATCTGCAGGGTATCCATAAAATTGAAATTTATGGCATGCCCCATGACTCTGGGCTTTCTGCTATGTTGTGGATTTAGAACAATCAGAAGGAAGCAGAAGTGAGATTCCTTTTGAGGATGGACATTGCTTCTGCACAAATTAACTATATTAGCAGTATAAAAAGGAAATTATAAGGTAATTATTGATGCTTCAGAGACTAAAAATGTAAGGAACATTTCATGAGTAAGTTCTTGATAATGAATTTGAAAACAGATGAAATGTGCAAACTTTCAAGAAATATAAATTTCAGTGATTTTGAGTGATGTCAGCAAGATGGTGGACTAGAAGTTTCCAGCCCTTATCACGTGCATGAGTTATACTAGCAATGTAAAGAATAAATAACTCTAAACATAGACAACTCCTTCTGAAGATATAAAAGAGGGAATGTTATTCTACTTATTTTGTGACAATAGCATAACTCTGGTACTAAAACCTTTTAGGAATGATATAAGAATCATCATGCATTACAGGTTGGTCTTGTTTATGAAGAGATACAAAACTCATAATCAAATTAGCAGCAATCTGAATCTATCTTTAAAGACAAGACATTACCTCTGGAAAACTGAATTTCATCCTGGAAAGAAAAGCTCTTTTAAGGTAAGGAAACTTTTAATGTAATTCAACATATTAAAAGATTAACAGAGAAAATACATATATACTTATTAAAAGTCTTAGAAAATGAGGAGTAAAAGGGAATCTTCTTAACATGAAGAAGTTAAGGTCATTTACAAATAACCTGTAGCAAAATCACAGTCAATTATGAATTACAAATCACTAAAGACATTTATCTTAAGACCAGGAATAATTCAGAGAATGCTGCCATCACTACTTTTTTTTCCCCAACACTGTACTAGGTCCCTAACCTGAACATTGACATGAGAGCAGGAAATAAAAATTTAAATAGTTGGAAAAGAAGAATGCAAAATGTCACTGCATATGACGGAAGACTTCAGTGCTTGCTCTGAGTCTCCCACTGTTTTAAGCCTTGACACTGCCACTCAATGTTCCCACCACATCTATATGTCCTTTTATAGCTTTTTAACGACCTCACTTTGGAAGGGCCCAAACTCTATCCTTCATATTTTTTGTTGCACATTTATACAATCTGCTACTTAACAGTCTGTTATTATTCGGTTATTACATTAGATTGATTGGACTGATTATCTTGTATTTGTCCCCTAAGCTAGAGGTATCTAATAAGTTGAGTTAGACTGGCAATCTTCAAACTGGGGTACCCTACCCTAGAGGTAGAGTTACAGATAGCTTAAAGGGAATACATCTCCAGATTCTCAATTTCCACATATTCTTTCCTAAAAAACCCTAAGCAGCCTATAATTTATAAAATAGCTATATCTCAATTTCTCTATTTGGAAAATCTAGATTATAATGTTGGCTGTTTTTATGAGAATTAAATAGGGTGGTATGTACAGTTTTCCCACAGTGATCTTGGGAAATTTCTCAGGTTCCAGGAGACAGGTTTGTGAATGAATTCTGCTAATCTTAGGAACATTCCACAAGACCTTCGTCTGAAGATAAGCAGACCAAGGGGTGCGTGCAAACAGCCTTCATTTTGCTGGTGTGTACTACCTGCAGAAGTATCAAGATTATAAGGAGAGCAACGGCTGCAGGATTGAATTCTGACACAGAAACACATTTTATAGGTAGTGATCACTATTGTTCCTAGTCAGGCTCTTAGCATTTAGTGCTTGGCAGCAGCGGCAGCTGGTGGCTATGGTAGCTGTTTTTTCACGAGATCAGTCCTGTGGCAGGGTTGTTGGTGGTGCACTTGGAAATTTAACTTCATCTATTTCTCTAGCCCCTCTAGTGATTTTAGGAACCAGCTGATGGTTCGTATTAAGTTACCTTTCTGCTGAAATTAGCCTTAGCTGAGACTAGTTTGCAGTAAGTACTTTCCTAATACATCATTATTTTTACTTCTTTATTATACATAGTTTTAATTGTGTTTAGACAACATCCTTCCTTCCTTCCTTCCTTCCTTCCTTCCTTCCTTCCTTCCTTCCTTCCTTCCTCCCTCCCTTCCTTCCTAGAGAAAGAGAGAGAGAGAGTGTGTGCAATCAGGGATTGATCTCACAACCCCGAGATTATGACCTGAACTGAAATTAAGAGTCAGACGCTCAACCAACTGAGGCACCCAGGTACTTGTATTTCTTGCCAGTTAGTTTTACTATATTCTTTTCATGTATTTTCTTTTCATTGTTATTTAAATTTTGCTTTAATGATTATAAAATAGTCTAAAATTTTGTTAAATTTATTTTATTCTGAGACATTTAAGTTATTTCCAGGTTCTGGTTATTGTAATCAATGTATCAATAATCTCGTTATGCATTTAACTTTTTTCTTCCTCTAATCTCTTCTGAGGATCAATTTGTAACTGAACTTGAGTGGGATTCACTGCTTGGGGTGCACTGAATCGAGTACAACCCAAGGAAGTGTTAAAAGCAAAGAATGTTTTATTACTGGTTCAAGTAAGGAGACAGCTAGCACTCAAAGCACTGGTATCCTGTGGGTTAGTACAGGAAACTTCTATTCCATGTACTGGGGGTGGGGCAGGGAGGACGCAAGGCATTTTTGGTTCAATTGCACATGTTTAGTATGTCAACACGCTAGCACATACATTGTATGTTCAAAAATTCTGGAAAATAGGAGGAGATCTTAGTATTACAGCCCCGGGGACGGGGGGATTTGTCCTGCTCTGACTGTCGGGCTCATGGGGAAATGGCATGGTTTCGTTCTGGGTGGCAGGCACAGTCCTCTGCTATGGCTGAGGGGTCTGCAAGCGGTAGGGCCTGGGGCCCAGGCCTCTGGGAACAGAGGCCTGAAAACCCAGCCTAGGGTTACGGTTAGGACCTAGGGGCCTCTGAGGACTGAACGGAAGGGGTGGAGGAGAGCACTTCAGGTGCTGAGTGGAGGGCGTGGGTCAGGCTGAGTGTCAGGCTCTGGGTGCTTCAGGTGCTGAGTGGAGGGCGTGGGTCAGGCTGAGTGTCAGGCTCTGGGTTTGTGTCCAGAGGGGCTGACCACGAGGAGCTGGCCCAGGGGTCATGAAAGATTACGCCCACTCTGGGGTTGTGGATCGCTGCAAAAGGCACGGTTTCTTTATGGGTGGCAGGCGGAGTACTCTGGTAAGGCTCAGGAGTCCCTCAGCGGTGGGGTTGGAGGCCAGGCCTCTGGGCATGGAAGCCTCAAAACCCAACCTAGGATTAGGGTTAGGGTCTAGTCCATGGCAGGCCCAACCTGCCAGTCTCGAGGCGCTCACCCTGGGGGACTGGGTTGAGGTCGTGGGTCAGGCAGAGTGTCAGCCTCATGGTTGGTGGCCTCGGGGGCCTGCTCTGTGGGGGTGTCATCAGGGGGTCATGGCCGATATTTCCTGTTCTGAGTGTTTGGCACAATTGAAAACGGTCTGGTTTCTTTGGAATGGCAGATCGAGTCCTCCACCATGGCCCAGGGGTCCGAGATCCGTAGGGCAAGGGGGCTAGGCCTTGGAGATTGGAATCCTGAAACCCCAACCCAGGGTTAGAGATAGGGCCTAGGGGAATGTCACATCTGAACAGAGGGTGCCAAGGCGAGCGCCCTGGCAGTCTGAGTTGAGGGCTTGGGTTGGGCTGAGTGTCAGGCTCTGGGTTTGTGTCCACAGGAGTCATTATTGGTGGTCACGGCCTCAGAGGGGCAGGGCAAATTTGCCTGCTCTGACTGTTGGGTGCATCGGCAAATGGCATAGTTTCCTTCTGGGTGGCAGGTGGAGTCTTACGCTATGGCTCAAGGGTCCGCATCCGGTAGGGCCTGGCAGTCAGACCTCTGGGAACAGAAGCCTGAAAACCCAGCCTAGGGTTACGGTTATGGGCTAGGGGTCTCTGAGGACCGAACGGAAGGGGACAAGGAGAGCGGCTTGGGCAATTGAGTGGACGGTGTGGGTCAGGCTGAGTGTCAGGCTCTGGGTTTGTGTCCAGCGTGGCAGCCTCCCAAGGAAGTGGCCTCGGGGTTCATGATAGGTTTCTCCCGCTCTGGTGGGGTGGCTCAGCCACAAGCCACACGTTTTCCTTCTGGGTGGCAGGCAGAGTCTTCTGGGATGGCTTAAGCCTCCCTCAGCAGTAGGGCCTGGGGGCCAGGCCTCTGGGGATGGAAGCCTGAAAACCCAACCTAGGTTTAGGTTTAGGGCCTAGGGCCACGGCAGGCCCGACCCGCCAGTGCTGAGGCGTTCGCCCTAGGGGACTGAGTTGAGGGTGTGGGTCAGGCAGAGTGTCAGCCTCATGGTTGGGGGCCTCGGGGGCCTGGTCATGTCGGGGTGTCATCAGCGGTTCTTGGCAGATATCTCCTGTTCTGAGTGTTTGGTGCAGCTGCGAACGGTCTGGTTTCCATCGGGGTGGCAGGCCGAGTCCTTTGCCGTGGCCCAGGGGTCCAAGATCCGTAGGGCAAGGGGGCCAGACCTCGGGGTTTGGAAGCCTGAAAACCCAACCTAGGGTTAAGGTTTGGGCCTAGGGGAATATTACACCTGAACAGAAGGTGCCGAAGCGAGTGCCTGGTGGTCTGAGTTGAGGGCGTGGGTTGGGCTGAGTGTCAGGCTCTGGGTTTGTGTCCACAGGAGTCGGGATTGGTCAGGCCCTGGCCTCAGGGGGCGGGGCGAATTTGTCCTTCTCTGACTGTTGAGTGCATCAGCAAATGACATGGTTTCGTTCTGGGTGGCAGGTGAAGTCTTATGCTATGGCTCAGGGGTCCACAACTGGTAGGGCCTGGCAGTCAGGCCTCTGGGAACAGAAGCCTGAAAACCCAGCCTAGGGTTACAGTTAGTGTCAAGGGGCCTCTGAGGACCAAACGGAAGGGGCCGAGGAGAGTGCCTCGGGGCGCTGAGTGGAGGGCATGGGTCAGGCTGTCAGGCTCCAGGTTTGTGTCCAGCAGTGCTGCCTCAAGAGTTGTTGGCCTCAGGGGTTACGGTAGATTTCCTCCGCTCTGGGGGTGCGACTCATCTTCAAAGGGCACGGTTTCCTTCTGGGTGGCAGGCAGAGTTCTCTGGTTTGGCTCAGGAGTGCCTCAGCTCTAAGGTCTGCGGGCCAGGCCTCTGCGGACGGAAGCCTGAATACCCAACTTAGGGTTAGGGTTAGGGCCTATGGCCATGCCAGGCCCGACCTGCTGGCGCTGAGGTGCTTGTTTCGAGGGACTGCGTTGAGGGCGTGGGTCAGGCAGAGTGTCAGGCCGCTGGATGGTGGCCTTGAGGGCTGCCTCATGTGGGGTTGTCATCAGGGGGTCATGGCAGATATCTCCTGCTCTGAGTGTTTGGTGCAGGTGTGAACGGTCCGGTTTTGGTCGGTTTGGCAGGCCGAATCCTCCGACGTGGCCCAGGGAACCGAGATAGGTAGGGCCTGGGGGCCAGGCCTCGGGGGACCGAAGCCGGAGAACCCAACCTAGGGTTAGGGTTAGGGCCTAGGGGAATATCACGTCCGAACAGAAGGCGCCAAGGGGAGTGCCCTGGCAATCTGAGTTGAGGGCGTGGGTCGAGCTGAGTGTCAGGCTCTGGGTTTGTGTCCACGGGAGTCAGGATTGGTCAGGCCCCGGCCTCAGGGGGGCGGGGTGAATTTGTCCTGCTCTGACGGTTGGGTGCATCGCCAAATGGCATGGTTTCCTCCTGGGTGGCATGTGGAGTCTTCTGGTATCGCTTAGGCGTCCCTCATTGGTAGGGCCTGGGCCCAGGCCTCTGGGGATGGAAGCCTGAAAACTCAACCTAGGGTTAGGGTTAGGGAGTAGGGCCATGGCAGGCCCAACCTGTCGGCGCTGAGGCGTTTGCCCCGGGAGACTGAGCTGAGGGCATGGGTCAGGCAGAGTGTCAGCCTCATAGTTGGTGGCCTCGGGGGCCTGCTCATGTCAGGGTGTCGTCAGGGGTTCGTGGCAGATATCTCCTGTTCTGAGTGTCTCGTGCAGCTGCGAACAGTCCGGTTTCCTTTGGGATGGCAGGCCGAGTCCTCTGCCATGGCCCAGGGGTCCGAGATCTGTAGGGCAAGGGGGCCAGGCCTCGGGGTTTGGAAGCCTGAAAACCCAACCTAGGGTTAAGGTTAGGGCCTAGGGGAATATCACACCTGAACAGAAGGCACCAAGGCGAGCGCCTTGGCAGTCTGAGTTGAGGGCATGGGTAGGGCTGAGTGTCAGGCTCCGGGTTTGTGTCCAGCGTCAATGCCTCCCAAGTAGGTGGTCTCAGGGGTCATGGTCTTTTCTCCCTCTCTGATGGTTTGGCTCAGCTGCAAAGGGCACGGTTTCCTTCTGGGTGGCAAGCAGAGTCCTCTGGTATGGCTCAGGAGTCCCTCAGCGGTGGGGCCTGGGGGCCAGGCCTCTGGGGACAGAAGCCTGAAAACCCAACCTAGGGTTAGGGTTAGAGCCTAGGGCCATGGAAGGCCTAACCTGCCTGTGTCAAGGTGCTCGCCCGGGGGGACTGAGTTGAGGACGTGATTCAGGGAGTGTCAGGCTCCGGTTTGGTGGCCTCGGGGGCCACCTCATGTGGGGGTGTCATCAGGGGGTCATGGCGGATATCTCCTGCTCTGAGTGTTTGGAGCAGCTGCGAATGGTCCGGTTTCCTTCAGGGTGGCAGTCCAATACCTCCGCCTTGGCCCAGGGGTGAGATCCATAGGGCTGGGGTCCAGGTCCTGGGGCATCGATGCTGGAGAACCCAACCTAGGGTTAGGGTTAGGGCCTTGGGGAATATCATGCCCGAACAGATGGCTCCTAGGCAAGGGCCCTGGTGGTCTGAGTTGAGGGTGTGGGTAGGGCTGAGTGTCAGGCTCTGGTTTATGTCCATGGGAGTCACGACTGCTGGCCCTGGACACAGAGGGGCGGGGTGAGTTTGTCCTGCTCTGACTGATGGGGGCATCGGCAAATGGCATGGTTTCATTCTTGGCGGCAGGCAGAGTCCTCTGCTATGGCTCAGGGGTCTGCAACTGGTATGGCCTGGGGGCCAGGCCTCTGGCCACAGACCCTGAAAACCCAGCCTACGTTTAGGGTTAGGGCCTAGGTGCTTCTGAGGACCGAATGGAAGGACCCGATGATAGCGGCTCGGGGCGCTGAGTTGAGTGCGTGGGTCAGGCTGAGTGTCAGGCTCTGGGGTTGTGTGTAGTGGGTCTGCCTCGCAAGGAGGTGGCTTCAGGGTTCATGGAAGATTTCTTTCGCCCTGGGTGTTTGGCTCAGCTGCAAATGGCACGGTTTCCTTCTGGGTGGCAGTGGAATCCTCTGGTATGGCTCAAAAGTCCCTCAGAGTTTGGTCCTGGGGTCCAGGCCTCTGGGGACGGAAGCCTAAAAACACATCCTAGAGTTAGTATTAGGGCCCAAGGCCATGGCAGGCCTGTCCTGCTGGCTTTGAGGCTCTGGCCCCAGGGGCCTAAGTTGAGGCCGTTGGTCAGGCTGTGTTTTAGGCTCCGGGTTGGTGACCTCTGGGGCCTCCTCATGTGGGGGTGTTGTCAGCGGTTCATGGCGATGTCTCCTACTCTCAGTGTTTGGCGCAGCTGCAAACGGTTCAGTTTCCTTCAGCATGGTAGGGTGAGTCCTCCACCATGGCCCAGGCATCCGAGATCTGTAGGGCCTGGGGGCTGGCTTCAGGGGACTGAAGCCAGAGCACCAAACCTAGGGTTAAGTTTAGGGGCTAGGGGGATATCACCCGAATGGAAGGCCCTGAAGCGAGCTCTCTGTGTGTCTGAGTTGAGGGCGTGGGGGGGGGGGCAGAGTGCCAGGCTTTGGGTTTGTGTCCTCAGGTGTTGTGGCTGGTGGCCTGGGCCTCAGGGGGGCGTGGCAGATTTGTCCTACTCTGCCTGTTGGGCGCATCTGATGATTGGTGCAGCTGCAAATGGGATGGGTTCCTCTGGGTTGGTAGGCCGAGTCTTCTACCATGGCTCATGTGTCCCCGATCAGTGGGACCTGGGGCCTCGGCCTCTGGGGATATTAGCCTGACAACCTACCTAGGGTTAGGTCTGGGGCCTAGGGGAATATCATGCCCGAACTGAAGTTGCTGAGGCAATAGCCCTGGGTGTCTGTGTTGACAGCATCCATTGGGCTGAGTATCAGGCTCTGAGATTTTGTCTATGTGAGTCGCAACTGGGGGCCCTGGCCTCAGACTGGCGTGGCCGCTTTGTCCTGCTCTGACTGTTTGGAGCCTTGGAAAATGGCATGGTTTCCTTCTGGGTGGCAGGCAGAGTCCTCTGTCATGGTCAGGTATTCCGGCGCCATTTTGGACACCGCCGAGCTGCCATTTTGTGCGCCCTGGAGCCGGGATGGAATTGTCCAGGATTTGTCACCCAATTCTCACAAGTTTTTTGCCCAAATTGATAACGATTTGGGCAGAAACCTTGTGAGAATTGGGTGGAAATGCCCGCCGATTTGGACAGAGCAGGCTCGGTGTTTGCCGGGTGTATTCTGGAGGAGCGGGCTGAGAGGCATTGCGCTGTTTTCGGGCACCGCGTTGGCCGTGATTTCTCCCCAGTTCTCCTGAGTTTTCTTCCGAAATCGAGATCGACTTGGGCAGAAGGCTCTGGAGAATGGGGCGGAAGGCCCCGCCGACTTGGCCTGAGCACACCCAGCGTTTTCCAGGCATCTTCTTGAGGAACTTGCTGAGAGGCACCACGCCATTTTCGGGCCCACAGCTGGCCGTGATTTCTCCCCAGTTTGCACGTGTTTTCTTCCCCAATCGATATCGCTTGGGTCAGAAAGCTCCCGAGAACTGCGCAGAAAGACCAGCCTCTTTGGACCGCTCTCCCTCGGCTTTTGGGGTGTGTTTTTTGGAGATGGGAGACCCCAGGCCCCACGCCATTTTGGACACGGCTGAGCCGCCATTTTGTGTGCCCTGGAGCCGGATTGGGGTTGTCCGGGATTTGTCACCCAATTCTCACGAGATTCCTGCCCAAATCGATATTGATTTGGGGAGAATGCTTGGGAGAATTGGCTGTGAATTCCTGTCACGTCACTTCCTTCATGCGATTCTCATTAATATGGCATGGTCTCTGTGAACCTCCCCCGAGTTCTTGGCTGCCACCTCTCAGTAACTCATTCTAAGTGCTGAGCTCGCTCGTTCCTAATCTCTGAATATTTCCCCCTATTTCCACAAATTTCCTGCCCATATCAGTAGTGATTTGGGTCAAAAACTTGTTCCAATTAGGAGGGAAATTCCACAAACTCGTTTCTGACATTGGGTCCCATAGGGAAATGATGTGAGTTGGCCCCAAATCACGCAAAGTCTCTTGTTCCGCATCTCCAAAACACTCATTCCAAATGCCAAGTGCACGTGGTCCAGGTCTTCCATTATTTCTGTCCAATTCTCATAAGCTTTCTACCTAAATCTATATCAATTTGATTAGAAAGCTCGTGGGAACTGGGTGGAAATCTTGGAGATTGTGACAGAGCTCCCTCTGTGTTTCAATTCAGTTCTTACGAGTTTCGGAACGAGACCTGTGCAGTAGATCCTGAAGGATGGGGTATTTCAGCTGCCACCATGAGAGGCAGTCCTGATCTGCAGGGGGCGAGATGCTGGAAGACGCATCGTTGGCGCTCCTGACAATAGCTGCAGTGGACAGATACAGTGCCAAGGGTGGGAGGAGAGGCCGTGTGGTNCATCGTTGGCACTCCTGACAATAGCTGCAGTGGACAGATACAGTGCCAAGGGTGGGAGGAGAGGCCGTGTGGTTTTCTGCCCCTGGAGACAGTGCTGTGTTGCAGTCTGAGTCGTGGTGGAAGAAATGCCACTGCGGCTTCAGACCAGTGGTGGCAGTTGAAAGTTGCCCTGGGAGGCGCTGGAAGGCCCTGCAGTGCACGTTCACGCCATTGGCGGGAGTGGTGAGCTGTTGTGCTAGTCATTGGGAGGCATGGCAATGCCTCTTGCCACCACTGGAGGCAGTGGGGAGCTACAGTGTGAAAGACGCCAGAAGAGGAGTCAGTGCAGCCTGGCGGCCCTGAGGACAGTGGTGATGTGCTGGGTGAAAGGCCCTGAGAGGTGACACATCGAATCTTGTTTCTACAAGAGACAGTGGTGATCTGTGTAGTCTCTGTCTCAGTCCCTGGTTCAATCCCTGGAGCCATCCACCCACTCAGCATTGTGCCCTGTGTACCCAGGCGTGGTCGTAATGGGCTGTAAGGATGGTGCAGGGGGGTCTTCCCTGTGGGGGTCTGGAGCCTGGAGGAAACCAGACCCGACTCATGTTGCCTTTGGAACCAATGAGTTGAGCGTTATTTCTTTTTGTTTCTTTTTTGTTTTTTTTTTTTTTTTTGTTTTTTTGGAAGAGTAACTTCATTTCTCCAGAAAGGAAAAAACTCATTGGTTGACATTAGAATGAAGCTAATTACTCCTTAAAAAAAGCATGTGTTTCCCTTTTTCCCAGGAACTGGAGCAGGTGTGCAGGCTTTAGGTCGATGGTGCCGTCTCATCCCCACCTGACAACACTTCTCCAATTGGGCTCCACGAGACCCGAAGTTTTGAAATCAGCGTCTGAGTCAGTCATGCAGCTTGTCCCAGGATGTCAGCGTTCAGAGAAAGCAGCAGGTACGCTGGGCGGAAAGTCATATCCACGTCAGCACTGGAGGTAAAGCTTGTCTTGAACCCCAATCCTCCTGGGCCTTTCTCTTGTGTCTAGTGGAGCCGCCAAGTTAAACTGGAGCAGCTGTCAGCAATCTAGAGTGG